>CM066734.1:18877500-19315000 GCA_033961575.1 Aselliscus stoliczkanus
GTAGATCTATATGCATATCTATATCTCTGTACATGTCTCTTGTGATCCCCTGCCTACTACCTCACTTAATTAGGCCCTTAAGCTCTGCACATGCCTTAGATTCAAATCTGGGCTACAACTTTTCAGATGCTGATTAGCTGACTTTGGGAAGAAAATTTGGTGTCTTTATTTTTTAGTTTCTTTATCTGAAAACTGGGATGAATAATAGGTCTAACTGAACAGCTTCATAGGATTGCGAAGAGTAAATGAAATAATGTCTATAAAGTGTATCAGCATCTCAGTATCAGTTAAATGGAGAGAAATCCACGCTACTTAGTTGTGCATAGCAATCTATGGTTTGTGTATAGTGATCAAGAGCTTTCACACACATTTCTCATTTGGCTTTCACATTACCTCCGAAGATGGTCTAGTTTTGCCCTTTTTAGAAAGACGGGGCCCTCCAGCTCAGTTCAGGAGGTCACCCAATATCATAGAGCAAGTGGTAGAATCAGAATATGTTATCCAAAGAGATATTTTCATTCTTAGATGAATGTCCTTTTCACAGCTTCATGCTATTTCCCTTTAAAATGAAATTGCTATTCTTTTTGTAGTTGTTTTGGCCAACTTCATTCATAACAGAAGTTGAGCCCAGCTCTCCTCCTGCCCTGCCTCATCCTGAGCCTCCGGTTTCACACCAGAACTACACCGATGGAACTGAATAAGTTAAATAAAAACTGTGCCTGTGCATATTTATCACGCATTTCTGGAAACCTGCTGGTACTTAAAAGAATATTTAGTTATCTAAGGGGAAGAAATTGAAATTTACTAAGCGGAAGAAGTCTTTTGGTTGTACATGACAGAAAGCCAACTCAAACTGGCTCTTGTAAAAAGGGAGTTTATTCCCACTGGTATCGGTTGAATTGTGTCCCCTTCAAAAACGATATGTTGAAGTCTTAACTCCCTAGCATCTCAGAATGTGACCTTATTGGGAGACAGAACTATTACAGAGGTAGTCAAGCTGAAATAAGGTCATTAGGATGGGCCCTAATCCAATGTGACTGGTGTTCTTATGAAAAGGGGATATTTGGACACAGATGTACAGTAGAAGACAGTGTGAAGAGACACAGGGAGAGGTGGCCATCTACAAGCCTTCCCTCAGAGCTCTCAGAAGGAACCAACCCTGCTAACATCTTAATTTTGGACTTCTATCCTTCAGAACTTTGAGACAATACATTTCTATTGTGTAGGCCACTCGATTTGTGGTTCTTAGTTGTAGCAGCCCTAGCAAAGTAATATACCCTCTTGTACCTGAAAAGTTCAGGAGTAGCTTAAGGGTTTAGGCAAGGCATCCAATGGTATCATTAAGACTTGATGTATCTTTTCATCTCTTTTCCTATGGGTTGCTTTTACTATATTTCCTCAATTCTAAAGTGCATAGTTCTCCTCACATTTTCACATGTCTGAAATCAACATGCAACTTAGAGTTTCTTCTTATTTCTTCATTCTTAGTGGAATAGAAAATAATAGCATGTCTTGCAATTAGTGGCATTTTAGGAAACCTTAGATAAAAGTAGGGTGTTCACAGGCAGGCTGTGCATGTGAAGCTTAGCAGCTCAGAGCTTGATATCTAAGTCACTGAGCAAACCCATGGAACAAGGGAGCCTTTCCTAGTCATTCCAGCAAATAGCCTACGTCAAATGTTCATTGCCTTTAATTGACCTGGCTTAGGTTATGCTCAAGCCTAGAAAGCAGGGTGTGGGGAAGAGGCTGGTAGACACAGCACCACTGAAACCACATGACCTGAGAGTATAGTAAAGGGGTGATTTCCCAAAGGTGCTGGTTTATAACCTTGGGAGTTCCCCGGGTAAAACCCAAAACCGGCCCCCATCCATGGAGGGCAAGAAGAGACCAAAGAAAGAGGCAGACCACTTCAAATTGGTAGGTGGCAGGTTTAACAAGCAAGGGAACTTTTATACACGTGGCTTGTCCTGGGACCAAAGTTGAATAGACCTCTGCATCTGCTCACCAGAATCCTAAAAGTTTATATAGATGTCTTAACTGGGTTCAGTCACATATTCAGTCCAGGTAGTCTCACCAACTCATTACTCTCTCAAGTCTGCACCCTTGGAAATGGCTGCTAGTATGGGAATCATAGGTGGAACATATATTTCAAGGTCAGGGAAGGGGTAGGAGCCTTTGATTGCCCTGGTTCAGTTTGAAGGTCAACAGGTGATCATATCCTCTCGATTTCCTCCCCCAACAAAAGGGAAACTAAGTGCTGTTAGCAGGAGAAAGAGGGCAGAGTGCTCAGAAGGCCTATGTCATCATAAGTACTCTCGCATTACTCCCGCTTACTTGCCCATTTCTCTGATCAGGAAACTGAGGCTCACCTAGTCATAGACCTGTGTAAAGGCCTGGCTTCTAAAGAATAACAACTACAAAAATGCTCTTGATAATTACTTTGACATCAGTTTGTTAAAATTTTCCTTTCTCTGCCTTGTCTTTCTTTTTTGGTAGTGACACTCAGCTAGAGAGATTTGAATTAATGATACTCCTCCTGAATGTTATCAGCATTGCTCCCTTTTCTCCTGATTACATTCCGATTTGACTGTCTCACCCCTCCTCTCCCCCACCACACACACATAGGCAACCTTCCTAGTGTGTTCAGTGACTAACCTGTAAGCATGTATTTTACATTTACATACAAATGGTATCAGGTATTGCATTTAGTTCTGCCTGTAAGTTTTACTTAGTACAACTATAAAAATCCACCTATGTTGCTCTGTGTGTATCTAGTACTTTACTTCTAACTGCTGGGAAGTACCCCCTGCTGGGTGCTTTCACCACATTTTTCCCAGGCGCCTCTCCTGGGGGTCACCCTGATGCCTACCAGATTTGCCCTCCCCCTGTGCCACTGTAAACAAAGCGACAATAAGCATCCTCCTACATACATATCCTTTTCAAGCTTGTGAGAACTTTTTTGGACTGCACACACACACACACACACACACACACACACACACACACACACACGAGTGGAATTACTAGGCTATACCTAATTTGACTAACCTGCCAATTGTTCTTCAGATAGCTATTGCAGTATAAATTCCCCTGGCAGTGCATAAGAGTTCCTAAATCCCTATATTTTCTACACTTTCCTGGCCACTTTCAGATGTAAGAGTGATAAGTTATCATTGTTTTAATCTGTGTTTCTCTGATTGCTAATGACTTTGAGTGTCGCTTTTTAGGTTTTCTCATGTGTATATTGCCTAACTATAGCCTTTACCCGTTTTTCTATGTTTCCTGGTTTTTTTCTTGTAGATTTCCCAGTCTCTTATACACTTTGCTCTATTTGTATGCCATGTTTGTTGGAAGTGTTTTCTCTGGTTTATTTACCTCAAATTTTGTTTATGATGTTTTATACATTTCTAAGTTTTACATTTATTAGGTAGTCATTTCTACTAGCATTATTATGTGACTTTGTCCAATGCATTTATGCTATTTGGCAAAATAAATTGTGGGTGTTTTTTTTTGTTTTCTTCTGCATTAGCAATCCATCGGCTTTACTGCTTTCCTAGTTGTTCAAAAGTGTGTTGTCACTTATGATCCACTAGAGGCCAACACTGACTCAAAAAGCTGATGATGTCCCTTCCTAAAACTCTTACCCTTTTCTCTCTGAAAGGGAGGACACTGGTTGAAATAACCCTTACAGAAAATAAGTAATTTCCATTTAAATTAAATGACCTAAAATTATATAGAAGAGTCCAGACAAAATGAAAAGGCTGTTGTTGTTTTTTTAAAGATTTTTATTGGGGAATTGGGGGAGGGGAACAGTGTTGGGGAACCAGGGAAGGGGAACAGACAAGTTGCTGTCCTTTTGTTCTTCAGTTTAGTTGCGGAGGACATTGCTTCACTGGCCCATGTTGGTATCGTCATTGCGCTCTTCCCGGATGAGGCAGATCGGTCGCCGGCCTCTGGATGGTCGCTCACCACGGCTCTTGGCAGCTCACATCGGCTGCCGGCCACTCACTGTAGCCTATGGCAGCCCACTGCCGCAGGGGCTGCAGCTATGCCGTCCCCGGGGCTCACAGCCCAGCTCCAGGTGGAGCTGTTGTTAGCTGTAGAGGGCAGTGTCACTAGCCCTTATATGTGGGATCCGAACCGGGGCTGCTGGCATCCCAAGCCAGCACTTAACCAACGCGCCACTCGGCCGGCCCGAAAAGGCTGTGTTTTTTTTTTAAAGATAACGAGTTCTATAATAAGGATTCAAAGTTTTGTGGGGTTTTTTTGGTTTTGTTTGTTTGTTTTTCTTGTTGTTGTTTGTTGCCCTTTGGATATATATTTTTTCAACGTTGTTTTTTGGTGGAAAAAAATGAGAGCAAAAGATACAAATAAAGCAGCTAAAAATATTTTCTAATTGACTTAGGAGAAAGTTTTAGTTTTAAAATAAATATAAAAGTGGCCCAGCTTCTACCAAAATCTACATGAAGCATCAGTAAATAAGAGGTGGGTAACAAGAAGGGCAATAATGTTTTTTCTCCTGTTTCCTCTTTTCTGCTGGGAAAGGCCAGGAGGTGGGGCTAACTCCCATGTTCTGTAGGGCTCCTCACCGATAATTGAGGGGAAAACAGTTCTCAAACTAAAAGTAACACCCCCCCTCGCAGATAAACAAACAAACAGTTGTTTTAGTTCAAATGAGGCAATCTGTGAGAAAGGACCATGCTGAAGGAGCATGCTGCCCTAAAGCAGTCATCGAAATGACTTCTTCTCTGAGTCCCATTAATGTTCTTAAAATCACATTTATCACACAAAAGCAGATAATTCCACAAAGGGAGGAAGAGAGAGAGAGAGAGAGGAAGGGAGGAAAAGAGGGAGGAAGGAAGGAGAGAAGGAGGGAGGGAGGGAGGGTAAGGCTGAAATTCTAGTCTATGAAAACACAAAAGGACAGCTAAAAGCAGTTCATTACATACAGATAACTGCTTATATTTACACCTGGAAAAAAAGTCAAGATTAAGTGATAACCCTTGCAAACACTATAAAAAACAAGGTATCATTATTATTATAAAGATGCATGAATAGGCCAGTTTGGGACTTGTGTTGGCAAGGATGTGGAAAAACTAGAACCATTATATACTGCTGGTGGGGATATAGAATAGTGTAGCCACTATGGAAAACAGTATGGAGGCTCCTCAAAAAATTAAAAGTAGAATTACCTATGATCCAGCAATCTTACTTCTAGGTATATATCCAAAAGAATTGAAATCAGGATCTCAAAGAGAAACTTGCATCCCTATGTCTTTTGTGCCCTTATTCACAATAGCCAACCAAGATGTCCATCAGCAGATGAATGGATAAAGACACTGGTATATATATACAATGAAATATTATTCAGCCTTAAAAAAGAAGGATATCCTATTATTTGCAGCAACATGAATGAACCTGGGGGCCATTATGCTAAGTGAAATAAGCCAGTCACAGAAGGACAAACACTGCATGATTCCACTTATATATGAGGCACTCAGAGTATTCAAATTCATAGAGACAGAAAGTAGAATTGTGGTTGCCAGAGACTGAGGGGAGAGAGAAATAGGGCATAGTTTCTGTTATTTGAGATGAATAAATGCTAGAGATCTGCAGCACAACATAATACTTACAGTTACCAAAATGATATTGTGCGTTTGGAAATATGTTATGAACATAGATCTCATGTTAAGTGTTCTTACACTGAAAATACCCTCAAAGCACCAAAAACCCACAGAAGAACACAAGGAAATTTGGGAGGTGATAAATAAGTTTAGTATTGTATCCTGGTTGTGGTGATGGTATCACAAGTGTATGCATGTGCCCAAACTTATCAAGATGTATACATTAAGTGTGTGCAACTTTTAATACATCAATTATACTTCACAAAAAGCTCAAAAAATCTTGAAGGGCTACTCTCCTCTGTAGAATTTTTTTTTTGAAACATAAAGATCTTTATTTTCCTCTATGAATGTTAGAAGTTGCTTTTTAAAAATTTGTTATTTTTATTCATCATCTAAAGTTTGTAATTAGTTTAGGGGGGATTTTCATCATTGTAATACTTATACTTCTGAGCTATAACAAATACTGTTCTATTTAAATCTTTTATATACCTCAGTTTAAAAATTAAAATTAAAAATCATAATACAAGGTTAAAATTGTTCAATGCAGATCTTACATGTTTGTTGTTAAATGTATTCCTAAACAGGTATTATTTTAATTATCTTTTCTTCCATTATGTGTATACTCAGGGTGCCAAACAAATGTATACAAGCATATGCTTTGGTCAACATTGCTCAAGCAGTAGTTCGCCATAATCAGAAGTGTCTGGATCCTGATGGTAACCATTTTTCACACCTCTTGTAATTGCAGAGGTCAGATGTGACTTGTATTCATCTTTGATCGGTATATATTGAGTATTACAATTTTAATACAGTTTTTCTTTCTTTCTTTCTTTTTTTTATGTTTTAGAGGGCAGTGTCACTGGCCCTCATGTGGGACCCCAACCGGGGCTGCTGGCTTCCCAAGCCAGCGCTTAACCACCGCGCCACTCGGCTGGCCCAGTTTTCCTTTCTTAAAATGTGTATACATTTTTTGGGTACCCTCTGTATTTAATTATTATTTGCATATTAGGAAACTATACATTTTTGTTTTTTTAAAATTTTTTTATTATCTTTTTTTTAATTAGTTTCAGGTTGTTTTGTTTTGTTTTAATTCATACCTAGCTAACTTACTGAATTTGTTCTTGTTTATATGGCTTCTGAGTTAATTCTCTTAGGGTTTCCAGGTATACGGACATACCATGTGAGAATAACACCATTTAGACCTTTCTATCTTCCTTTTTTGTTTTGTTTTTTGAGGGCAGTGTCACTGGCCCTCATATGTGGGACCCGAACCAGGGCTGCTGGCTTCCCAAGCCAGCGCTTAACCACCGCGCCACTCAGCCAGCCCCAACTATCTTCCTTTTTAAGGAGCAAAATAAGATATACTAAAAAAGCTAAAGTTGCATAACTTATAGTAAATACCTTGGATACAGAATAAAGGTTAGGTATACTTTAAAATAATCAGGGAAATCAAGAGAGAGATATTTTAAAAAGTGGTGAGCTCTTGGCAGACATTAAGAAAATTAGAAAACCTAGTTACTAGCCAAATACATATATAATGAACAGAAACATTATGGACACTAACATGTGTTAAATCTTTTATATTATGGCACCTATACTGAACTTTAGGCTAAATTGTCCCCCAAATTGTGACTGACACCGTCAAGTCATATGGCAAGTCCTTTAAGCCCGCAGTGCAAGCAGCTAATGAAAAGAGAGGACCTTCGTCCCCTTTTCTGCCAGCAAAAGCTGTTGCCAATGGCGTCATCATCCCGACTGCTGCTTATTTTCCTCAGCCAGAGATAAAAGAATTCTTACTGATTCTTAATAAAAGGCATGGAGAGGAAGGGTGTATTAGAACACTGCTGGATTCAATTGAATATGACGCAGTAATGGACTGACAGCTGGCAGCTTTTGCTCTTATCAGGACAGGGGGCTTTGAGCATCTATCTCATCACTCTGGAGAAGAGTCACCTCACAGGCCGGTGCGTGTGGTTTGTGTCACTCACGTAGAGGCACTTCCTTGCTTAGCTGGCTTTCTTTAAGCTGGCATTGTTGTATGGGCAGGCAGCTTGCTCCCTCCCTGCCTAAAAATTAGTTTGGATTCAATTCACATTTTGCTTCCAAATTTATTTTTATGCTTAAAAAAATTGGGTACTAAATCTGTCTATTTCTGTGCTTAGTAAATTTTATGTGCATTTAATAATTTCTTTTAGGCAGTCCAATATGTTCTCTAGACCTCATTTTATAAAGACATAAAGGTAACCAATTATACAGAAGGAAGACAGACAGACAGATACTAATATAATATAATAATGGAGTTTTAGGTACATGAAGGGGCTTATAGGTGCAGACTTGCCCTTTTCACTTTAATAATTCATCTTGACTTTAGATGTCAGTACATGTAAATGTAACCCACTCTTTTAATAGCTAACGGTTACACTGTGTGAATGTACTATAATTACCCATTCCCTTATTGATGGAAATTTGGGTGCTGGGGGAAGAATCATTGCATTATATTTATAACGTTAGTCTATGGCAGCTAGCATTGAGAATGAGGATAGTTATACCAGAATCTGGGCTTCACCCAGAGCAGAATTATTTTCTAGTGAAGTAGTGTCCATTCTGTGGCAGTTGGAAACAACAGAGAGCGTCCAAGGCCTGGGAGCTGTGATTAGGGCAATTGGTGTGGATTTGACAGCATGGGTGAGTGGCGGCACAAGGGGTCGCCATGAAAGCAGCCACAGAAGTTGGCTTGGTAAATTCAAATACTCTGGTTTAGTAACTGCACATGGCAATACTGGCCATATTCACTTTTCATAATCCTGAAATGCTGGCACTAATGCTGTGCTGGTATTACTAGCAATATTTTATAAAAATGTACTGTCTGGTGCCATCATCTTCTACACTTTATCCTAAGAAGATAAGAAACCTGAGAGAGAGCCAAGCCACGCTATTGTTCTTGTGTCCTTCTAGCCTAAGTCTCTCTAGAAAGGGTAAGTTAGGGAAGAAATTTAAAATAAATCATCCTGTGGAAGAATAGCCTGTTTTTTGTTTTGTTTTGTTTCTGTTGTTGTTGTTAAGATTTTATTGGGGAATTGAGGGAGGGAACAGCATTGGGGAATCGGGGAAGGGGAACAGACAAGTTGCTGTCCTTTTGTCCTTCAGTCTAGTTGTGGAAGACATTGCTTCACTGGCCCATGTTGGTATTATCATTGTGCTCTTCTCAGGCGAGGCAGATCAGTTGCTGGCCTCTGGACAACCGCTCAGGGCAGCACACGGCAGCTCACCCTGGCTGTCAGCCGCTCACCCTGGCTGGCAGCCACTCACGGTAGCTCATGGCAGCCCACTGCAGCAGGGGCTGCAATCTATGCCATTGCTGGCGATTCACAGCAGCCCAGCTCCAGGTTGAGCTGTTGTTCACCATCTAAGCTGTAGAGGGCACAGCGTCACTGGCCCTCATATGAGATCTGAACTGGGGTTCTGCTGCTCAGAGCTAGTGCCCCAAGCCAACTGTTAACCAACAAGCCACTCGGCCGGCCCCAGTAGTCTGTTTTTTTTTTTTAAATGGATTTGGTCCTTTCAGGGAAAAAACCCACTAATCTAGAAACTTGATGTTTTCTTCCCCTCTTCTTTCTACTTTTATTCTAAGGTATTTTCCTTAGGATGTCTTCCTAACTCTCCATCCCCATCCACAGCCCTACTCAAATTCCCTGAGAGACTTCTGGAAATTGATTGGGCCTAAACCGGCTCTGGGGAAAACAAAAAACTATAAGAAAAAAAATGCTCAGCCTCTCTAGTAATTTAGGAAATTGGAATTAATACAGCCCAAAGACACTCTGAACAGATTTTAAAAGGGAAGTATAGTCAGAATGCTTTGTAGTGAAGTCTCTCTATTTAACATAAAATTTCAATTGGTATATAACTCTCTGGAGGTATTTCATAATATACATAAGTCAGAGTTTAGATTTTTGAAATACCAAATAATAGTTATAATAATAAAACTATAATAATAACAAAGGAAAATACCAGAAAATACTTGGTTATGATATTCTGGCATACTAGAATATTGCAAAACTATATTTCAGTCATTTATTATGTCAAGGCTGGAAATACTGAACAGGTCAAAGCATCAGGGTGGGTTACCAAGCTGATAGCTAGAGAAATCCATGAAATGGGGTTGGGTGGCCTGGCCTAGTGAAAAGGTCCTGCGTTTGAAGTCAGAAGACCTGGCTCGGAGTCCTGACTCTTCCTTTTACGTTTAAGGATTAATAATAATAAATAGTTATTACTTATTAAGGCTGTCAGGTTTTGGACAATTTCTGCCACCTCATTGTGCCTTCATTTCATTACCAATAAATATAATTAGCATAGTAGCACTGCTGTGCCTCTTCCACACAGCTGCTGAAAGGTAATAGAAATAAAACACTGATAACAAAAGCTGTAAGAATAGATCTTCAGCTCTAAGGATAGAATTGTCCTTTATTTCAACATCGTTAGATCTTGTTCTCAAACTCTGCGTAAAGGTGGCTCTTCTCCAGATCCCTTTCTTCAATTGGCCCTAATACTTATTTAGATGTAAATTTAGAGAAAATTTTGAATTAACAGAATGAAAAGTTTCCTTCCTCATTAACAATATTCCCACGTACTTCTCATGAATATCATATCATGTTTAAGTTTTAGGCATTGTCATGTCCATTCAGAATAAAGTATCCTAAACAAAAAGAAAGTTTTTTATACTGTGCTATTTATACTTAAGGGTCAGTTTTGTTTCATCTGTACACAGTGGATTCCCCTCCCATTATTTTGAAGCAAATCCCAGATATCATATTAACAGGTCCTTTGTATTTGATGTTTAATTTGAACTGCCTTTGACTCCTGGGTATCTGTTGGCTTTACACTCTGTGACTGAGCTATTCTTGAAGCTTCATTGTACACAGAAGTCTTGGTGACTCCTTGGCTTGGAAAGGGAGCTTGGCTACTTCCTGTCAATCACCCTGTGCCCTCCTGATTTGGCTTTATCTTGTTTCTGCTCTCTCGCCCTATCTTTGAGCTCTGGCTTCACTGGAGCTTTGCGCTCCTTGCTGGTATTTGTTTCCCCTAACTTGGATTCTCACTTTCTTTAGGGGACAGTGGCTTGGAATTTGCTTCCTCAGGCAGTTTACACCCTAGTTCCAACCCCTTAAATCCCATCCCTGGCAGCACTGGTTGACTGCAGCCCCAGTAAGGAGAAAAGGACATGGAAATGTGGGGCTTCATTCTCTCATGTTGTGACACTGCTTTTCCTTCACCTGGGTCCACGAAGTATCTTCTGATGGCCCTCTTCCAGGCAGAATCAGCCAGTCTAGATTTTCATGTTGAAGTCATAATGATTACTGGGAAGAAGATGGTAAGTATTTGTTACTCCCCGATGGCTTTTAATCAATGGTTGTTTTTTTTAATGTATTTTTTTTTGTAGTGCAAAACAATAAATTTTTATTTGTTCACAGTTAAACACAAGCAATTGCCTTGACATTTTAGAACATTCTAGGACAGCAAACCCTCGTGACTCAAATCCCCACTCACTAAGATTGTACTATTTTCTCTTGCAGTTCATGTTCATGGCATCTGATGTGGATCATATGACATGCTTTTAATAAAAGATCGAAGCGGGAAGGTTTAAACTTTCTGTCGAGATGACTTTTTAAAATTTAACTAAAAGCAGTCAGTTTAAAAAAAAATATGGAACGCTTCACGAATTTGCGTGTCATCCTTGCGCAGGGGCCATGCTAATCTTCTCTGTATCATTCCAATTTTAGTATATGTGCTGCCGAAGCGAGCATGAATGTATTTTTTTTAACTTTGTTGGGGAACAGTGTGTTTTCCCCAGAATCCATCAGCTCCAAGTCAAGTTGTTGTCCTTCAATCTTAGTTGTGGAGGAAGAAGCTCAGCTCCCAGTCCAGTCACCGTTTTTCAATTTAGTTACAGGAGGCACAGCTCACCATCCCATGTGGGAGTCATTGTTAAGAGCATGCGTTCTAAACAACTGAGCCATCCGGCTGCCCATCAGCAGCTCATCTGCAGCTCAGCTCAAGTCGTTGTCTTTAATCTAGTTGTGGAGGGCGCAGCTCACTGGCCCATGTGGGAATTGAACTGGCAACCCTATTGCTCAGAACTCACACTCTAAGCAACTGAGCCACCCTCCAGCCCCTAACCAAGTGTTTTTAAAGGCAAAGATTGAGAGTTAGCAGTTAAGAGGAACAGGCTGGTATGTTGAAGCACTGGCCATGCAGGTTTTGATAAGAGAGCTTTGGAACTTGGCCATTTATGGTAAGATATGGGAAGGGCCTTCAGCACTGGGTCTTCATGCACAGCAGATCCTGCACTTCTGAAAGGTTTTGGTGTTCAAGTTCTGATCATGCCTCAGTCCTTTGGTTCCATGAGTGGGGTGTGAAACTTGGGTTCTGGTTGCAGCTGGAGGTCAAAGTTCTCTCCTCTATGCATGTTTTGGTTGCATGACTTGTGGATTTGGTTTGTTGACTCTGAAAGGCAAGTCAGTATCTTGTTAGAACCCAGTCACTGGGCCACCATTAATTTTTTTTTGGCCTTATATCCTAGTTTTCTATCACATTTTTAGGTCAACAGCTCTTTCTCTTGACTTATACAATTGTGATTCTGATTCCAATTCCAATATGTGAGTTTTCCAACACCCGCAAGCAATTATCTTACACCAGCTGGATGTCTTACATTTGACTCAATTCTGACACTATCCACATGAAGATATTGTCTCAGTCCCACAAGACATCCACCCTCCTTCGGATGCCAATCACAAGTCCAGGTTGTTTCTTGTGCTTCTGACCAACTGGCTATAAATCAGAGGTTCCCACAAACTGCTCCTTGGGTTCCATTAACTTGCTAGAGTGGCTCATAGGACTTAGAAACATTGCATTTATTAGATTACTAGTTTATTACATAAAGCTGTAATTCAGGAACAGCCAAATGGAAGAGATGCATAGGGCAAGGCATAGGGAAGCAAGGTGGAGCTGCCATGCTTTCTCTAAGTGTGCCACTCTCCCCAAATTTCTGTATGTTTACCAATGAATCTCTCTGAAACCCAGCCTTTTGGGTTTTCATGGAGGCTTCCTTACATAGGCAGATTGATTAAATCATTGGCCATTGGTGATTGATCTAAACCTCCAGTGCTTGTTCCCTCCCTGGATGGAGGTCAGGGATGGGACTGAAAATTTTAACCCTCTAATCAGGTTTGTTCCTTTAGTGACCAGCCCCACCTTTATGTGACCTAAGGGTTTTCCAAAAGTCACCTTATTGACATAATAAAAGACACCTTTATAGCTCTCATCACTTAAGACATTCTGAGGGTTTTAGGAGTTCTGTGCCAGGAACAGTGATGAAGACCAAATATGTATTTTTTTGGAATCCATGCAGCCTCCTTTAGCCAGCAACGCTAAGGAGGAACCCAGGGAACAAATATCCCTGAAGTTAGATGGGAAGACAATTTGAGTAACACTAGGTGTGCAGCATTCAAAACCATCCCTCATGAAAACCCCAGCCACTGTTTCTATGGAATGCCCTGGATCCTCTTCCATCTTGGTGAGTGTCTTCCTGATGTGTATACAATGCTGGCAGGATGATGGGCTCTTACTTCCCAACTGCCCTGAGGGGGCTATCTTAGTTTTGGAGCTAACAATTAGCCCTAAACATTCAATCTTTGTCTTATCCTTGAGGATAGGCCGACAAGCAAAAAAAAAAAAAAAGTGGCCAGCGGGCCCACCCCCTACTTAAAATACCACATTGTAGGTGCTGCCCCATGAGGGATCTTCAGCCCTACTGTGGTCTTTGGTGATGCATGAAATGGTTACAGCGAAGGTTAGGTAGACTGAACACAAATTAGGATGCATTTTCTACCTTCCCACTCAGCCTAGTGATTGTTCTAATTTCTCCATCTCTGACACAGGGGTAGTGATTACTTTCTAGGGAGGTGTTAGAATAGATGCAAGAATAAACTTTCTGTGTATGACTATTCCCCTTCCCTTCCCCAATCCCAAGTTCACACACTCTGCTAAAGAACTCTTTATCCTATTCTGTTTTGGATTAGAGTTAGATTTGCTTTGAACTAAATCAGTATTCATGGGACACAGGATTTTTCTCTCCAGGCAGAAAGCTTTGTAGATTTGTTTTTGTTTTATGAAAAACACATCTGAGGCTGCTCCTACCAGATGACCTAGAGTCTCAGAATTCTAACTGGTGATGGAAAAACCACATTATCAAAAGCCCATGCTTTAAAATTTTTTCTTTTTGTTTTTATTGCAAGCAATGAGGGAAATGTCAGAAGAAGTATAAAATGGATAAAATATTGATGGTTGTTAGGGTGTGAGGTTTGTTTTCCCCTCCGTCTGGTTAGGTTACTTGTGTTCATTTGGCGAAGGGCAGCATAGAATGGAGAACAAGGATGGGGTAAATGTCAGAAAATATTTTATAAATTACATTTGCAAGATAAGAACAAAGTGGGGTAAATGCCTAGATGAAAAGAAGCTAAAAAAAACATAAGTGCACATATAAATATATTTATCTATGCATCTATGTATGCACAGCATACATTAAATAAACATATATGTATAATATATATTTTGTTAAGTAATTTTACATGCCTATTTAATTTAATCTTCATAATCACTCTATGAAGTAGGAACTATTATAATTTTCATTTTGTAAATGAATGGACTTGCACACAGAGAGCTTAAAGAACTTGCCCCAAACCATGTTTGTGTGGAGCCAGGATTTGAACTTAAGGAAGCTAATTCTAGAATCTATGCTCCTTATCAAAAGGATAAATCTGACTTAGCCCTGAATCGTGAAGAGTGAAATTTTAGGGAGTTTCTTTGAGGATTTGGTGCCACTCAGGATAACTGGGGGCAACTAGGGTGATCTTCAGAGTAGAGTAGATCCAGATGGTCAGCGCCTCTAAAATAACCTATGGAAGAATCAGAGACAGTGCTGGAAGCCCAGATCTAAAACATATTCTGGATCTGGGCTGAATTGGCCCGGCAATTTGAAAAGAAGAAAAGGGATTCTATTTATTTGAATATTTTATGAACATCATATGATTGTCACATCGTATAGGTGAACTTGAAGCATTTTTTTTATTGATCTGACTTCTGATCCAGTTTTTCAAATAACTGCATGCAGTATTTCATATCATTCTGTTATTATCTTCAGAAGTACATAAATAGTAAAGTTAATGAAATCCCTTATCTTTACTGTTTCAGCATATAATTTTCCCCATACATAGCCAGCTACCTATAAGACTTTTCTAATAAAAAATCTTTTGTCCTATGTAGCAGAAGGCTTTTATTTTTGTTCTCTTCCCAATATGTTAATCACTTTGTATCCATGGATGATTGACAGAATGGCAGACAAAATAATATTTCCAGTGAACAGAAATGCAGAAGTTGAATTTACTAGCCAAACACAACATCTGAGTTATTATACCACAAATAAATTATGTGTATGTATGAGCAATACATTCACTTGTTCCATTTGTTCTGACAGCATAAAACATTTTAAGGAAATGTTAGGGACTTTTAGGTTATTTCTATTCATTGAAAACTTTTATTTATCGACCTATGCCTCTTAATTTCTTCCAGTCTATGGACTTTTTTGTAGGAAAAATATTCTAAAAATAGATATGATATTTCTTTTAAAATCAGATGCTTCTTCAAACTTGTTGCCATAATAAAAATAGTAAATAGTGCAGATGGCATATAGCTGTACATTTTAAAGCTTATTTTCACTTAGATGCCACATGTGATTATCTATCATATAATAATAGAAAAATAAGAGCTGGTTGTATAAATATGAATCCTTTTTCTGGTCCCTTTCATCTCTATCCACCTGTATTTCTAAATCTTGTATGTGTTATTTTATATTCCTGCTTTTAAAGGGATGTGCATTTCCTATAAAAATTGGAGGATGGTTTCCATTCAGCTTAAAAATACTGTAAATATTTCTTCCTTTTTGGGCCCTACCAAGACGATGCCTGGAACTGGCAAGAAATGGTGTTTATTTGTCAGAATTGAAAAGTTCCTATGGCCATGTGGCATCTGTACTGACTACCATCTTAGCACCTCTAGCGCTTTGGTGCCCATATCTGAGCCTGTGTTTCATCTCTTAGGTGATGAGTATCTCAAGGGAAGGGACCATTTCTAATCTTCTGGGTATCTCTAGTTTTTGTTTTACACAATATTTGTAGAGCAAATTAATGTCCAATTCCATCCCTTGTCTAGTTACTTATACATCTATTGAAAACTGGTGTTTCTAAGAAAAACATAAACACAGGCATCCCATCAACTGGTAAATTAACATTTGGGGGCACCTACAGTATAATAACATCTGAGCTAGGTATTTAAGGGAGGATGAGAGGAAATAGTAGATGTGGTCTCTTTCTTTAAACTACCTCTAGAATAATGGAAGGAGAAGGTACAAAAACACACATACAAAATGTACAAGCATCTATTACCAAAATGAGTACAGTTGTCCTGTACACACATAAATACAAGCTACAAAAATACAGACCAATAAATTAGTGCTTGAGTACACAGTATTTGTGTCATGTATTATCCTGGAGATATTTTGAATCATTGCTAAATTTCCTACTGCCATCTAGCATGCTTCTAGCAATTTTCCCCAGCTGTCCAGCTGTTATATATTTGTCGGATGACAAATCTCTTCAGTGTTATTCTATCACATAATTCGGAAGGTGTATGTACTACAAAAGCATCATAATATGAATTTCACTACAATCTTGACTCATTTGCTTCTCTACCCACTTTTGCCCTTGCCTTGCTCAATACCCTCCCCAACCTCAGTGCTCAAACCCCAAACCAGTTGGTTGTGCTGTACTTGGTGATAATGTAATACCTTTAGATTCCCCTTACCACTTGATGTATGATAATTATTTATTTATGCATCTGTTTCTTCTGTGATTGATGAGCTATGAAAGCGCTTATCTTTGATGCTTATAATAGTTTCTTCCATTTTTAGCTTAGTTTCTGGATGAAAGTAGAAGCTTAGTCAATGTGGAGTAAATGACTAAGACTGCAGATATGCTTTTACCGACTGAGTGGAATCATTCTGCAACAAATCTAGAAGCACAATAATGAAACCCACCTTTACGCCTCCATTTTCTGTGACCCATACAGATAACATGAATTCCAGAGATGAAAATATGGGCCATTTTTGTTGAATATTCTAAACATGTCACTGAAGAATACTCCCCAGTTCTTGGCAAGAGTTAGTCTTAGTATCTCATCTCAATGTAAAGATACAGGATACATAATCTTAGCCTTGACTATGATGACTTCATACCTAAGCCCACCAGAACAGAGTAGAACATTCTAATTCAGAGCCATCAGTTCAGTCCCAGTCCCAAACACACTGACTATTGGGCTGCATGCAGAAGCATCAGCTCTTGCCCTGCCACCCATGCCATCTTCCTTTTCTCAGCTTTCAGTACATGCTTCAATGTACTGATCCCCTGTAGATTTGACTCAGTCTATAGGGCATTACTCTTGTAAGTTAATAAGCTCTTAAGGCTTTCGGGGTATCTCTAAAAAAGTATATAGACCAAATACTTCTTTACAATCTTAGCTCTCTAACAAAAGTAAAAAACTATTATGGAGATGTTTTTCTTAGTCTTATACAGAATAAAACTGAATTGGATATGATCAAGCAGCTGTTTCTGACTGTAGTCAATCAATAAGCATTCATTAAGCTCTTACAGTGAGCAAGGCATTGTATTAGAGTGAGTAATGAAGAAAAAATGTAGCTCTTGTTTTTAAAGATATCTGTATGCTGACTCGTTTAGAAATTTTTAAAAAATATTTTTATTGGGTATTATTGGGGAACAGTATGTTTTTCTAGGACCCATCAGCTCCAAGTCAAGTAGTTGTTTCAATCTAGTTGTGGAGGGTGCAGCTCAGTGGCCCATATGGGGATTGAACTGGCAACCTTGGTGGTATGAGCACTGTGCTCTAACCAACTGAGCTAACCAGCTGCCCTCATTTAAAAATTGATCACAAGTATTATTTAATGACCTGAGTCAGTCTCAACAACCTAAACCTGTCTGTATATCACAATTATTTTGCTATCTTTAAAATATGAAGCATTCCTTGACCCCATACCAGACACAGCTGAATCAGCATTTTAGGGGATTGAGCCTGGGAATCTGTATAATATTAAAAAAACAACTTCTCAGCTGATTCTGATGCCACTATTGGACTAGCTTTTGAGACTCTCTAGTCTATATTTCACCTAAGTAAAACCCAATATCCAGAGATGTCTGGATACGGAAATAACTATAAGAGTCATGTTAGTCTAGCTTTTTATTTTTAGTGACACAATTTTTAGAAATTCAGGAAATTTTTCAGTTTTATAATTTTGTAAAGTGAAAGCTCAGGGAAAAGAAAAATGTAAGTGCTTTTTTTTTAATCCAAAATGAAATGTCTGCATTTTTTTACTTATGTAACTTATATAAAATGTACTTCTTATGCTGGAGTGGTTCATGATTCAGCTTTGCTAATGAGTGCTAATAGGAGGAACATCTGGCATACTGGAATAGTGTTAGTTATGGCAATCATGAAATTCAAATTGAACAACAAATATTATCAAATGCCTGCTATGTACCAGGCATAGTGTGCAAATAACCAAAAATATTATAAAAATTGAGGAAATGAGCTACTAAGGAAAGTCAGACTGTGGGAAAATAGTAAGTAACAGTGCTTTATAAGTAGTATAATAGCATAATATCAGGAGGATTATCATAATCATTCATCTGATTCAACTGAGGGCAAATCGAATTAAATTCTTTATTGTTAGAATTAATGCCATTGAAGTTGGTGTTATTCATTTCATATTTTTAATATTCACCAAAATGGACTTCAAGGATCTCACATTGCATATATTCAACAGGTTATTTATTACTTTCCAATGCTCAGAAAAGGTCAATTTACTAATTTTTAAGGCAGCTAAAAGAATATGGAAGGTGGAATAGTAAAAGAATTGGAAGAGAGTATCACAGGTATCCTGATCCATGACAATTAAACCAGAAGCAAAAATTAAATTACTCCTTTGGCAGAGGATGAGGTGTGGGGGAGGGGAAGAGAAAGAAGAGCAATAAATAAGGTTGGTTTTGGTAGAAGTCAGGTTGTGGAAAAATGGGGTAAGTTTCTAAAGGAAAGTGGAAGAAAATTATATTTGGAATCCACATTGGCATGGTATACTGAATTTCTAGAACCTTGAAAGGGATGGTACTCCTTGAAGTAGAGGGAGTAGGGGGCACAGGGAGGGAAAGAAGGAGGTATTGGGAAGGGGTCAGATGAATATCTGGTATGTGAAGGCAACGTTTGAAGGCAGGTTTGACTTCCTTCCTCTTTAGTATCAGTCAAAAGACAGTTTTGGAATTTCAACTGAGAGCAATTTAAAAGTTAAGGTAACCCTTTCTATATTCCTAAAGAGTAAATTACTGTATGGTTAGATTTGCAATATAGTAGCCCAAATTCCTGAAAATTGGCATGTAATAGCAAATAAATCTAAAGGAAACTTTTACCTATTAGAAAATACTTTTTCTAATGGTTGCATATTTCTTGTAGGTCACCTAAATAGCTTAGTGGTAACATATTCTTTGTGTTGATTATATATCTTTCAAAAACAATTAAGAGGGGGGCCAGCCAAGTGGTTCAGTTAGTGAAGAGCACCAGCTCTGAGCAACAGGGTCACTGGTTCGATTCCCACATGGGCCTGAGCTGAGCTGCTATTGAGCTGCAGGATGGCTCAGCTGGTGAGAGCACATGCTCCTAACAACAGGGTTGCTGTTTTGAATCCCACATGGGATGGTGGGCTGTGCACACCCACAACAGCACCACAACAGCAAGGTTGAACACAACACCTTGAGCTGAGTGGCTGCGAGCTGCCAATGGGCATCTGGAAACTTGGTTGTTCCCCTTCCCCAATTCCCCAATGAAATCTAAAACAAACAAACAAAGAAACAAAAAAACCCCAGAAAACCAATTAAGAGGGATTGTATTAACAAAAAAGGATGCTTAATCAGATATGACAAATATCATTCATGCCCCAAGTTCTGTTTTTGGTGGGTTTTTTTTTTCTTTCCTTATCATGATTTTGGTAACAAAAAAGAAAAGGTTTTGAATTCTTACTCCTTTTTCTCTTTACCCTGGGTGCCTACTTATGTTGAAAGATCTAAGTTTATTTTCTGAAACTCCAAAGGTTTCGTGAGTCCCACCTTGGGAGGAGGCACTTGTTCATGCAAACATTTGCTACTGAAATTGGGATTTACAAACAGATGCTTTAGTTTGGTTGTGATTTATGAAAAACAAGTCAGCTTTGAGAGAAGGAACTTAATTATCCACCAGAGGAACATCATAGAAACAAACAAGATCATTCATGAAAGAGAACTGGGAATGTACAAGAACATTGGAAAACAAATTTTGTGCTTTTTTTATTCTTTAAAGTGTGTATATATGTATGTAGTCATCCATCCACACCAGACCTTATCCCACAAAAGGACTAAATTAATATACAAAAATACATACAATACAAAAAGTAAAAATAAATTACTTGGGCAATCTGAACCAGAGGACTGCTTGTGCGAGAATATAAGAAATGCACATGTTCTGAAACAGTTGCTAAGGGAAGGATATGAATTTAGCTCTAAACTTTTTTAGCCATCAGAGAAAAGAGAAACAACATCCACTTACAGGATCCACAAGATCAAAGCAGACCCATTTTCCAGACAGAGCACAGCCTTTCCTAACCCTGAGCTCTGACAGAGAGTGTTCTCTCTTGAGTCTTAGCAAAGGACCCTGTGTGATTGAGGACTAGTGCCATCATCTCTGCATCCCCATAATAACTGCTACAGCAGCTTCTGTTTATTACAGTCTCTCAATTTAGGTCCAACAAAGCCAAAGTACAATTCAGTAAAAGCAATTCAGTGAGTTACCAAAATAAGGTAGTTCAGGTATGCAACTTTGGGACAGAAGGATACGATACAAGGGACAAACATGTATTGAATTGCCTCTCACATATACTGAATTGTTCTGTTAAGGAATAAAATGAGAAAAAAAATGTGTTATGTTAGGAAGCTGTACAGAAGAATAATCTAAGAAATGAAAGGAATAATTCTTTTATTCTGCAAAAATGATAGCTTTGTTTTAGTTCTCCTGATACTGGGCTAAGTGATACTTTTTATTTGATCTTTCATCCACAAAGAAGCTAGGCCGGAAAGCAGGCCCCAAAACCAACATAACTTGGAGGCTGGCTTCAGACCACAGCAGAGCACTACCCAATTAGCCCCACAAGTAGCATACCCAAAGGGTGATCTCAACAGGCACTAGACCCTGCTGGGGCAAATCCCACTCAATGGGGTAAGCCCCCTGCACAGCAGCCTGTAAGCTGTGGATGTGACCAAACCCCACAGCCAGTCAGCCTGAGGGTCAAGTGCACCTAGTGAAGTGCCAATAGCAATCAAGGCCCAAATATAACAGGATGGCACACACAACTCACACAAGGGACACTCCTGGAGCACCTGGAGTAGTTGACCAGGGAGACTCTGCCAGGGCCCCACAGGGCACCTACTACATATGGCCACCTGGCCAAGACTGGGAGGCATAGAAGATCTACCTAATACATAGAAACAAAGACAGGCAGTCCAAATGAGGAAACAAAGAAATACATTCCAAATGAAAGAACAGGAGAAAACTCCAGAAAAAGAACTAAATGAAATGGAGGTAAGCAACCTACCCAAGAGAGAGTTCAAAACAATAGTCATAAGGATGCTCAAGGAACTTAGTGAGAACTTCAACAAACATAGAAATCATAAAAAGGGACATAGAAACCATTAATAAAAGCCAGTCAAAAGTGAAGAATACAATAACTGCAATGAAAAATGCACTAGAAGGAATCACCAGTAGACTAGATGAATCAGATGATTAAATCAGCGATTTGGAAAACAAGATAGCAGAAAACACCCAATTGGAACAGTAAAAAGAAGAATCTAAAATAATGAGGATAGTTTAAAAGATCTCTGGAACAACAAGTGTACCAACATTCTCACCATAGGGGTGGCAGGAGGAGAAGAGAGAAAGCAAGGGATTGAGAACCTATTTGAAACAGACATACAAGTCCAGGAAGCATAGAAAGTCCCAAACAAGATGGACCCAACAGGCTCACAATAAGATACATTATAATTAAAATGGCAAAGTTTAAAGACAAGATAATCCTAAAAGCAGCAAGAGAAAGGCAACTAGTTAATTATAAGGGCGCTCCCATTAGATTGTCAGCTGATTTCTCAACAGAAACTTTGCAGGCCAGAAGGGATTGGCACAATATATTCAATGTGATGAAAAGTAAGGACCTACAACCAAGACTACTCTACCCAGCAAGGCCTTCATTTAAAATCAAAGGACAGATAAAGAACTTCACAGACAAGTAAAAGCTAAAGTTCATCAACACCAAACCAGTATTACAAGGAATCTTAGAGGGACTTCTTTAAGAAGAAAAAAAAATTAAATATATGAATAATAAAATGGCAATAACTACATATCTTATCAACAATTACTTTCAATGTAAATGGATTAAATGGTCCAATCAAAAGATATAGGAAGCCTGAATGAATAAGAAAACAATACCCTTACATATGCTGCATACAAGAGACTCAATTCAGATTGAAAACACACACAGATGGAAAATAAAGGGATGGAAAATGATAATTCATGAAAATGGAAACAAAAACAAAACAAAACAAAAAAAGCTGGAATAGCAATACTTATACCAGATGAAATAGACTTTAAAGCAAAAGCTATAACAAGAGACAAAGAAGAATCCAGGAATCCCACTTCTGGGAATTTATCTGAAGAAATCTAAAAGGCTATTTGAGGGGACATGTGCATCCATATGTTCATTGAAGCATTGTTTACAATGGCCAAGATGTGGAGGCAGCCTGGGTGTCCGTCAATGAAAGAATGGATAAAGAGGAGGTGGTACATATATATAATGGAATATTGCTCAGCCATGGGAGGGAATGGGTTCTTGCCATCTGTAGTGGCATGGATGGACCCGGAGCGTGTTGTGCTGAATGGAGTATTTCAGACAGAGAAAGACAGATGCAATTTGATTTTGCTTATATGTGGCATCCAAAGAACAAGGTAAATAAACAAAACAGAAACAAACTCATAGATACAGAAAACATTTGATGCTTGCCAGATGGTAGGGAAGTTGAGGGTGTAGATGAAAAAAGGGGAAAGAATTAATGAGGTACAAATTGGTTGTTACAAAGTAGTTATGGGGATTTAGGGTATAGCATAAGGAATATTGTCAGTAATATTGTAATACCTATGTATGGTGTCAGATGGGTACCAGATTTGTTGGGGTGATAGATGAGAGGGGTTGGAGTACAGGGCAAAAAAGGTGAAGGGATTAAGAAGTACAAATTGGTAGTTACAAAATCATCATGGGGATGTATAAGCATAGGAAATATAGTCAATGATATGGTAATAACTATGTATAGTGCCAGGTGAGTACTAGACTAGTCAGGGGAATTACTTCTTAAATTATAATCAACTATGTTATACACCTGAAATTAATATAAAATAATATTGAATATCAATTGGAATTGGAAAATTAAAAAGTGGGGGAAGGTGAAGGGGAATAAGAGTTCCAAATTTCCAAGTATAAAACACATTAAGTCATGGGGATGTAATGTACAGCATAGGGAATATAGTCAACAATATTGTGATAGTGTGGTACGGTGCAAGATGGTTGCTGCACTTATGGTGATCACTTCTTTAGTTATATAAATGTTGAATAACTACGTTGTACCCCTGAAACTAATATAATATTGTATGTTAGCTATATTTTTAATACAAATCTTTAAAAAATAATAAAATACATGAAGAAAAAAGTTAAAAAGAAAATTAGTAGGAGAAATGATCACATTCCTGTGAGCAACAAAATCGTGTACATATGTAGAAAAAAACATAAAAAGAAATGTGTAAAGGTTATATGAATAAAAAAATTTCCTTACTTTTCTAAAGTTGTTGGGATTTTAAGAATTACAGAACCCTTCCCAGAATGGAAAGGCAGAATTAAATGCTAGCAGACCACAGTTTTTTCTTACCAAGCGGCTTGGTGCTTTGGAGAAAGTAGACTAACCCTTGACATGGAATGCTTTTTATTACTCAGAGCTCCAAATCATTTCCTAAAGAGGCCTAGGTCAGACAATCAGCAGTCTTGAATTCTGATACTTTCTTCATGCCTTTAACTTATTTAAAATATCATTTATTATTGATCAAACTTAGATGCTTTCATTTTTTTCACATGAGTTCCCATTGGTAAAATTAATCATTTCGTCAAAGTACCAAAATCAAATAAGAAAAGAATTAATAAACAATAAACCCTAGAAAGTTCAGATTATCATCCAAGTTCTATTTATCTGGAGTCATTTCTAGGCTAACTGTAAATAACTTAGGACTGTAAGAAACTCTGAACATTTTCTTTCATATGAAATTTCCCAAACTGAAGAATATAAAGGCTAGAAGCTTGACTGGCACATTTTTCTTTTTAATAATAGTTTTCTTGTATACCACATAGCATGGCACACAGGTAGTTTGCCTCTTATTGCATACATTCTGATAGTAATTCTGGTTGTGAATTAGAGTGAACAATGTGGGGAGGTGGAAAGCTAATCATTTATGACCATATTAATTTAGATCTACTTAGGTTAACAGTAAAGAAGAGCATTGCATATTTCTTAAGTGGATTTCAATGTATGAAATAAGATGGCCACCTGGCTGCTTGCTGCTTGTTGTTTTTTAGAGCCGAGGCCACCTGAGCTCCTTGAGCAATCTTCTCCATCGATAAGATGGCCTGAGAATACAGAGATGGGTGACATTGTCTGGTTTCATCTGGAAATAAAAACTGAAGTATCATTCATGTCTTGTCATTTCATGTGCAGCCCAGGCCACAGCAACCACTTCTGATTTTTCTCTCTTATTTGGGGATGACTGGGAAGAAGGAAGAAGCCAGATTTATTTGTGGGAGTAAATGCTTTTTAAGACTTCTCCTGTGTTGCATCTGTGAAATAAAGGATATGTCAGTTAAAAACTGGCATTACATGGTGAACACATTTTTCTAGAGTCAAATTACACCCTTAATTTTTGCAGGGATTTTAATCCTCCTCGAAAGAAAGTATAGTTATTTACTTAGCTATCCTGTGTGCTTCTAAGGTAAAAAATAAGTTAAAAACAAGAAGTGGACTCCAGAAGGGTATGGGTAGAAGAGCAGCAGCTATAGAACTACTTAACTGGGCAGTTTTTCATTCTGGGACTCAACTGCCCCATCTGTAAAGGATTGGTGAAACAAAATAAAACAAAGAAGCTTGTTAGGTGGTTGAAAGGCATAAAGATATTTTATATTAATATCATCAGAGTTTATTGATGATAAAATCAAATGATAATTCTACAAATGAGAAATGAAAATTAGTTTTGAATTGGGTATTTTTGCAAGGCATACATATAAAATGTTAAACTTACTTGGATTAAAAAGTCAGATCAAGAAGTATTTAATTTTGTCAATAATGTTCAGCCAATATTTATAGTACACACCAATTAGATTTTATGGCCTATTATGGAAAAGAAGAGAGAAAGAAGAAAAAAGGAAGAAGAGATATAGAGTTATAAGGTAAAGAAAAAAAACAGTAAGGCCCAACGTCAAAATTCAACCACCTAAAGATCCCTTAGGCTTGGACACTCATAGGTCACATGACTGCTCCTCTTTCTCCCTAAGACTAGGTGGGAGACTTAGTTCCCTAGATCAATCTCCTGAACAGCTGAGGCAACATCCCAAGCTGCAGTCATCTTCCTTTCTTTAATATTGTATTATTATTTTCCTCCTCTTCCTTCTCCTCCTTCTTCTAACTCATTCATTCTTTCATTCAACAAATATTCTTTGAGCATCACTTCTGTGTCAGTCTGTTCTAAACACTGGAGTTCCAGCAGAGAATTAGTCAATGTTCCTGCCTTTGTGGATCTTATATTTTAGTGGGATAGAATTAATATAAATAAATGAACTCTTATATAATGTAATTTCAGGTAGTGACAGGATCTATGAAGAAAAATAAACCAGGGTGAGGGGATAGAGACTGATGGGAAGGAAAGGTTCTTCAATGTCCATTACTTGTAAACTCTCATATGGTTATTCTGAACAGGAGAGGCCCAGCAGCTTACCTGCCTCTGAATTATATTGCAGATCTATTATCTACTTTTTTTGGGATCTTAGATAAATTACTTATCCTCTGTATTCAGGTTTCTCAATTGTAAAATGAGGAATGATAATCATAGCTACCTTAAAGTGCTGTGAAGATTAAGCGAAAGAGTGCATATCAAATGTTCAGTATTGTAGCTGGTACACTAATTTAAACATAAATGTTAACCATTAACATTAGCAATATCACTCAATTATAGTTTTGTTAACCTAAAAATAAAAGACCAAAGTGAGAGGCAACAAGCATTTATTTGAGATCAAAGTGAAGAGTGATTCTGGAAATACTGATTCAGGCAGAAACCTAAATAGTGTTCCTAGTAGAAGGTGAAGGCAAATGAGGTGTTTATGAGAAACTAAAGGGGAAAAATTACATGAATAGAAGGAAGGGATTTTTACTGATGCTAATAAGCCAGAGAAGGAATTTCTATAGGTACAAATAAACTAAGTTATTTTTTAGCTATACATTGTGGTGCTAACTCTAAAGAATATCGTCAATTTTCAGTTCTGTAGTCAGGATTTCTGTTTCCCTGTTAGCTTTAAAAACAGTTGTTTTGAAATATAGTGTTGGTGTGTCCAAAAGTTACTCTGCTCAGTTCAGTCATTCCAAAAGTTCAAGGAATAAGATGTGCAAGGAACTTCCTCTGGAATGGCTGCCCTAGCTCTATACTAAAATGGTTGCACTTACATCAGCTTTTCACAGTTTATATATTCTTTCACCTAAAATAAAATTGTGAGAATTTTTCTGTCATTTAAATATTATTTGGAAAAACCATAGAGTATATTATCATATATACGGTCTTTCACTTTTGGATGAAAAAGAGGCCATGTACAAGTTCAGTGACTGAAAGTCACCTCACAGGATGATCTGATCATAAATTTCTAACTAGGCAGGTCATGGTGGGTAGTAATGCCTGAGGTCTATAACTTCTTTAGTAAAAGGTTTTTAAGTGATGCTATCCATTGTTTCTATGCATACAGATTAACACACCTTTGAAATGCCAGAAGCAATCCTCTTTTCCAAACCCCTCAAGGTGTAACCACCCTCAAGGGAGCACATGATGTTGTGAACTACCTTGCTTTTGCACATCTTCATTTCATCTTCCTTGTGTTCCCTCCTTATTTCCAAATGCATAAAAGAAACTACCAAACTCATTATCTGGAGCATTTGAGATCTTGCTTCCTGGCAATGTCATCAGTTTGGCTCAAGTAAAAATTCTCTGCAGGCCTGGACATTCTTACATTAACAACTTAATCATTTTTTATCGTTGCACATGTTTCTACGATTTTGAAAGTGGATTACATGTCACAAAGCTCACATTCTTGCCCTCTCTTCGCACATTTAGACTACAAAGGAACTATAAACATATGCTATGATTTATGTTTTCCTGTACTATAGTTAATATTTTATAACTTGCTTATTTCTAAAAAGATTTATAAACAATTTAAATATATTAACACTCATAATAAGCATTCTTATTATTTAAAAATAATAAATCAAAGAGATTAAGATACCTGTTCTTGGGCTCTTTACCCAGAGGAGTTTCTCCCCTCAATACTGTGAGTTTCTTGATGCAGTAACATTTCAAGATATTCTATCAATGTTTGTTTCACACAATTGGAATTTGAACACTGAACTTTCTGAGGAATCTAATGCCCAACTTCATGGAAGTGCTTTTTATGAAAACTGTCATTTGATGTTATTTATTGATTTGATTTCGTCCACTATTTTCCAACTTAGCTGTTTGGGTTCCAAAAATTCCAGACGATTAGTACAGTGATGCTTTAATCTATACCAGTTTCCTTATTTTATTGTCATTTTGCTAAGTGTACAACTTTCCAAAAAGGACTTAATTTTATTTTGGAAATTAATTTTAATCCCCTGGCCACACTTAATTCTTTTCTTCATTAAACCGGAAAGCGAATATTTAATCATGGTTTTCTGGTTCCTTTTCTGTAAGTAAATGGAGATATCTATTCCCTTTGACTTTCTTGTGTGATTAATGACCTATCCGAATGATTAATATAAAAGAAAGCATCTGTTAAAACAACAGATATATTAAATATTTCTTTGTGTTTGGACATATAGTTATTGTATTTCATGATTTCTGATAGAATTAATTGTAATAGAATCAATTTCTAACTGTTTGAGTGGAGATTATTCATTATGTAGATTAACCATGACTAATTTATAATTCCATTTTTGTCTTCCTCCTGTTGTTTAAGACATATTTGACCACCTTCTTTCAGTCCCTTAGTTTGTACTGTTATGTAACAAAATTCAACTGAGTAAATTTGAAGATTTAATTGGTTTTATTGATTCATGAATTGGGCAGCATGTCATCTAGTAAATAGAAAGGTGCAATGAGTAGCTATGCAAAATGGAAAATTTTATAGGCAGAAGCAGGGTGGGACAAGGAAGTTAGAAGAGATGATTATTTAGGGAAGTTCACCTCCCCTTAGGGGTAAAAAAAGGGAGTTCTTATCAGGCAGATTGCCTCACTAGTGTTGATCAGGAAATCCCAGACTAATTGATTTAAAATTTCACTCCTGGAAGAGACTAAGACTATAATTAGTAAGTTATTAAGTCTTGGTGGAACTTAGCACAAGTGACTCCATTTTGGGTCTGTTGTTTCTTTTTAATGATACTTAGAAAATCTAGAGTATATTTAATATCAAATAAGGCAAAACAAGTAATGCAAATATGGGGCATAAAATACAAGTATATGAACTATAAAATCCAAAACAAATAGTCTTTTTTTTTAGGTAGTAAAAGAGCAGCTTATTAGACGAAAAAGTACACTTTAAAGAAATAGAAGTGGACCTGAGCAGAAAGCAGTGGCTCAAGGGCTATTATTAGAAGAGAAAGTATACTCCAAAGAGTTCAAAGCAGGCTGAAAGAAGGAACTCAAAAGGCCAAAGCAAATAGCCTTTTGATTTAACTGTTAGTTTTGGATTATTCATACCACTGTGTTTTATCAAAATAATTAAAAGTAAATGATATTATTTTTATAAAACACTCATATATTCCCAAAAATTCTTATTCAAATAATTGGTAGAATTGATGAACAAGAATCATTCATATTCTCATTAAGTGCATAAGCTAACAAAATATGGTCAAGTTTTCTATATTAATTTAATAAAGCAGCTTTTATTGTCATTATAGTTATATTTGTTATCTGCTATTCAATTCAGTGCAGATAGTAAGAACCATTTCCTTTTTGTTTTTAGTCAGACTTCATGGAATGGCTTATAAAAATTACCATATGTTAGATCTTCCTCTTAATGTTTGATCTATTTTAATGACTAGATAAATGGCCAGACGTTAAGTTAGGCCCATATAAACTTTCTAGAACTAGTAAAAAAGTGATAAGGTTTGAGTTTTTTAGGTTGTAAATGGTTTAAAGGAATGAACATGAAATTTGGAGTCAGAAGTTGAGCTCAGCTTATCACTTAATTCCTTTTTTTTTTTTTTTTTGAGGGCAGTGTCACTGGCCCTCATATGTGGGACCCGAACTGGGGCCGCTGGCTTCCCAAGCCAGCGCTTAACCACCGCGCCACTTGGCCAGCCCTCACCTAATTCTTATTGTCATCTTTGGCAGGTCACTTAACGCTCCATTTTCCCCTTTACGCTCCATTTTTCCCAGTTCTAAGATGATTATAACATTTTCTTTGTAATTATTGTGAAAAATCAAAGGAATCATGTATAAAAATACTATGTACACTGTAAAGTACTGCCTATTATTCCTATTAATACATGGGGGAAAATTCTCGACTTGTGAGCCAGAAACTTACTGATGTCATAGTCCCACTCCGTAGGTACAATAAGATTAAGAAGCAAGGACATCCATGAAATGGTTAGGGAGACCATTTCATGGATGGAGTAGAGGTTTGATCACTGCACTGTATTACTAAAGCGGAGGTGGTATACCTACTGTAATTGAATATATATAGATAGTCATGGGATGTGGATTATACTGTGGAAGAGAGTCAGAGGAAGAGTAATAGATATATATGATATGAGGGGGAGTGGGGTGGTGAATTGGGGGTGGGGGGTTGTCACTTTGAGGGGTAAAATGTATAACTATTGCACTGTGTTGTACACCTGAAACTAATTAAAAATAAAATAAAATAAAAAAAAAGAAGCAAGGACAGTTACACAGCCCTCAGACATGTTATGTCACATTGCCTGACCTTTAAAACTAGTCAGTGAGCGTAAGCTTTAAATTGGCTTTAGAAAAGTTTCATTTGTCAGGCTCAGAGGTCCTGTTGGGTTTTTCTCTCTGTCCAGTAAGTTCATGATTTCAGCTCACTGAGCTAAAACACAGGCATCCCAGAATATATTGGGTTGTCGGAAAAGTCATGATGCATTTTTGCAAAGAAAAACGGAAAAAATATGCCATGACTTTTCTGACAACCCAATACATAAAAAGAATATGAACGGAGATAATTTTAGGCTCAGAGTGTTTTGGGGAACAGAATAATTAACAACCCAAACAGAAAGGGGGGATATACCATGGAAATCTAAGTACCAACTTACTTTTTCATGTTGAACATGACCTTTTTTTCCTGGAATGCCATCTGAAGAGTTCCTTTGTACCTCTGAACCAATGAGTGGGAGGAATCTTAGACTAGTGGGGCTTGGTACCTAGAAGAAATAGAGTTAGTAAGACATACTAAAGTGGTTACTTCTGTAATGTGAATTAAGGATGGGGGATGGGGAGTGAGAAGTTTCAACTGCTTTAAAATACACTCCCTCTCACAGTTGTCCACTATTAATTCTTTTTTTTTTCTTTTTTTTCATTTTAGGTGAGCTATCCTGCTCAGCAGCAGCTAGCTCGGGCTTGGGATTGAACTGCTGTTGGTCAGAACTCAGCTCGCACTCTTGAGCTAGCTGTTAACCAACCGAGCCACTCGGCCGCCCCACTATTAATTCTTTTTTATTAATTATTTTTATTTTATTTTTATTTTTATTAGCTGAGCCATCCTGCCACCTGTTGGCAGCTCAGTGGCAGCTCAGCTCGGGCGGGGCACCAAACTGCTGTTGCTCAGAGCTCAGCTTGCACTTTTTTCATATATATATATATGAAAGTTACAGATGTACAAAACTATGCAATAGTTATCTTTTTCACCCCTTACAAAGTGACTACCCACTCCCCCCTCCCCTGTCCTCCCACCCCTGATATCATACATATCTATTACAATTCCATTGACTCCATCCCCACACTATATTCCACATCCCATGACTATATATTTGTTAAATTATAGTCAATATCTAATATTGATCAGTGGCAGGCCACTACACCGTCGATGAAGTGGTCGCCCTGACAAGATCCTTCTGATCCCCTAAAAAATATTTACAACATTATTGATTATATTCCCCAAACTGTATCTTTTATCCCTGTGGTAATATTGTATTACCAGTTTATGTTGCCTTGTCCCTTCCCCTTCTCCCTCATGCCCACCCCCATCCCATCTAGCCCTCATCAGTTTTTCTTCTGTGTCTCTAAGACTATTTCTGTTTATTTTGCTTGTTTATTCAGTTCTTTAGATTCTACATATAAGTGAGTCATATGGTATTTGTCTTTCTCTGCCTGACTTATTTCACCTAACATAATGTTCCCTAGGTCCATCCATATCATTGCAAATGGTACGATTTCTTTTTTCTTTATAGCTGCGTAATACTCCATTGTGTTCATGTACCACAGTTTCTTAATCCAGTTGTTTACCGATGGGCATTTTGATTGTTTCCAAGTCTTGGCTATTGTAAATAGCGCTGCAATGAACATGGGGTACATATATTTTTTCGAATTAGTGTCTTGGGTTTTTCAGGATAAATACCTAGGAGTGGAATTGCTGGGTCAAAAGGTAGTTCCATTTCCAGTTTTTTGAGATACCTCCATACTGACGTCCATAGTGGCTGCACCAATCTGAAATCCCACCAACAGTGCAGCAGGGTCCCCTTTTCCCCACAGCCCCGCCAGCACTTGTTGTTTGTTGATTTATTGGTGATAGCCATTCTGACTGGAGTGAGGTGGTATCTCATTGTGGTTTTTATTTGCATTTCCTTAATGACCAGTGAGGTTGAACATTTTTTCATATGCCTGTTGGCCATCTGTATACCCTCTTTAGAGAAATGTCTCTTCATATCCTCTGCCCATTTTTAAATTGGATTGTTGTTTTTTTTGGTGTTGAGTTGCATGCTTGTTTTATAAATTTTGGATATTAACCCCATAACAGATATATCGTTGAAAAATATATTCTCCCATTCAGTAGTCTTCATTTTTGTTTTATTGATGGTTTCCCTTGTTGTGAAAAAACTTTTAAGTTTGATATAATCCCATATGTTCATTTTTTCTTTTACTTCCCTTGCCCACAGGGATGTATCAGTAAAAATATTGCTCAGGGTAATGACTGCAAATTTACTCCCTATATTCTCTTTTAGGAGTTTTATGGTTTCAGGTTTTACATTTAAGTCTTTAATCCATTTTGAATTTGTTTTGGTATATGGCATAAGGAGGTGGTCCAGTTTCATTTTTTTGCATGTATCAGTCCAATTATCCCAGCACCATTTATTAAATAGATTATCTTTACTCCAATGTAAATTCTTGCTTCCATTGTCATAGATTAACTGTCCGTATATTCCTGGATTTAATTCTGGGCTCTCTGTTCTGTTTGACTGATCTATGTGCCTGTTTTTATGCCAATACCATACTGTTTTGATTACTGTAGGCTTGTAGTATGTTTTGATGTCTGGTAGCGTGATACCCCCAACTTTTTCTTATTTCTCAGGATTGCCGAGGCCATTCGGGGTCTTTTATGGTTCCATATAAATTTTAGGATTGTATTTTCTATTTCTGTGAAAAATGCCCTTGGTAGTTTGATAGGAATTGCATTGAATCCATATATTGCTTTAGGCAGTATGGACATTTTAACTATATTAATTTTTCCTATCTGAGCATGGTAGGTGTTTCTATTTCTTTGTATCTTCTTTTATTTCTTCAGTGTCATAATTTTCTGAGTACAGATCTTTTACTTCTTTGGTTAAATTTATTCCTAGATATTTTATAGTTCTTGATACAATTGTAAATGGAACGGTTTTCTTAATTTCTCCTTCTGTTAGTTTATTATTGGCATATGCAAATGCAACTGATTTCTGAACATTGATTTTGTATCCTGCTACCTTATTAAATTCATCTATCAGCTCCAATAGTTTTATGATGGAGTCTTTGGGGCTCTCTATATACAGTATCATGTCATCTGCATATAATGACAATTTTACATCTTCCTTGCCAATTTGGATGCCTTTTATTTCTTTTTCTTGTCTGATTGCTGTGGCTAAAACTTCCAAAACTATGTTGAATAAAAGAGGAGAAAGTGGACAGCCTTGTCTTGTTCCTGATCTTAAGGGGAATGCTTTTAGCTTTTACCCATTGAGTATGATGTTAGCTGTAGGTTTATCATATATGGCCTTTATTATGTTGAGATATGATCCCTGTATTCCCACTTTGCTAAGGGTTTTTTAACATAAATGGCTGTTGGATTTTGTCAAATGCTTTTTCTGCATCTATTGATATGACCATGTGATTTTTATTCTTCATTTTTTTTAAGATTTTTTTTTAATTGGGGAATTGGGGGAGGGGAACAGTGTTGGGGAATTGGGGAAGGGGAACAGACAAGTTGCTGTCTTTTTGTTCTTCAGTCTAGTTGTGGAGGACGTTGGTATCGTCATTGCGCTCTTCCTGGATGAGGCAGATCAATCGCAGGCCTCTGGATGGTCGCTCACCGCGGCTATTGGCTGCTTGCGCTGGCTGCCAGCTGCTCATGCTGGCTGCCGGCCACTCACTGTAGCCTTGGCAGCCCACTGCAGCAGGGGCTGCAGCCTACTCCATCACCAGGGCTTGCACAGCCCAACTCCAGGTGGAGCTGTTGTTAGCTATAGAGGGCAGTGTCACTGGCCCTCATATGTGGGATCCGAACCGGGGCCGCTGGCATCCCAAAACCAGCTCTTAACCAATGCACCAATCGGCCGGCCCTATTCTTCATTTTGTTGATGTGGTGTATCACATTAATTGATTTATGGATGTTGATCCAGCCTTGCGTACTAGGGATGAAACCCACTTGATCATAATGTATGATCTTAATATATTGCTGAATTCTGTTTGCTAATATTTTATTGAGAATTTTTGCATCTATATTCATCAGGGATATTGGCCTGTAGTTTTCCTTTTTTGTGCTGTCTTTATCTGGTTTTGGAATCAGGGTGATAGTGGCTTCATAAAAAGAATTTGGGAGCCTTCCCTCCTTCTGGATTTTTTGGAATAGTTTGAGAAGAATAGGTGATAGTTCTTTTTTGAATGTTTGATAAAATTCACTTGTGAAGCCATCTGGTCCAGGGCTTTTGTTTTTTGGGAGCTTGTCGATTACTGATTCAATTTCCTTGGTAGTAATGAGGCTATTTAGAGTTTCCGTTTCTTCTTGAGTTAGCTTTGGAAAGTTGTATGCTTCTAGAAAATTATCCATTTCTTCCAGATTGTCAAATTTTTTGGCATATAGTTGCTCATAGTAATTTCTTGGAATTTTTTGTATTTCTGTGATGTCTGTAGTCATTTCCCCTCTTTCATTCCTGATTTTACTAATTTGAGTCCTCTCTCTCTTTTTTTGATGTGCCTGGCTAGAAGTTTTGTCCATTTTGTTTACCTTCTCAAAAAACCAGCTCTTGGTTTCATTGATCTTTTGTATTATTTTTCTGTTCTCTATATCGTTTATTTCTGCTCTGGTCTTTATTATCTCCTTTCTTGTACTCCCCTTGGGCTTCTTTTGCTGTTCTTTTTCCAGTTCCCTGAGGTGTAAGGATAACCTGTTTATTTGAGATTTTTCTTCCTTCTTTAGGTAGGCCTGCACTACTATGAACTTCCCTCTTAGGACTGCTTTCGCTGCATCCCAGAGATTTTGGGTTGTGGTGTTTTCATTTTTGTTTGTCTTGAGGTATCTTTTGATTTCCTCCTTGATCTCATTTGTGACCCACTCACTATTTAGAAGCATTTTATTTAGCCTCCATTTATTTGACAGATTTCCGGATTTCTTCTTATAATTGATTTCCAGTTTCATAGCATTGTGATCAGAGAAGACACTTGAAATGATTTCAGTCTTCTTAAATTTATTGAGACTTGTTTTGTGGCCTAACATGTGGCCTATCTTAGAAATTGTTCCATGGGCACTTGAGAAGAATGTATATTCTGTAGCTTTGGGGTGAAATGCTCTGAAAATGTCTGTTAAATCCAGCTGGTCTAATGTATCATTTAACGTCACTGTTTCTGCATTGATTCTCTCTCTGGAGGGTCTGTCCATTGGTGACAGCGAGGTGTTGAAGTCCCCTACTATGATAGTGTTACTGTTGATCTCCATCTTTATGTCTGACAATATCTGTTTTATATATTTAGGAGCTCCTATGTTAGGTGCATACATGTTTACTAGGGTTATGTCCTCTTGTTGGATCGATCCCTTTATTATTATGAAGTGTCCTTCTTTGTCCTTTATTATGTTCTTCAATTTAAAGTCCATTTTAGGGCTGGCCGAGTGGTGCAGTGGTTAAGCACTGGCTTGGGAAGCCAGCGGCCCCAGTTCGGGTCCCACATATGAGGGCCAGTGACACTGCCCTCAAAAAAATAAATAAATAAAGTCCATCTTATCTGATATAACTATCACTATTCCAGCTTTTTTCTCAGTTCCATTTGCATGAAATATTTTACTCCATCCCTTTACTTTCAGCCTGTATGTCTTTTGATCTGAGGTGAGTCTCTTGTATACAGCATATGCAGGGGTCTTGCTTGTATACAGCATATGAAGGGTCCATTCAGCCACACTATGTCTTTTGATTGGAGCATTTAATCCATTTACATTTAATGTGATTATTGATAGGTGCGTAGTTATTGTCATTTTGTTATTTGTGTTCCTAGTCTTCCTTAGTTAGGTTGGTTTTTCTTCTGCCTAAAGAAGCCCTTTTAACATTTTCTGCAAACCTGGCTTGGTGGTAATGAATTCCCTTAACTTACTCTTTTCCGGGAAGCTCTTTATCTCTCCTTCAATTTTAAATAACCTTGCTAGATACAGCAATCTGGGTTGTAGACCTTTGTTTTTCATCACTTTGAAAACCTCCTGCCACTCCCTTCTGGCCTGCAAAGTTTCTGTAGAAAAGTCGGCTGATAATCTTATGGGGGTGCCCTTGTAAGTAACTTGCTGCTTTTCTCTTGCTGCTTTAAGGATTCTGTCTTTGTTCTTAACCCTTGCCATTTTCACTATAATGTGTCTGGGTGTGGGCCTGTTTGGGATCATCCTGGTTGGAACTCTTTGCACTTCCTGGGTTTGTATTTCAATGTCCTTTGCCAGGTTAGGGAAGTTTTCAGACATTATTACTTCCAATATGTTCTCAATCCCTTGCTCCCTCTCTTCTCCTTCTGGTATTCCAATGATCTGCATGTTGTTGTGTTTGATGTTGTCTCCCAGCTTTCTTAAACTATTTTCAATGTTTTTCATTCTTTTCTCTTTTTGTTGTTCCGCATGGGTGATATCTGCTATCTTGTCTTCTAAGTCACTGATTCGATTTTCTGCTTTGTCCAATCTGCTTTGTTATTTAATTCAGTAATTGCATTCTTAAGTTCTAGCTGGTTGCTTTTCATGATTTCTCTATCCTTCTTTATATTTTCATTAATTTCCTTGGACATTCTAATAATCAGTGTTCTGAACTCTGTCTCTCATGGGTTGTTTACCTCTATTTCCTCTAGTTCCTCTGATTCAGGAGGTTTCTTCTGTTCTTTTATTTGGGTTGTATATCTTTTTCTCCTCATTGTGGTTTACTCTTTGTGCTTGCTTCTATATAACAGATAGATCCCCTAGGTCTCTCAGTCTTTTATGGGTAAACTTATACGGTGTGTGTCCTTTATATTTGAATTACCCAATCTCCCTATTCTCTTGTGCGTGTATATCTGAGGTGTTCCTTGTGTTGTGTGTCTTTACCTGTTGAAGTTTAGCTTTGATTACTTTTGGCTTGTCAGTAGGTGGGATTGACTCCCAGGCTTATTAGCTGTGAGAATCAGCAGTGTCTGCAGTTTATGAGCTACTGTGTGAGGGTTGACCCCTCCAATGAGGCTTGGACCCTTTGGCCCTTACACCAGTAGCAACTTCCTTTTGGGTGTGACTCCTGTATGTCAAACCCAGAAATGCTCTGGTTTTATCTAAAGTTGGCCTGTGGGTATGATGATTCTTGTGTCTCCAGTGCTGGTCTTGGCTAAAGTCCACCAAGCTCTCTTTAGGTTGTCCTCTGCTGTATAAAAAGTCCTCTGCGTCTTGTGGGAACAAAGGTGGCCACCTGATGCCTAGCGTGATCCTGGCACTGCAGGTTTGCTGTACATGAGTGTGGTTGTGATGTGTGATTGGTAGTTTTTACAAAGTCACTGCCATTTCTGCTTTCGCCTGTTCCAAGGCAGGCTGTGCACCCTGCAGGCTCAATGAATGTCTTTGGGTGCCCTTTTCATTGACAAACTTGGAGAATGAGAGAATTCCTCACCAAAAGCCAGCTGCCAGGAATTTGTTAGTTAGTGCCTCAGCAGATGAACCTGCCCTGCCTCCCAGGCCTTGCTGGAAAGGTGGGGGCGGGGTAGGTAGTCTCACTCTGCAGCCTCTTTTGGGGCAGAAATTCTCGACCCCCTATGGGTAGGAATACCTCTGTAGTCTGCCCCTACTGCTCCATTCAGGGGTCAGTTTAAGACTCTGGCTTGGCGAGGGGCCAAGTTTTCTGAGGGAGGGTGGGGGTAGGTTTTTATTTCTGTAGTTTTTTTTTTTTTTTTTTTGCTTTCTATCCAAGAGAAGAGGAAAAATAAACCAACAAACAAGCAAAAAAAAAAAAACCCCAAGCAAACAAACAAAACAAAACAACAACAAAGAAACAGAGTCCCAACACTGTTTTGAGCTAAGGCCTTTGCCTCATATCCTCTAGAGGAGTTCTTGCTGCTCTCCCATAGAGACTGCCAGGGTTTAGGGGCTGCGCGCACCCTGCAGCGGCTCAAATCTCCGTCCGGTCTGTCTCCCAGGGACCTGCATCTCCGCCCGGTGCGCTGCGTCTCCCCTGCCAGTATTCTTTCTTCCCCTGCTTGTCCGGTTTCAGGCTTCTGCCTCGGAGCCTGTGCACACCGCGGTATTCCTGCTGCTCTCCCAGAGAGACTGCCGGGGTTTAGGGGACTGCGTGCACCCTGCAGTGGCTCAGATCCCTGCTCCGTCTCTCCGGGACCTGCGTCTCCCCCTGTGTCAGCTCGCACTCTTGAGTGAGCTCTTAACCAACTGAGCCACTCGGCCCTCCCACTATTAATTCTTAATACTTTACCCTTAGCATCATCTGTAGCTTAAGTGTTTGATACCTATTACAATGAACATGTTTTTTGGGAAGGAGAAGTAACATTTTAAGAAATAATAAGTTAACATTAAGTTGAAATATTTCATTTTCAGTTTATTATTCTTGGTTAATTAATTAGTTCTTAAACAGAGGTTATCTGGAGTGGAAACTTGAAGGATGAATAAGGATCTAGAGGTAAAGGGGTGGGTGAATTCTGAGCAGAGGATGCAGCACAAGCAAAGTTACAGAAGAGGGGAGAATAGTGATGCTTAAGGAATAGCAAGTAATTGGGCATAGCTGGAGTATATGGTAGAATGTGGTAGAAATGAAGTTACACAGTTCAGGCAGAGGCCAGATCATGCAAGGTTTGTATGCCAGGCTAAAAGCATTTGGATTTTATCCTGTAGGTGATGAACAGCCAGGATAAAGTTCAAACTAGTTTCCTGTAGTGTGGTTCAATGTGGAATTCCAGAGATGAGTGATCAAGGCCATTGACACACAGAATGGAAGACTTCTCTGGGATTGGACACAGCGTGTTTATGGAAGCATCAGTCAGCTGAGTGATGTGATTTTCCCCAACCTTGCTTGGTAGCCCAGTGTCAGGAATGAGATGTCAGATGCCCTATTGTTCTGTAACCACTCTGGTCCAAGAAACATTCAACTCACCCTGTATATGGGCAGAGAACCAAAAACAGTCCCTGCCTCTTTGTTTTCAGTCATGAAGCTTTCCAAGGTATGTTTTCGGATCTGCAAAACAGGGGAGTAAATGTTTAATGAAAAGGGCACATTCCATAAGTGGCAAAATTCCTGGGTTCAGATTTTGACTCTGTACATATTAGCTGCATGACTTAGGCAAATTTTTGCCCTGTTGACTATTCATGAAGATCAAATGAGATTATGTATATAGTAAGGTGCTACTCAAATGTAAGATTTATTACCATCGTATTATTACTGATAACATGTCAAAAAAATTAGCAGAAGTGAATAGAAAATATTTCATAATTGAGAATGAAAGGAATGAGCAAAACAAGATTGCTGGTAAAATCAGAGATTCCTAAGTGAAAGGTATTTAAATGCAACATTAGTATAAACCTTTGTTATTTTACCAAGTAATTGAGAATATGAAGGTGTGATAAGAAGAGGGCAAATGTTTTAATATTTGTGATATTTAATTGTTTCAAGAGCATTCAAACCTTTCTAGAGATTTCCCTGAATTTATTTGTTTCAGTTAAATTACTTTAGAAAACATTTATCTTCAAGGTGGAAGAGAATATTAAAAGTGAATACCAATTCTTACTTTTGGGTTTTGCTATTTCAATCCTATTCAACAAAACTGAGTGTTAGATGCTATGCATGTGTCTTTGCCCATGAAGAGCTTATGATTTCGTGGTGGGTGGTGGGATGTGAAAGTCAGTCTACAAATAATTCCAGTTCAGTGTAGAACATGGCAAGGGAGCATGTTTGAGGAATGAAGCAGGGAGAGATTGGGGCCTTGGGAGAAAGTGGAATGAACATGTACTGAGTATCTACAATGTACTCGGTATACATTTTTCCATTTACTTTTCACAACTCTTCAAGGAGGAAAGAGGTAGAATAATTTATCTAAGATTAAACCTAATTCTGTTACGTTCCACATCCATTGCCACTCCTGCTTGTCACCCTTCTTCTGGGAGAAGCTATCTTTTCCCCATAGGGACAGAAAGGTTTGGAAATTACTTCATTTGGAAAGGGTTAAGTATTTATTAATTATGAAGTTGACACTGTAAAAGGATTATGACATAATGAATATTCATGGACCTGCTGCTTTGTTTTACAAATTGGAATAATAGCCTCAGTTTTGAGGTTCTCAGTGTACCATTCTCTGGCCTCAGTCCTTTTCACCAGCCTTCAGACATAATGACTATCCTGAATTTTGTGCTTTTATTTCTGTTGCTTTTACTTATATAGTTTTTGCCAAAACAATATTTTATTTTGGCTTTTCTTGATTTTTATAGAGATGAAATCATTATGTGTATTTTCTTATGTGAAACTTTTCTCATTCAGTAGTATGTCAAACATTCGTTCATGTAGGTGAGTGTTATTCTAGTTTGTTTATTTTCACTGCTCCATAGTATTCCAACTTATAAATGCACCATAATTTATTTACCGGTTACACTGTTGACAAGCGTTTAGGCAGCTTTCACGTTTTTGCTATTACAAATGATACTGCCCTGAGCATTCTTGGACTGCCTCCTAAGTACACGTTCAGGGTTTCCCAGGGTTTATATTTAGTAGGGCATTGTGGGAAGCCGACAGCCCCCCAGTGTCTGACAAGACCACATTGCCCTGCTCAGCACTGGATATTAGGGGTGCTGCCTTATGGTTGGTCATGTAATATCTCCTGCTGCGGGGGACCAGCCTCCGCTGACCAGGGTTCGAGAAGGTGGACACGGCTTAGGCGATGAAATAAAGACAGAAACGAGTTAACAGTAAAGACAGAAAATGGAGGAAGAGCTCTCCGGTTTATTTCTCACAGGCTTTATATACAGTTTTTAGGTAGGGGGTACGTGCAAGGGTACATGTAGGAAAAATATGCATTACCTCAGTAGATCATTAACTGTTTACCAATAGTCTAAAGGTCAGTGAAACCTTGGTTAGTTTCTTAAGCCGATTTCTTCCATTAACCCAGATAGCCATCTTTCTTTTGTGTCCCAAGGATCCGGCCATCCTCACCACATTCCTTAGTAAATAGTGAGCACCTTCCAGGTGCAGCAAGGAAACAATAGGGGCAGATAGACAAGTTTATGATTCACCAAGCCCACTAAAGCCAGCCTGCGGGCCCCTCAATATTGGGGACCATGGCCCTCAACATCTCCCCCTTTCTTATTATTTAAAAAGCACGTCTGTGACCCCAGACGGCTGCGAGTCACAGTGCCTGTCTTAGGTGTCCCTCAATGAAATAACAACCCGTCATCGGCACTCGATCCTCTGGCGATCAAGCCCTGTCTTAGGTTAGTTACATTCAAAGAGGTCCTTACCCGTCTTTGGCTAGCCTGTCCTCGCTAAAGCTTAGGGGTAGTGGGGCTAATAAGCAAGTGGCTAAACCGGAGGCTTTGCCCTCAGTTTCATCTCATGGATGTTGGCTTGGACGTCCAATATCTGCTTGAGGAAACATCTAATGAGGACGGGGAGTAGGCACAGAACAAAACAGACACAAATCCCCAATGTAAGGAATGTCACATTGGAATGGCCAATATTGGGAAAAGACGGCAGGGTATTTTTTATGATATCAACAAACTCAGAGGCAGCAGGCTGCATCAAATTTTAATGGTTCAGATTCTGTCATGTTTTGAATTTCTTCATTAAGCTGATAGATGTCTAAAGACTGATTAGAATTATGCCTAATTCATTGAAGATGTAGGACGAATTTTATCCCAATCATGTTGACTACCATTATATATTTTTTGGGTTACACAAATCCAATGATATTCTGAATGACATAAACTTGAGACCATACTTTTAAACTTTGAATTTCATCACCTAAATATTGAACCATATCATGTAATGCATTTACCTTTTGTTCTAATTTTTTATCTATATCCTCTTGGGTACCTAAGGCTAAAGTGACATTTTTAGAAAGTGTATTAACATAATGAGCATTTTGAACAGTCTGTGAAAGAGCCACAGCAGCAGTAGTAGCAGTTGCAATCAAAGTAACTAAAGCCATAATTCCAGCAATCATAAGCCCTATAAATCTTTTTGGTCTACTTAAAGCATGTTTGATTTCTTTAAAAATTTGTAGACTTCTCTCATCATACCAAGGTCCAGAAACATTAACAGGAAGCATAACAAAAGACGGTTGATGAAATATCATAACACGGGTTCCAAGGGGTACCCAAGAAATACAATTTGTTAAAGTACAATTATAACAGGATACATTAAACATATGTTTGTTAACTTGAATAGAAATATCTCCAATCAACAGTGCATAAGGAGAAGGAACACAGGCAGATACATTAATAGAGCGACTAGTGGAGGTACAGGGGGTATCAGGCCTACAAACAGTCACGGTTTGAAAATTTTCACCCATCGCTCCCACAAGTTTCCAAAGAGAGTTTTGTTGATACTGTGTGTCTGACTTCCATATTCCAGAGGCCAGTCCCCTTATCCAACTCGTTTTGTTGCTTTGAGACCAGTCCAGAATATACCGATCCACTCCAGGAATGTTGTATCTCACTGGCATGTTGCTATGGCACATTTTCCGGGGGATAGCTTCAGTGTTCATAGACCGGGATTTCTGGGCTCTCCCAGACAGACGGATGGTGGATGAGAACTGGGTGGTCGAGCAGAAGGCCTACTCTGGAGCAGTGGAGAAGGGAGGGGCATCAGTGGCCGGTGGACTGTATGAGCTGCTGAGGCCTGGGCATGGCAGGGGGCTGCTATGGTGGTTGCGGTGGCAGTGTGAGCACCAGGAGGCGGCAGCTGCTACGCGGGCAGATCAAACGATCTGGAATCCAAACTGGAGTGTCTGTGTCCTGAGGAAACACTCAAGCATACCCTCTATCCCTGGGTTAACAGTATGTTTGGTCCCTTTCAGGTACCAGTTAACAGGTCCTTTTATTTTACTAAAGCCCTAGGCTGACACAGGTCAGAGTTTTAATGTTTATACATAGATGAGTGTTTTGATGTATCTATTTTTAAAATACGACTGGAGAGTCAGGGGTTAACATTGCATTGGCTGTGGAGCTGAAGTCCAACCCTGTGTTCCCTGGGGTTGCTCTGAAGAGCTCAGGGACTGATTTAAATTGTTAAATAGTTGTTGCTGTTAAATGGGTTGCAAATTGATGTTTCTATTGTTGTCTGGGCCCAAGTCTGGGGCCCTGGGGTGTTTCCCAACTAAGGGACAACCAGTTGGTTGAAAAGGAAGGACTTTAGAGATAAGATTGTTCGGTGGCAGTAACTGTCCATTTTTACGATATTTGGAATGGCAGTCTATCAGCCAGTGAAATCCCTTGTTGTATCGTGGACATATAGTCTGTGGCATCAAGGATGAAGTTTGTTGTGAGACATTAGGAACACTTTGTGGCTGCATATTTTGTGATTGGGGAGCTCGTCTAGTCTTAAGACAGTGTCTGTTAAAGTGTCCCGGTTCCCACAATTATAGCAATTGTAGCCATCATTATTATTTTTATTATTGGGAGTAGCCTGTGTTGACTGAGTTACTGTCTTAACATCCCCTTTAAGGGTGGGAGTTATTGTTACTCATTGAATAAAAGCTGGAGAGACATCAGCTACATAATCATTAATAGTGTCAGATTTACTGATAGGCCGAAGTAGATTTTGACATGTAGAACTTGTGTTTTCAAATGCCAACTGTTTGATTAAAATATCTGCGGCTTCATCGTTGGTAATTACTTTACAAACCGCTCGAATGAGGCGAGACAAAAGTTTTTGAAGGCTCCTTATTTTTTTGTATTACTGTAGTTAATGTAGTTGGCTTTCCTGATGAAGCAGGGAGTTCTCCAGGCATGTACAGCACAATCAGTAACCTTTTCTAGGACCTTTTTAGATAAATACATCAGGTCTTGTGTATGAGAATCTTTACCTCTTCCGATAAGCATATCTGTAGTAATTGAATCATATTCTGGGACAAATTTTCTGTCCTATCATCATATTCAGTCCTCCAAAGGAGATAATCTCCGCCTGTTAAGCAGGCTTTACAAACTTGAGTCCAATCATGAGAGTCATCCATTTCCCTGCCAATGTATCAATTAAAGAAAGAGTATAAGATGCTACAGGTTCATACTCTGTACATGTAAATTTTAGCTCTTTTAAGATTTTATAGGGCAGGGGCTCCCAGGAAGGCCATTCATCTCCTTTCCGATCCATATCAAAGACCACTGGACAACAAAGAGTAAAATCAAATTCCCCTTTTGCCTCTTCATCCTCAATGTCTCTATGAACCCAAGAAGTGGGTTTAGAGTGCACGTGGAGGCATAGGCATTACAGGATGCTTTAAAGGAGGTTGGGGTTTACGTATTCTTCATTTTTAGCTGAATATTTTGGGGACCTGTCCCCTTATCCTCCTTTTTAGTTATGGGATAGTCACAGAGATCTTGTTCATTGTGCTTGGCTTCCTGAGTTTCCTATTTGGCAGCATCTGGTGGAGGGAGGTTTTCTGCCTTATGAAGTATATCATCATTAGACTCAGTATATTTTTTAACTGAACTGGCCAAATTAGTTTTAGAGCGAGAGGGGGATAGTAACGGCGTATGTTTATCAGAAGGCGCCGTTGGTGCAGAAACTGTCTCTGGAACGAGTGTATCTCTAAATGAGTTCCAGAGACTAAATGCATCAACCGGGACCCTTTTTGGGCCGTGGTTGTCATAATATAACCTAAGTCCTTTTCCTACTTTATCCCAAATTTCTAAATTAACTGTTCCCTCTTCTGGAAACCAAGGACAGGCTTTCTGTACACAACGCAAAAATCTAGCTATTTTTGAAGTTCCGACCTTTAAACCTCTGGCTGCAAGAGAGCAGCTAATTAAGTTAATAAAGAGTTTAAGTTTCTTAGATCCGGTTTGACCCATATTTAATGTTAGTAAGTATAAAGGATAGAAAGAAACAATCACTCGATGTCCACTCTGATGCTCGTCTGGCCGCGCCCCTCGCGGGACTTAGTCTGTCTTGGCAAAAGCTCTGCGGTATAAGCCCCCGCACAGGTGAACGAGTCAGTCGCCGTTTAGCCTTACGACAGAGAACGGAACCGCAGATTAGAGCCCATTCAAGTTCCGTAGCAAAAGCCGTGGAACTATATGCATTCACTCACACAATCACACTCTTGCACACGAAATGGTTAGTAAGATATATGTGTTCTAAGGACCTATTGTTTATATTCTAAGCTAAAACAGCACCTTATTTGTGCTCTTAAAATTCTGTGACTACCCCAGCACTTCTTATATTGAGTGCAAATACTTATTACTACTCCGGCACTTCTTATATTGAGTGCAAATACTTATTACTACTCCGGCACTTCTTATATTGAGTGCAAATACTTATTACTACTCCGGCACTTCTTATATTGAGTGCAAATACTTATTACTACTCCGGCACTTCTTATATTGAGTGAAAATACTTATTACTATTCCGGCACTTCTTATATTGAGTGCAAAGATTATCCACTATCACACCTGGCGTCACCAACCAGGGGGTCTGCAGTACCCTCAGTGGAAGCCTAACCGTGTTGAAAATTAGAAGACTTACCTTCATGTCCCTGTTCGGGCGCCACTTGCGGGGGACCAGCCTCCGCTGACCAGGGTTCGAGAAGGTGGACACGGCTTAGGCGATGAAATAAAGACAGAAACGAGTTAACAGTAAAGACAGAAAATGGAGGAAGAGCTCTCCGGTTTATTTCTCACAGGCTTTATATACAGTTTTTAGGTAGGGGGTACGTGCAAGGGTACATGTAGGAAAAATATGCATTACCTCAGTAGATCATTAACTGTTTACCAATAGTCTAAAGGTCAGTGAAACCTTGGTTAGTTTCTTAAGCCGATTTCTTCCATTAACCCAGATAGCCATCTTTCTTTTGTGTCCCAAGGATCCGGCCATCCTCACCACATTCCTTAGTAAATAGTGAGCACCTTCCAGGTGCAGCAAGGAAACAATAGGGGCAGATAGACAAGTTTATGATTCACCAAGCCCACTAAAGCCAGCCTGCGGGCCCCTCAATATTGGGGACCATGGCCCTCAACATCCTGCCTCTATGAACCCATGTGCCTTTCCTCCTATAGGAGACAATATACTCACTGCATTTATGGCAAGTTCCTGTGATACCCCAATGAGCTAACTACGCAGCCAAAGATGGGTAAGATCTCCTAAAAGAAGGGAGACAACCTAAGCCAGGCGGTAGTTCCGTGGGGAACCCCTGAACTGAGATATTGGAGACTCAAGCCCCTTTGGAAACTGAGGCATAGGCCTTTGGCCACATAGGCCTAAAAAAGCCAGTCTGTGAGAAACAGACAGTCTCTGTGAGAAACTGGTGCTATCGTTCGTCCTTGTCTGTGCAGCTGTGAAAGGTTTCCTTGGAGACCAGGAGACCAAGGTCTCTCGGCCATGAAAGTTCTGATAAGAGGCAACTTACTGACCATAAGTTATTTTAATTAACAGCCTTGTGTAAATTCCTTTGTTTAGTGCCTTATTGCAGCAACAGATACTGAAGCTCTAATTAAGAAACAGATGCAGCCCTCTGTATGATAGAGTGGTGTGAGACCCCTTTAGTTGCTAGGTATTGTATTTACATAGGCATAAAACTTTGATGCTTTTACCCTAAAACAAGGTAACAGCTAGTCTTTTAGTAATAATTCAAGTATACTCCCTGAGAGTCTAGCTGCTGGAATTTGGGATAATGACTAGGCAGTCATGGTAACCATTATTTAGGAGATATATAGAAACAAGTCTATCCTTAGCATAAGATAGTTATGATAAATATTCTTTGGATGACAGGCAGAGACTGGGTCTCTAACCTCTGAGTCTTAGAGGTTATCACAGTGTAAGACAAGATAAATCCTTTAATGGAAGAGTAAGTCACAGTGCACCCTGGAGAGAGCACTTACAGGGGAGTAGAAGACTGTATAAATCCTGAGAACTACAAACCACTAAATGCTTTGTGATTGAGATAATGGTCAGAAGCCCCTATAAAAGGAGCTAGGCTTTAACAATAAAACGTGACACTCCTGAGAAACTCCGGTGATTCCACTTTCTTTTTTCTGCCTTTACTGTAATAAAAATTTTCTGTCTTTCATATCGCCGACGCCCTGTCCACCTTCTTGAGCCCTGGTCAGCGGAGGCTGGTCCCCCGCAGGGCATGACTATTTTCTTTTCTTTCTTCTTTTAAATTTTTTAAAAGATTTTATTGGGGAATTGAGGAAGGGGAACAGACAAATTGTTGTCCTTCAATCTTAGTTGTGGAGGGGACAGCAAGCTCAGCTCCAAGTCCAGTTGCCATCTAGCTGCCTGTGGCAGCTTGCGGAGCTCAGCTCAAGGTGTCGTGTTCAATCTTAGTTGTGGGTGGGCACAGCCCACCAACCCATGTGGGAGTCGAACTGGCAACCTTGTTGTTAGGAGCATGTGTTCTCCCCAATTGAGCCATCCTACCACTTGTTGGCAGCTCAGCTCGGGCGCAGCTCACTGGCCCATGTGGGAATTGATCCTGCGACCCTGTTGCTCAGAGCTCACGCTTTTAACCAACTGAGCCACTCGGCTGGCCCAGGGCATGCCTATTTCAACTTTACTGGATAATGCCACACTGTTTTCCAAAGTGGTTCTACCAACTTCCACGACTTCCACCAGCAGATTAGTGTTCTAATTGTGCCCAATACACACTGATCCTTGATGTTGTCAGACTTTTTTTTTTTTTTGAGGGCAGTGTTACTGGCCCTCATATGTGGGGCCCGAACCGGGGCCGCTAGCTTCCCAAGCCAGCGCTTAACCACCACGCCACTTGGCCGGCCCAAAACTAAGGATTTCTCTTTTTTTTTTTTTTTTTTTGAGGGCAGTGTCACTGGCCCTCACATGTGGGACCCGAACTGATGTTGTCAGACTTTTTGATATTTGCCAATCTGGTGGGTGTAAAAAGGTATCTCAGAGTATTAATGTGAATTTCCATGTTTACTAATGAGGTTTTGGATCTTTTCATGTGTTCATTAGATTTTTATTCTTTTGTAAAGTATTCAAGTATAGGACCTTTCTTAAAATTGGACTCTCTTTGATTCTTAATGATTTTAAAAAATTCTTTTTCTATTGTGGATACTAATCCTTTGTCAGTTACAAAGGTAGTTACAAAGGTAGGATGGACTTTGACAGATAGAGAGGGGTCATGGATAGGGCAAAGGGTAGTGCAGGTGAACCTTGGGGACAGAAGACTGAGAGGGATGCTCAGGGAAACAACTCTGATTTGTAGAGGATGGAGCAACTGTGGATTAGTGATGGGAGGTAAATTTAGAAAGGCAAGTTTGGTTTATTTTGTGTAAGATCGTGAGGAAATCGATTTTAATTAATTAATGCCAGACTTTAGCTTAAAGACTCATGCTTTATTCATTCTTCAGAGGTGTTAGAAACAGAATGAATAACAATATACTTTTCTTTCTTAATTCTGTACTGAAAAAAAATGTCTGTGATGAGCAGAATAATGGCAACCAAAGGTGTCCACACCGTACTCCCCCACCCCCAACTTGTGAATATATTGCTTCACTTGGCAAAAGGGGCTTTGCAGATATGATTAAGGTTAAGAACTTTGAGATGGATTATTCAGGTGGGCCCAATATAATCACAGGAATCCTTAAAATCAGAGAACCTTTCCTGTGTGTCAGAGTCATGTGACCACAGAAGACCAATCAGAGAGATGCAACATTTTTGGCTTTGAAGATGAAGGAATGGGGGGCACAAACTAAGGAATATGAGATTCTACCCTGGAGCCTCCAGAAAAGGAACCCAGCTCTGGCAACACTGTAATTTTAGCCCAGTGAGACCCAGGTCAGATTTATGACCTACAAAATAGTAAAATAATTAATTTGTATTGTTTAAGTCACGAAGTTTGTAGTAATTTGTAATAGCAACAATAGAAAACTAACACACTATGCATATCTAAATTCAGGAAACAAAAACAAAATGTTTTTGCTTGTTTGTTTTTTTTAAAGCTACCTTGGGAGAAGAAAGAGACTTGAAAAACTTAAAATCATGTTGCACTTCAAAGGCCTTGGGAGGAACACGTTTGAAAAGCAAAGACATTGAATTCATTTTCTTCCATCTGCATATAAACATACAAGAAAATCTGTTAAGTACACACACACACACACACACACACACACACACACACACACACCCATTATATCCTTTATTCTCTGGGTCCCCAAATTCTCTGGCTCCCATTACACTAGCCCTAATGATGCTATCTTTGCGCTTAAGTATCACTCCGTTTGGCTTCCCAGATTTCCCTCCAGGGAAACCAGAGATTTCTACTAAGCCTGAACATTCCATGTAGTTAAATTCATTAATAGTCATTGGAAAAAACTGTATAGTAGGGACTAGGAAACCTTGGGTACAAAACCAATGCTTGATATTTGTGTGACTCAGGGCAGCTTCCACTGTAGTTAAAAGTTACTTGTGTATGTATTCAAAAGTCATAACTAAGCATTAGAAACATTAAAAAAGTAATAAATAATATGTCCTAAGATGGAGTGCTTCTACAGAAGACCCAGTTATCTACAGAAAAGACATAATTATGTACTTAAAATGTGAATACATAGAACATTTAAGCTATTCCAAATACATTACACTGTTCCGTACTTTGTATCTACCATTTACATTTGTTGCCTCTGTTTGAGATGTTCTCCACTAGCCATGTTTTATTTGTTCTGCCAATATCTTTTGAGTACCTACTGTGTACCAAGCACTGAACTAAGAACTGGAGAAATACATCTATGGAAAACACAGCCCTAGCACTCAAGGAACTCACAGAATAGTGAAGATGCAAATTAACAAATTAGAATATATTGTTTTAAGTATATATGTGTTCAAGACTCAGCAATTACCCAAAGGAGGTTGCTCAACTTTGCTTGGTGAATCTTAGCATATCATGTTGAGTCTTGGCTCTAGCTTACCACCTCTTACATATTAGCCAGACTTCTTCTCCAGGGCTCCTTACCCATGAGCCAAGCATAAGCCTTGAACTCTTCCGTGGGGTTTTGGCAGTCACCTGGAACCCTTGTTGATTGTTCTCAAATTGCTTGTTTTGATATGAATTCTGGTGGCTTCTGACTCAGCCTGGGAAATCCTATTTACAGAATTGGATCTCTAGCTTTAACTCACTTAGGATTCTCTAAAAGGACTTTATCTTAGACAAACCTCTCTGTTTCTTCCCACTTTGGACTCATCTAGTCAGCTCTCCCAGTTTTGGTCTGCTGGATGTCACCAGTCCACGCAGGTCTGGACCCCTGAAGGCTACGCATTTTGACATCCATCATCTAGGGTTGAGCTTTGCTGATGTTGAGAGCTCAAAGAGCACCATTTCATTATGACAAAGATTTGACCATAGTCAAAACCGAGACTGAGCTTTGCAAAAGCACAACACAGCTTTTCACCAACATTCTATTCCCCATTAGGGAACTATCCCCCCTCCCCTGAACCTTTAAGCATGCTCAAATCTCCCTCACAACAAGCAAATTCAAAAAACAAACTCTTCTTAAACCTCAGAGCTATTTGACGTTCTTAGACAATAATCTATACTATAATCACCTCAATCTCCTATTTATTTTTCAACCATTGCGATGATTTTTACCCATTACTCCATTGAAATTGCCCTCTCTAAATTGGACAATGACCTTTCAGCTGACCAACATGCCAAATCTAATGTTTACTTTTCTATTGTCCTATGTGGCTTCACTGCCATGTTCTACAAATGAGTCCCCTCTACTACTTTACTTACAAGTCTCCTCCCGTGATTTCCATCAAACCGCTCATTTGTAGTTTTTCTTTCAACATCTTGGCTATTCCTTTTCAATGTTTTTCACTTGTTTCTCTCCTTGGCCTGCTCTTTGGAGACTATTGTTTCTTGATTTTTTTTCCCCCTTAGTTTTCTGTTTTTCTCACTCTACACACAAGACCTAAGTGATTTATCCACAGCAAGACTATTTATTACTATGTTGATGACTTCAAAATCTTTATAGCTCTGACCTCTTTTGTGAGCTCCATGCAGGTCTGTCTCAGTGCTCGTTAAATATCCTCACAAGCATCTCAGACTTCAACCTGTCCAAAACCAAACTCACATCTTTTTCTTCAGACCTGCTTTTTCTCTTGGATATTCTGTCACAGTGATTTCAGTAAAGTTTAAAATCTTTATATTGGCCCATAGAAAGTGCTTATTTTGCTTTTGCCTCTGTAGACTTTTCTTGCTTTACCTTCTCCATGTCCTCCCTACTCTCTCCCTGGACTCAATGTCTTGAAAGACTCTGATAGTCTTTCATTATTTTGTGCCTTTGCTTAGGCAGTTGCCTCTGTGGTCTTCTTTCTTTGTTTAAATCCTGTTTGCCCCTCTGTGATTATCTTAAGAATTGATATTCTTAGCAGTGCTATTATATTGAATTATAGATTTCCTTCCACTGGATTGCAAAATCATTGAAAAGTTTCGGTCTTTTCACCTTTGCATTCTCTATATCCAATACAGTTTTACAGTATTATAATAGCTTAATTTTTGTCTGTCATCTAAAGTAAATCCAGTGGTTTTACCTGTGTTGGTCAAACACCAGAGGATATTCATATTTTTGTTTCTTCTCTGTGAACTTGTTTTCTTCTTTTATTTCTATGGGACGTTCATTAACATCACAAGGCAAAATGAAATCACTTGCTAGTGACATGTCAAAGATCCTTCTCTGTCCAAAATATCCACAGTAATGACCATTGACAGCATGCCAGAGCCTGAGGAAAGGCAAACATAGGGAGAATAAAGTAACGGGAATTCAGTGGAAGTCCTGTGATTGATCTAGATTTTCACTGGTCCATCAGGGATTTTAAACTCAAGTCCAGGACTCTAACTATTAAATATATGGATCTAATTATAACATAAACATTTTTATCAGTTAGAATTATAATCTACAACAATTTTGGGAAATGTCAGTTTGAATCTGTACTTATGACATCCATTCATTAAAGTCAGAAAATAAGAAACAGATTTCTCACCAACTAACATTGTTCATTCAAGCTAATCAAGAACCCACGATGACTGAGTGTAGAGTGGGTTATATCTCAGCTGTCTACTTTCCATATCAGCATCAGTAGAACTTGTGGTAGGAGATACCTGGTGATTCTTTTACTATTACTAAAGTAATCTCAACCTCCAACCATAATTCCTACTATTGTGGAAGCACCATACTGATTTTTACAACTGAGTTCTGACGTAAGATTCAAAGGAAGTGGCTCTTCATCCCTTCATTCGAGAACACCCCTCTAAATAATCCACATGGTTTAAAGTCATACAGAATGTCATTAGCAGGAGCATGTGCCCTATATCTGATGGAAAGACAAAATAGTATTTTGAAGATCTTCTGTTTATGTCTTGATTTCACTCTCAGTGTAGCAAATGATGGAAACAATCATTGTGTGCCTGCTGCAATGACCTAGAAGGAAGATAAACTAAATGCTCTCAGAGTAGATTCCACAAAGCCCAGTGGTATTCCAGATCCAAGTGGCAGGCACGGAAGGAGGCAGAGCAGAGGTGTCCAGGCGGGACTCGTCACACCTGACAGTGTTCTGAGAACAGAACATGAGCATCCTGCATCCCTTCCATATTTACATTCCCCAACACTACATAAATGACATGGCCTTGCCAAAGCCATTACCAAAGTGAAATGGACCAGCCCTGTCAACACACAACTTAGAGGGGTGAGGGACTAACTTTAGGACTATTCTAAATTCATTGTACTGTAGGCAGATAACTTCTAGTCTCCTTGTTTTGTGATTTCCTGTTCCATGTAGCACTCTGTCAGGTGACTGAGCCCACCTCTTAGCCCGATTTCCTGGGCCTCATATATGAATTCTTAGTCCCTCTTATCCTCTGTCCCAGAGCTAAGCCATTGTTATGTTTTTCCTGTTATAAAATTATAATCTTTTTGACAAATTTAGAGTATTTAAATTGTCTACTCCTTTAGAAGGTGGCAGCTAGTATTAGCAAAAGGACATGGCTTACTTACGAAGAGAAGTGTGTTCCGAGATAGCTATTAAAAGAGCTAGGATTTTTTGAACTGAGCATCTAGAAATACCTTCACTTGAAGGAATCATAAAAATAAGAGTAATTTCCTCAAGTCAAGGGTAACTGGTTTGACTAGGGACTGCCTGTAACAACAGAGGTGTACACACACGTGTGTGTGTGTGTGTGTGTGTGTTACAATCCCCAGCTAACACTTGTTTTGAATTTTCTAATTAACAGTTTTTCTTTTACAAGGATGGTTTTGGAACAATTGGTGACAATACACAGTCTCTTTGAAGCACTGAACTGGGCTCAGCAGTTGCTTCTCACTTTTTTTGACATTCAGTATTATTTTATACTAATTTCAGGTGTACAGCATAGCGGTTAGACATTTATATAATGTAAGAAGTGACTTAATTAACACTTCTGATGGCAGGTAGCTGAAATAAGTTGGACAGGGACCCCAGGGACAGAGTAGTGAACAATATCTATAATGAAATATCATATTATTAATTTTTCCTACTAATAAAACAGCAGATCCCCTTTCTGACAGAGGAAGCAGCTCTATTTGCCCCCAAATAGGATTGTATCCTCACAGACTCACTTTGAACACAACATTTCTAAAAGTTCTCCTTCATCCATCTACATTCTAAATATTTTTCACTTTTAGTGCCTGCTCCTCAATGAATGCCACCACCGTTCACCTAGTTGTATATGACAAGAATCATTTTTTAAAAATATTTGTGTTTCCAATTGTACTTCACATATAATATTATATTAATTTCAGATGTATAACATAGTGAGTAAACATTTATGTAACTTACAAAGTAATGACCCTAATTAATCTAGTACCCATCTGATATCATGCAGTTATTACAATATTATTCACTATATTCCCTATGCTACATCTCCATGACTATTCTGTGACCACCAATTTGTACTTCTTAATCTCTTCCCCCTTTTCACTCATCCCCCCAAGCCCCCTCCCATCTGGCAACCATCAAAATGTTCTCTGTATCTATGAGTTTGTCCCTGTTTGTTGGTTATTTTGTTTTTTAGATTCTACATATAAGTGAGATCATGTGGTGTTTGTCTCTCTCTGTCTGACTTATTTCACCTCTAGGTCTACCCAAGTTGTTGCAAATGGCAAGATTTCATTCTTTTTATGGCTGAGTAATATTCCATTGTATACATGTACCACTTAGTCTTTATTTATTTATTTATTTATTTATTTATTTTTTGAGGGCAGTGTCACTGACCCTCACATGTGGGACCCGAACTGGGGCCGCTGGCTTCCTAAGCCAACGCTTAACCACTGTGCCACTCAGCCGGCCCCATAAATGTGAAGGAGATTTCTTTTTTTTTGAGGGCAGTGTCACTGGCCCTCATAAGTGGGACCACTTAGTCTTTATACATTAATTTATTGATGGACATTTTGGTTGCCTCCATATCTTGGCTATCATAAATAATGCTGCAATGAACATAGGGATGCACATGTCTTTTCGAAGTAGTATTTTGGGTTTCTTTGGATAAATACCCAGAAGTGGACTTACTGGGTCCTTCTTTCACTCTTGTTATACTCTTTGTTTTAAAGTCTATTTCGTCTGGTATAAGTACTGCTACCCCAGCCTTTTTGTTTGTGTGTTTCTGTTCTCTGTAGAGAATATGATCCACCACAGTCCTCTTGTAAATCATCTCAGTTTGCTTCCACTGCAGCACTATGCTAATCCCTCTGAGTCAGGTGAGGCAGCATGGAATAAAAAAATAAAAACAAGTGGGTTTTGCAAAACCAATCACATTGTCACTGAAATAATTAGCTCGTCTTAACTTTTCTCAATATTTTTCTTTCCTATGACTTTTTTATGACCTGATCTGATGTCTCTTTCCGTGGTCTTCCCCTGGCTTGGGCCTATCTCTCTGAGCGATCCATCTTGATTAATACTTTGAAATAAGTCTACAAAAACACTTTCATTGAACGTATTTATTATACCTTCTAACATAGATGCACATTGCCTCTCATTTCCTTGTGCATGGAAAAGAATTCCAAATCACTGCCATCTTCTCAAAGCCTTTTGTGCTACTTTTGTTTGTTTGTTTATTTTAATCAGCTAATCAACATTGCATTTCATGTATAGATGCAAACTTTAGCTTAACATTCTTTCCTCTCTATTCAAGCACTGAATTCACAATACAAAAGTTTATACCTTACTGAGCCATCGATGGAGGCAGTAAGCACCGCTTGTTTGTCCTCTGCATAGACAACTTGAATAATTTCTAAAGAATGAGCACGCCAGGCAAGCAGCTGCTTGAATTTCTAGACAGCCAAAAGAAAGCATATACATTGGAATAAATATGTGCTGATCAAAATTTAACCTTGAGCAAAGCCATCAATCATTAAAGGCCCCGGCTTATGAGTAGATGGTGTGGACATCCGTGGAAGATGATCAGGTCTCTACCCCAGTTAGCATAGCACGGCTCTTGCTTCTTAAAGTACCCAAGATTCCCTTTTCAGATATTTGTTAATCTGCACGTATCCCTGGGAGACGGCATATCTTATGTCTTGAGCAATTTCTCACTTAACTGATGATTAGCAGTTCACTTAGTTGAAACTACTAGGTGACCAGATGAAAGAATAGCCTTAGGATAATGGATGTGGGGGGACTGAGTGAATATAATCAGAAGTAGGAGGAAGCAGATTTGGAGACTAAAGAGGAGATTGGCAAAAAGACTTTTTCTATTTTCAAATTTTATCCAGATATAACCCTGGTTGTTTTGGGGTTTTTTTTGGGGGGGTGGATGGGAGGGGAGGAGGCGGTGATATATGATAACTATATACCACAAGGAATTAACAAAAGAAATGGGCCCAGTTCATTCTCTTTCAAAGGTTGATTGGTACGCTCTTTCAGGATGTGGCTTATTCTCAAGTGTAGAGCCCCTAAATAGGCCTCAGAAAATATTTCTAAATTGTGCAAACCAGAGTTGTCCACTGGGGAGCTTGTTCTGCAGTCACATCCCGAGAGTATGTTCCCTCTATCATTGGTGAACATATACTATGACCTTGTTTCTTCCTGGGTCATCTACTTAGGAAAGGAACATTTGTGTGGCTAGATTTCTGGTAGCTTAGAGTTCTATGAAGCTCCTGTTTATTTACACTGTGACAAAGATTAGGCAAGATTCCTCCTAAATTTCTTGGACTTCTGGTTAAATTCCCAGTGATTCTTCTTAGAGATCCAACGTGAAGTCTTCTGCATTTTCCTAGTTCTTATTGTCTCTCAGCTGTTCTAGAACATCTGGTCATCCAAGGGCTCTTTCTCTGCCTTGGTAGGGATTCTTTAAGGCTAGTGTTTCTCTAATATAAACATATCTATAGTAAAAACTGCATTTTACTGCATGACCCAGTAGACACATAAAATACCTGTACATGCATCTAAAATAAATTCCAGTATCCTTCACAAAAGAATGCTTAACCTTACTATGTGCCCTGCACACTGACTTTTGCATTAATTCCACTCCATTCTTTTCTATTTTTATGAAAATACTGCTTGCCACTCATTAAATTGATTTTGTAACCCCATAGTGGATTACAAACTGTAATTAGAAAAACAGTGCTCTAAGACTGTATTTTTTGTTTTTCTGTATGCATGTATGTGTAATCATATGATATGATTTTTCTTCCTATGGACAGGTTTCGACTGTCCTATGTCTTAAAATATCTGTAGTCCCTGGAGTGGTTTTTTAATTTATTTTTATTTATGTATTTATTTATTTATTTTTAAATTTCTTTTAGCTGAGCCATCCTGCCACCTGTTGGCAGCGCAGCGGCAGCTCAGCTTGGGCTGGGCATCGAACTGCCGTTGCTCAGAGCTCAGCTCGCACTCTTGAGCGAGCTCTTAACCAACAGAGCCACTCGGCTGGCCCTCATGGAGTATTTTTTTTTAAAAAGTAATAATGTTGCAAAAGAGCCAGACAAACCTCTGATATACAGACTGACATATTAGGTTTTCATCATAGCTCTAACCTATAACTGAATCTGGTTGAATACATAGAATATATTAGTCTACGTAACAATGAGGCAACTTATAACCAGATTCTGTTGTATATTTATAAATAGGCAGCCATGTACAAATTGTAAAATCACATTGTCCAAATACAGAAAAGGTTGAATGGGGAAAAAAATTTAAATAAGTTATTAAAATAGATTCTCTTCTTTTAAACTGGTGAAAATGCTTTAAAATCAATTCCACTATTATTCTGATTTAATATAATTATATAACTTTGTTTCAAATATTTTCTCTGAATTTTGAAAGGTCTTGGTTGCCAGTTCATAGAAAGTCCATTTGCAAAAATCATATTTTTATCTGTTAAAATTAATAATAGAATATTGAGAATCATCACAAGTAGGAGAAAACAATTAGATACTCCTCTACCTATACACGATTCAGTTATATGATTGTTTTTGTTCAGCTCACGGCATGCCTTAATTATAGAACATTTATAGTTGTAGTTAAAAGAAATGTGCTTCATAAGTTGAACCTTATTGTCTTCCGTTTGACAGCAGTGCATGTTATATAGGGAAAGAGCACTGGATTAGAGGACAAGGGACCTGGTTCTGACCCTGACTTCATCATACCTGTCAATGTGAGCATAGGCAAGCCCCTCTCTGATTTCCCCTCTGTAAGGTGAAGATAATCATACTCATGCTAAATACCTGAACTCTATAAAAATTATAGTGGATTCTTGGAAACAAAAAGAAAGCGCCATAGATAAAATGAAATACTGTTTGAAATAATAATCCTTCTAAAACATTCTGCAAGGAGTCTAACCCTAATCTATGTATCCATATGTTAATGCCTGTAATCCAAAAATGAGACATTACTATGTAAGCTAATGTTTAGGTTTTGAATTTGAAGTATTAACTTAAAAGGAAATAAGCCTATGTTAAAATAGTGCTTTCTTGCTGTGCTCTTTAATTAGTATTTAGTCTTCATAATATATGTATATGTTTGTATATCCACATACACACAAGAAGTGTATATTGAAATGGCTTTAAAATAAGTAGATGGTGACATTTACATTGCATTAATACTAAAAATTGAACAACATATTTGAATTATAAGGATGGTTTAGACTAGATGTGAGAAAAGTTTTCTTGAAAGTGATAATGGTTGGGCACAAGGTTAAGCTTGCAAGGAAAGGCTATGGAATATTTTTTTATGAAGGTATATAAGATATAGAAACTGACTGTGGACTAGATGATGTATGGGCTCCTTTAAGCTCTGGGTTTCTGCATAGATTCTCACAAGTAAGTCAGAACATGAAATAGATGCAAAGTGACCAGGGCTGGCTCACCGATTCCCTCATTCAATCCCTCCTTCCACCAGTACACCATAGTTATTTGTCATATAGCTTAAGTATTAATAGTAGTATGGATGACTGGAGAGTAGGGAGTTTTGTATTTCCATTATTTCATGGTCTGTAGCACAAAGAAATGCTGGATAAATGTGTGCTGATTCACTAATTAAACTAAAACTAAAAATTCTTACCTTTTCATCATGAGGTGGATCCAGGAAAGAACCAATACTGAAAAGGATAACATGTCCTTCTGTATAAAATTTAAACATTGGAATCTTTAATTAGATATTCTGTTGTCTAAGTAAATACTACCCAGAATGCCAAGTTATTTTGATTCAGGCATTTATAATGGTAAATAAAACGGACTCTCAGAAACCAGAAATGAAAGAAGAAATTTCATATCAGTTTTTACATGTAGCAAGTCTTTTTTGTTTCTGGCTTAATAAGTCATGATGAGGTTGCCTTATACACTCAAAATTCTTCTACACATCAGGGTAGGTGAAATATAAATGAATACACAATGACCAAATGGAGCCCAAACTGTTATGGAGATAATCATTTTATAATCCAAATAATAGTTACAAATAAATTTTAAAAAGCAACAATGACTATTTTGTAACTACCAATTTGTATTAGTCATGGGGATGGAAACTGCAGCATCGACAATATAATCAATAATGTTGCAACAACTATGACAGTGCCAGGTGGGCACCAGACTAATTGGGGGGCTCACTGCATAAATTATATCAATGTCGAACCACTCTGGTGCACACCTGAAACTAATATAAAATAATATTGAATATCAACTGTAACTGAAAAAAATAATTTAAAAAAGGCAACAATGACTACACCTAGGCATATCATATTCAAACTGCAGAAAATCAAAGATAAAGAAGCCAGGGAGGGGAGAAAATCACCTTACTTATAGAGGAGCAAATAAGAATGGCATTTGACATCTCCTCAGAAACCATGCAAACAAGAAGAGACTGGAGTGAAATATTTGAAGTGTTGAAGAAAAAAACCTACCAACCTAAAATTCTGAATTCTTAGAAATTATCCTCCAAAAGTGAATGAGAAATAAAGACTTTCTCAAACAAAATCTGAGAGAACTTGTTGCCAGTAGACCTACAAGAAAAGTTTAAAAAGTTGTTTAAAAGGAAAATGATATAGTTCAGACATTCAGATGTATATAAAGAAAGGAAGAACATAAGAGAAAGAATGAGTGAAAAAAAAGCAAACAGATAATAGTTTATTTAAAATAATAACAGCAACAATGTATTTGAGTATTAGAATTTATGAACACTCGAAACGAATGACAACAGTAACATAAAGGATGGGAGGGAGGGTTAGGAATACTTTATTATAAGGTATTTGAATCACCTGTGAAGTGGTGTAGTGTTATTTGAAAGTGGACACAAATTAGATGTAAATATATATATAGCAAACTGGGAAAACCACTAAAAGAAGTTAATAAAAAAGGAATATAATCTATATGCTAAGAATGGAGTGAAAATGGAATCATATAAAATGCTCACTTAAAACCATAAATGACAGAAAAAGGGTGGAAGACAGAAACAGAAACAAAAAAACAAGGTCAACAAACAGAAAACTGTAAGAAGTATGGTAGATATTAATTCAACTATATCAATAATCACTTTAGACTTCAATAGTCTAAATAAACCAATTAAAAGACAGAGACTGTCAGAATGGATTAAAAAACAATAGCCAACTGTATGCTCTCTACAAGAAATCCATTTTCAATATAATGATGCATATATATATGGATTAAACGTAAAGGGATAGAGAAAGATTTACATGTAAACACCAATGAAAAGAAAGCAGGAATAGCTATATTAATTTCAAAGAGAGAAGATTTTAGAGCAAGGAAAATTATCAAGGATAGTCATTACATAATGTCACAGAGGTCAATTCTCCGAGAAGACATAATAGCTCTTAACATATATGTGCCTATCAGAGCATCCAAACGCCTGAGGTAAAAAAAGTCAAGGAGAAATAGATGAAATCTATTTTTATACTTGCAGACTTGCAGACCTACTGAGACTACCAGAAATGGGCAGATCCAGCAGGAAGAAAATCAGTAAGGACATCGTTGAAATCAGTAGCACCCCATCAATCAACTGAATATAATTGATATATATAGACTACTACATCCAACAACTGTGGAATACACATTTTTTTTTTCAGCTCTCACGGAACATTCACCAAGATAGACCACATTCTGGGCTATAAATCATACTTTAACAAATTTAAAATAATATAGATCATAAAATGTATGTTTTCAGTGTATGGAAAGGCCCTGAATTAAATTAGAAACCAATAACAAAAACTTAGCTTGAAAACCCCCAAATACTTGGAGATTAAACAACATATTTCTAAATAACAGGTCAAAGAAAAAAAATCTCAACAAAAATTTAATATTTTTTTGAACTAAATGAAAATGAAAATACAACTTCTCAAAATTTGTGGGAAGCAGTGAAAACAATGTTTACAGGAAAATTTGAAAACAAAAAAGATCTTAGGGCCGGCTGAGTAGCTCAGTTGGTTAAGAGCTCTCTCAAGAGTGTGAGCTGAGCTCTGAGCAACTGCAGTTCGATGCCCAGCCTGAGCTTAATAATCTAAGCTTCCCCCTTAGTAAACTAAAACAAGAAGGGTAAATTAAATCTAAAGTAAGCAAAAGAAAAGAAATCATAAAAATATTAGAAAAGAAATCGCTGAAAGTAGAAAATCAATAAAACCAAAAGTTTTTTTCTTTGAAAAGAGCAATAAAATTGAAAAACCACTAGCCAGGCTAAGAAAAAAAGAGAGAGAGCACAAATTACTAATATCATAAATTAAGAAATGACATCACTTCAGATCTCATGGGCAGTAAAAGGATAATAAAGGAAAATTATGAATTCTATGTGTACAAATCCAAAAACCTAGGTAAAATGGAACGAATTCCTTGAAAGACACAATCTGCCAAAACTCACACAAGAAGCTAGACAATTTGCATAAGCCTATATAATTAAATAAATTGAATCAGTAATTGATAATCATTCAAGCAGGAAGCACCAGGTTAAGATTGGTTTAATTGTGAATTCTACCGCAAAACTTGCCTGATCTTAGATTTCTCTATTATTCTGCTATAAACAGAAACGACGTTAATAGAAACTATGGAGACTGACAAATAAAAGAAAGAAGTGAAGAACATCAGAGTAGAAAAGGATTGGTGGTGGGGATTAAAAGCAAATAAAATCAAGACAACCATAAATGCCGGCCCAGTGGCTCAGTTGGTTAAGAGCTTGCTCAAGAGTGCAAGCTCTGAGCAACAGAGTCTCCAGTTTGATTCCCACATGGGCCAGTGAGCTGCAACCCAGCTGAGCCACAAACAGGCGGCAGGATGGCTCAACTGGTGAGAGCACGTGTTCCTAACAATAGGGTTGCCAGTTCGACTCCTGCATGGGGGATGGTGGGCTACGCCCACCCACAGCTAATATTGAACATGGCACCTTGAGCTGAGAGGCTGTGATCTGCCAACAGGCAGCTGGATGGCAACTAGACTTGGAGCTGAGCTAGCTGCATCCTCCACAACTAAGACTGAAGGACAACAATTTGGCTGTTCCCCTTCCCCAATTCCCCAACACTGTTCCCCTTCCCCAATTCCCTAATAAAATCTTTAAAAAAAGACAACCTTAAATAAATATAAATCTACTGATTACTGAACTCAAATATAAATTATTATTTTTCTATAATCTTTAGAAGACTCAAATAATTGTTGGTACAAATGGTTTGTTGTGACTTTTGTAATAAACTTTTGCAATGAAAAAATGTTCCTAAAAAAGAAGATGTAAAATTTAATTATTAATATAACAGCAGTATCTGGATGCAGGTCTCAAGATTACATTAGCAAACAATAAGTAAAGGGGTGGGTGTAGAAAAAAGAGATTGTTAAAGTGGACTAAACTTTCAGTTTAACTAGCAAGATGCTGTTTCCATCTCAATTCTAACAAATTGGTTATGTTTTGGCAAAACAAAGGTAAACACTAGTAAAATAAAAAGCCACATTTCCACATACATGTGCATTCACGCATAATTTTTAAAAGTATGAACGAGATGGAAAGAGAAATTTAGGATTAATTCAAAAGATAGAAGAAAGGAGGCAGCAGAAAAAGAATATGCGTAGTGTGACATGAAAGAACTAAGCCCAACTATATTAGTTATAACAATAAATATAAAATACAGTCCCCTATTGAGAATAAATAACCCCTTTCCTCTCTAGTTTATTCCACTACTCCCTTTAATAATAAAGATAAATGTCACACAACCCCTTCAAGATTAAAAATGAAAATTTTATATTCTTCCCAATATGTAAGGTAAGGGGATAGGTAGTCCTATACCCAATTTAAAGATGGAAGAAGTAAAATGTCTTGCTAGAAATGAAATAGGTTCTTCTGAAATTCATTCACTGTTCTATGTATTCAGCAAGCTATTCATGAGCATTCCCCCTAATTCTTTTTATCATTTTATTGGGGAATAGTGGAAGGGGAACAGTGTTGGAGAATTGCGGATGGGGAACAGCCAACTTGTCCTTCAATCTTAGTTGTGGAGGGTGCAGCTAGCTCAGCTCCAAGTCCAGTTGCTATCTGGCCACCCGTCAGCAGCTCGAAGCTGCTCAGCTCAAGGTGCTGTGTTCAATCTTAGTTGCAGGTGGGCATAGTCCACCACCCCAAGAGGGAGTTGAACCGGCAACCTTGTTGTTAGGAATGCGTGCTCTCACCAGCTGAGCCATCCTGCTACCTGCTGGCAGCTCAGCAGCAGCTCAGTTCGGGCATAGCTGACTGGCCCATGTGGGAATCAAACTGGCGACCCTGTTGCCCAGAGCTCACACTCTTAACCAACTGAGCCACTTGGCCAGCCCTCCTCCAATTCTTTTGTATCAATAAATGCTACGTATTTTCCTATTTCATTTTTATATCATGGAGGTTAAGATACCTGTGGCTGACTACATAAGGGTAATGACTTACCCATATTTGCAGTTAGTAGTATCCTGGTACAGGAATCAACATATAGCGATGTCAAAGAAATGGCAGCATGTTTTGTAAAAGGTAATATATTTTTCAGAAGTCTTCCCTGAATAAATGATAATAATAAGTTCTATAAAATATTCTATATAATAAATTCTATAAAATAAAATATTGGAGTTGAGTTTATAAATAACCTATCTAAAGAATTATCTCTACTACTAAAACATGATTCTCTTCTTTGTAATAAAAATAATTTGAAACTATTCATAAGGACTTATTTTCCTGAAATTAAAGGTACAGACAACTATTAATTATAAGCATCTAGACTGATTATTACAGATCATCTCTATACCTGTTTTTGGTTTTTTTAAATTTCTTTTTCTTGTTTTTTTTTTTTTTCTGTTTCCTTCTCCCCTCACCCCCCTTTTGGGGATTGTTTTTTTCTACTTTTCATGACCCTTTGCTGTAATTCTGAGGCCTGTTTTCCAGTTACACGTTCTCCTTTTTACTTTAAAGATTTTATTGGGGAATTGGGGGAGGGAATAGCAGTGGGGAGTCAGGGAAGGGCAACAGACAAATTGCTATGCTTTTGTTCTTTCGTCTAGTTGTGGAAGACGTCACTTCACTGGTCCATGTTGGTATTGTGATCATTGCGCTCTTCCTGGCTGAGGCAATCGCTCTCTGGCCATTGGACGGCCGCTCACACCAACTGCCAGCCACTCACGGTAGCTCACGGTAGCTCACGGCAGCTCACTGGCAGCCCACTGCAGCCCCACTGCAGCCTACGCTGTTGCAGGCTCCTCATGGCAGCCCAGCTCCAGGTCGAGCTGTTGTTCACCATCTTAGCTGCAGAGGGCGCAACGTCACTGGCCCACATGTGGGTTCTGAACCGGGGCCCTGATGCTTGGGCTGGTGTCCCAAGCCAACTCTTAATCAACGCGCCACTCAGCCAGCCCACACATTCTCCTTTTAAACAAACATTCTTTTCAGGTTTAAGTGTATCTCACATGTTTTAAACAAGAATATTGTATTTGACTTTTGACTTTTTGGAAATATCTATTTTTAAATACTGGTGCAAGATTAGAGATTGAAGAGATTCAAATTCAGCCGATTGCTTTTTGGCACTTAATGTGTCAGTATGGGAAAAACTGCCACATTCATTGTGTAGAGAATGAATATCCAAGTTTGAGAAGAAAGAATTTAATCTGCTGCTCATTTCCGGAGATTTACTTCGATATAATCTTTCACCCCCTACTATTTCTCTCACTCTTTTATTTCTCTGTCAGAGGAAAAGCATTGCTCCACTGCCAAGATCATCTCAGGGAAAGTTATTGTTACAATATTGTATTTTTTTTTTTTTTTTTGAGGGCAGTGTCATTGGCCCTCATATGTGGGACCCGAACCGGGACAGCTGGCTTCCCAAGCCAGCGCTTAACCACCGCGCCACTCGGCCGGCCCTTTTTTTTTTTTTTTTTGAGGGCAGTGTCATTGGCCCTCAAATGTGGGACCCGAACCAGGGCCGCTGGTGCCCCAAGCCAGCTCCCAACCACTGCGCCACCCAGCCAGCCCACAATATTATATATTTTCAAGACAAGAGTTTCCCCTAATAAGCTGGGATCCAAAGGCAGACTTGGAAGTGTTACCCAGCAGACAGCCATGTTGCTCTGTGTTGTTGGATCCCACTATGGGCCATACAGAACTTGCTATTTTCTGGGTCTCCTTCTGGGAAGGAGGCTTATAAGTGGTACCACCTCCCTGGCCTCTGTCAGGGTTTCACTGTCATCATCACCAGTCTGCTCAAGATCCTTTCTGTCATCTTCTGTCCTCTCAATTCAAATTCCGCCCACCTTCTATCCTAACTTATTTAAAAGCTTCCAGTAAACGAAAGTTACTTTTTCATTGTAAAATGTTTAAGGACACTCAATGCAACGTCATAACTTTTCCTAGTAGTTTGGATAACTAAAAATTTATGTATATTCAACATTTCAGATTTCTTATATTATTTCACTATAATACATCATTAATACCCTCTAATATTTAAATATCCAATGAAATATTTAGTAGCAGGTACTCATAGCTCAATATAAAGAGAAGACAGATATGAAATAGTTCACTTTGCAGTTTTGGTGATTTGGATCTTTTGGGTTACCAAACTGGCCTATTGTGAAGTTTGAGTAGCATTTTCAGTGAGCAGGCTGCAAAACCAATGATTTGGCTAGACAGTTAAAACATACTCAAGTTGCACACTGTATGGAACCTTAAAAGGCTAAGTTCCCTGGAATAAGCCATTTAAACCTGTCCCACCCTTTGCCATTCCAAGTGAGTAACGGGCCGCGTCACCTCCAGAGTCCACAGGCGGAGGTGTCCGTCATCATGTGCGGTGACAAGGACAGGTGGCTGGGCATCTGCCACGCTGGGGTCTCCAGGGTGTTTTCTGTCCGCCAGCTGTTGCTCTCCCACCATGACATCTATTTGTTCACCTATTGGAAATTTAATAAGCGACCATGGTGTTTGCAATACTTGGAATAAAAATTTTATAGAATGCAAAAGGGGAGGCAGGTAGGAAAGTAGCTAAAACAATCCATTCTTTTTCCTGAAATTGTTTCTTTAACCCCAGAGCATTTTAGACAGGGCAGAGAATAAAAAGAGCCTTAACAATGGAATCCCAGACCACTGGAAAAACCTAAAGAGCTTATTTTTGGTCCTATTGCAAAGCCTCTGCATTTCACACAGCAGCTAAAACTGTATAGAGAGCGAGGTTAAGTCTTACATGTACAGAATGGCTTATGAATCTAGTGTAAGTTTTAGGAAAATGGGCTGGTGATTAAGAAGCTCAGTAATAGTTTGGATTTTTAAAATCTAGAATTAGTATTAAAAGGACATCATCATAATGGAAATTCTGCCTCTTAGACTACTGAAACCTATAGCACCTCAACCTTCAGTCACAAAAATGTATGTTCACTAAGACTATTCTATTTGCCTAAACTTCTTATTGCGAAGGAATTGTTTTACTATAAGGAAGAGGGGATTTCTTACTGACCTTTAGCCTCACTGTCATGTATGCTCTGTTTGCTTCCCTGAATTAAGAGAGAAAATAATGCTATGAAAAGGTAAGGAAATGAGATATACTGGATCAGTAGCTTCTTCAGATAGTTACGTTTTCATTTCTAAATTAGTTTTAATTTTATTTTTGAATTCTTTGAAAAATGTCTTGCAGAAGTTTTCATGTTCATCAATAGGGTATCTGTAACACGGTTTTTTAGTGGCTCAGATATAACACAATGAGAGTAATTAAATGCCCAGTACATGCCACGTTCTTGGTGTGCATTATTTTGAATTCTATTAACAATCATGCACATTAGGCTTATTATTCACTTTTTACTGATGAAGAAACAGAAACGCAGAGATTGAATGCCATCTCTAAAGCTAATCAGATAATAGAATAAATGGAGCACTTGGATTCAAGGTCAAGTCTATCTGAACCTTACATCTTTATAAATTTATTCTTTTCATTAAGCTACTGGTGTTAGAATAATTCTTGCAGTGAAAACCTCCCTTTAAACAAAATCCTAACTAAAAATGTAATGTGTAAAAATATATAAAATTGGAACTGAGAACATAGTTTGAAAACCACTGCATTCCATTATGTGTTGTCTCTTGCCCCATGCAATGTGTGTAATACTTTTTAACAAAGGAGATAGTCCAAAATTGCCAAAAAAATGCTTTGTTATTTTATTAATGTAAAAGCAGCATATGTACTTTATGCTAGTCATGATTATGTATTGATAATTTGCAGATATGAAAGGCTTCAAAAGTAGGAGGAAAAGGGATGAAAACAGTTTAGACTTTGCTTTTTAGGGAAAACAGAAGTTTTACATACACACATACCCACGGAGGATTCTTTCACCATTACCTTCTATCAAAGAAGGGGCTCAAATGCAACAAATCATTATTTCTGAACCAACACTGAATACTCCCCATTTCTTGCTCACCTTGCTACTCTGTGGCCCCTTACTAGAATCACACTGGGAAGAAGAGCATATGGAATCCTGACTTGACCTCCTACAAGGAGAGGGAGAAAGCCCAAAGAGGAAAAGTTCAGATATTGTATCATTCTCAAGGGGTGCTCTTCTCTGTTTTAATTTCAGATGATAACTTCTTTCATCATCTGTAGATACTGAACCAGGCACTTATAAAACAAAGCACACCTTAAGGGCCAGCCGAGTGGCTCAGTTGGTTAAGAGCTCCCTCAAGAGTGCGAGCTGAGATCTGAGCAACAGCGGCTCGAGGCCAGCCTGAGCTGAGTTGCCATTGAGCTGCCAATAGGTGGCAGGACGGCTCAGCTATTAAAAAAAATAAAAATAAAACAAAGCACACCTTATATCTTGTGTAACAAACGTTCATCTGTCTGGTATTGGTGGAGACAGTCAGGGAACCTCAGGGATTAAGGTTTATTGCTGCCTGGGTTTGAGCAATGACAATCTGCCTGTCCCACTGCTAAGGCTAGACTTAGTCCCAGAGGCTCCCCACTGCAGTGGTGGGCGTGGTGGGCGTGGAGCGGTGGTGGTGCTGGTGTGGGTGGGGGTGGGGGTGCATCCTGAGCAGCCTGGCTCACTTCTGCTCTGCATTTTCCAGCTCTGTCCTGGTCCTGACTTGGGAGTGCTCTGTTGGAATGGGCTGAAAAGTACCTTGGGGCTCTGGTGCAAACATATACAGAGCAAGCCAAGCCCTCAAAATGTTATCAGAATAAGGGACTTTCAAGTCAAGGGGTAGAAAAGACGTTATATTCTGGTTCACCTCTGGGTGACCCAAAACTAGCACAGAAGCTTTCTATTTCTCTCTAGAGATGTATTTACCATGGCCCAATGCCTGAAAATCAGAGCTCTCAGGCAAATACAAAGAGAAGAAACACTTTTTCTTAAATATTTAAATAAGAATCCCCTGCTGTCTCAGAAATGGATGCAGATTGCTCAGTTTTGGTTTTTGTCTATGAAAGCTGCTGCCATGTGACCTTTCATATCAGCCCTGCAAATCCTTCCGTCTGTGTCACATCAGTGCTCATACAATAGTTTGATTTTGGCTACAAGTGTGGTCAAGTGAGCATTTTTCCATCTCTGCCTCTGTTGCAAAGGCTGCCGTGGGACTGACAGAGTAAGGGAGAGTAGATGCCCACGCAGCAAATTAGATCCCTGGGAACTACCGACCTACGAAGACTCTGCAGTGGAGAAGGCTGAAGTCAAGCAGCCTACCCAACTTACGTCTTCCCTCAGTGGTATTTTCCTTAATGCTGGGGTGAGAACTCTTTTTATATCCCCACAGTGATAAGTCGCGCACAGTATTTCTCGATCAGTAAGTACCGAGTTACCTTGCACATTCCGGGGTACGAAAGAGGAATAGTATGTCATTAATTCTAAAGCGTTTGGGATCCAAGTCAGGGTCTACAATGAAGCAATCTTCAGGTCTGTACCTGGAGAAAGGCATACATTTCCATGAGAAACATGCACAAATTAGGTGACTTACATTACTTATATATCCCATGCAGAGTTAATCAGCTCCTAAAATGTTGATATCATTGAACATGAAGAGAAAACCCCAGAAGTGTAGAATTTGAACACATCTTCCTTAATAAGGCTCTGTATAACAACACGATCATTTAGTCTTTAAGTCTTTTTATAATTCAACTAGCCAATCTAGTCTTCCTATTTATAGGTCAGAGAATGGCTTATTTAGCCTCCTGGAAGTTTCATACAGTTTAAAGAATAGAATTCTACTCTGAATAAGTGGAGTGGCAAATTTGAATAAAGTGTAGTTACTGCCATGAAGGAATGTAGAAATGAGTGGAGAAGACAAGCAGGAAATTCAGTGATTACACTACCCCGGTTGCCCCAAACTCCTAGGCAGCTTCCTGGGCGCACAGCGATAGTGTCAGCTGCCTGCACGGCACATTATGCTTGGCTCTTAAAGCCACACTTAACGTTCCTCATAGCACACAGACCTTGTAGCAAGATGTTCCTTTTCCTTTAGTGGAAATTGCCTCTGCTAATTTGGACTGATGAGCCACGAAGAAACTTGCGGGGATGGGGGTGGGGGGGTGGTAGTGAGGGGGGTGGTGAACCAAGTGCAAAAGAGGAGCCTGGGGGCTTGATGACTTGTTGAGCTCAAACTTTTTAGATATTTTTGTCTGCAGATGAAATGGATGGTGAAATGGATTATTTGTTATTAAGAATATTTTCTAGTTTTGGCCCCAAAAAGCTTTGAACAGAAAGAGAAGGGCTATTTCTCCTGGCTAGTGAAGGGATCTTAGGCAAAGTTTGAGGTAGACTAGACATGGTCTCCACCATGAATATGAAAACCTTCTTTCATTTTAGGGCCTTTAAAATCTGGGCCTAAATTACTTTAGACAGTTTTGTGCTGAATTATATGTTTTGTAAAACACTCCAGTGATTCTAAATCTATTATTTTTATATAACCATCTTATAAAAGTGGGACACTATGTATGACCCACTATAGTCAGTTATTTTTCTCTGATTGGATGTTGAATTTGCATGCATCTCTTGGCAAAATGGCTAGCACTTCAACAAGGAGAATCTCCACCTTTAAGTTAGAAATAGTCTCATTTTAGGCTGTGGCATCAGGACAACGGTCTTTGCCTTTTTCGTCTATCTGATTTCCCTGTGTAGTGAACACAGGGACAACCTGCCATTTAAAGTGTGAGGACTACATTAATAAAAGGGTGATAATTTATACAGTACATATTGATATAGGTGTCAAATGACAAGTATGTAGTCAATGAGAAAAGCCTAAGGGCAAGGGTTGAAGAGAAGGAACAGAAGGATGATAGGAATTCTAGGGCCAGGGACCAGAGAACATGGGTGACGTACAGAGCAAGGGGTCTGCAGAAAAATCTACTTCAACTAGAGGTTCGAAGGAGAATAAATCCCAGGCCTAAATAAGAATGGGACATGTCCTCTCAAAAGTTGGTTAGAAATAAAGGCTCAGACTTAGATTGGAAAGGGGCATGGAGTCCAGCTACCAGTAGTATGTAAGGCATTGTAAAGAGAGAGGCAGAAATTTCTTTTGTATTTTCTTCTTTTCCCTTGTTCTCTTCCACTCTCTTCCCCCCTCCTTTATATTTCTTCCCTTCCTCCAAATTGTTAGATAGATTTGATTTGATTGTTATTCATCCATCAAGGTTCTTGGCCACCTTGACCACACTTCAAAGCACATAATTACAAACTCCTTTGATATAGGGTGTCCACACATGGCCTTGCTTTCTAGCCAATTGTACAATTGTGGAGAGTTTATTAATTGCAATCCATCCATAGCAAAAATACAATGTTACATTATTTGCTTTATTATCAATGGTAAGAATATTTAAAAATGGATGGCAGGGGGAGGGTAACATTTTTGGCCACAGTATGGAGAATATCTAATTGGCTGAGATTTATGATTGCATATGCCACGCCCTTGTTAGCATTGACCTATAATAAATTAGATGTGTTGGGTGGTGAATGAGAAGGAAAAGCCATCAGGAATGCCTCTAACCATTTGACTTTGGTGACTGAGTAGATGGTGGTGTCACTGGGAATGCAGGAAGAGGCGATTTGCGGGGAAGGGTAGGCTGGGACAAAGTTTTGGGTGTGTGGGGCTTTAAGGGTCTCAGTGGCAATCCTAATGATAATTGCCAGATCTGAATGTTGGAAGCTCTGGGGAGATTGGAATTCGAAATTATTAAGTATTTTAAGTATTTGTTGAGGTTTTGAATTTGGAGAAGATCCCACATGAAAGCAGGTACTAGAGTGAGAAGAATAAAAGTCAAAGCACTTGAGAATACAAAAATACAGTAATACCTTGGTTTGTGAGCATAATTTGTTCCAGAAACAAACAACTCGTATTGCAAGACATTGCTTGTTTACCACATTAAAATGTATTAGAAATGTTTGCTCATCTTCAGGAACACTCACAAACCACTATACTTGCAATCCAAGGTTTTACTGTACTCAAGGCTCACCCTATTCATATTATTCTGGGACTTAGACGCTTGGAACATAGTCTTCTCATGATCACAACTTCTAAGGAAGCCTCCTTTGAGAGTTATTACCACTTCTATTTATTGCTTTTGTTTGTTTAGTATTGAATATTACTTTGGCTTTTCTGCAATGCAACTTACAGTGTTTAAGAAAAAGATGCAACTTACACTTCTTTGACCGTAAATGTTACAAAGTTCCATAAGATGATCACACCATTTAAGGTTCCAGCAGCTATCAAATTATATCCTTCCACTTGTAGTAAATCAATGCAGTTCACTTCCATACTAATGGCAGGGTCCTGAAGAAGGAAGGAAACAGGCCACTGACCACCATGAACACAGCATCTTACCACAGTGCAAATGCTGTGTACACTTTGCTGTTCTATCATTAACTTAAAACAAAATGTCTTACTATTTTTTAAAAAAAATTAAAGTTGGCATACAGTATTATATTAGTTTCAGGTATACAACATAATGATTTGATATTTGTATACCTTATGACATGATTACCATAAGTTGAAAACGAAATGTCACCATGCAAGAATAATTATGGTATTATTAAACTATATTCCCTGTGCTGTGCATTACATCCCTGTGACTTCTTTATTTTATAACTGGAAGTTTGTATCTGTTTTTTCCCTTCACCTTTTTCACCCATTCCCCCACCCCCTCTCCTTCGGCAAACATCAGTTTGTTCTCTGCATCTATGAGTCTGTTTCTGTTCTGCTTTGTTAATTAATTAATTAATTAATTAACTTATTTATTTAGATTCCACATATAAGTGGAACGTGTGGCATTTGTCTTTCTCTTTCTGGCTTATTTCACTTAGCACTTAACACTTCACTCTATTTGAAACAAGTCAAACAGAATGGACCTCTCGGTCCATCCATGTTGCAAATTGCAAGATTTCATTCTTTTTAATGGATGAGTAATATTTGTTCATACATACACACACATTTATATATGAGGAGGGTCCAACTAGCTTGAGATGGGACATTATGAGCATCAATCAATAATAATAAAAAATGCAATTGACTTAAACACATCAAGAAAATTTAAATTTGTGAACTCATAATGATACTAAAGAAAAAAATAAAATTCACTGATCACCTTTGGAGGATGTTAAAGAACCTATTCCTTATTTTGAAAACTAATAAATATAGGGAAAGAATCAATTAGTTATTTTGATTTTCTATATGAACTGTATGTACCTCAATGTAACCAAATAGTTGATAACAGTTTTGCTGTAAGGATGCATTCCAGCTAATAAATGAATCAGAATGGTAGAATGGCAACTCTGAATGAAATAATAGACCTAGTTAGTGGTCATCAATGGCTATGATGTCCAAAAAAGACAACCAGTCATTATGTGAATCTTGATGGAAGCACCTGACAACATATATTATACCATCGTGACCTCCAGGTACTATGGAGTCTTATTAAAATAACATCAAACATGCATGCAATTAAGCCACCAGATATAACCACCAGATTAAAAGAAGTAAAGAAAAACTTAAATTACACCATGAGGTTGCAATCAGCAAATTCCAGAAAATGGGAAAATATGGCAACTGTCTAGAATCTTCAATAAATAAATTGTGAGAGAAAAAGAGAGACAGAAAGATATTTATAGATTTAAAAATATTTTAGAGACTTATCAACCAAATGCAACCAATGAAACTTGCTTGGATCCTGGTTGAAACAAACTGTAAAAAACATTATGCGTAAATCTGGAAAATTTGATTATTAAGGACTTCTTATAGATTATTTTAGGAAACATTTAAAATACATTGAGAAAATAATGGTATCATTTTCATTTTTGAGTCATTATTGAGATGCATACCAAAGTATTTAGGGATGAAATGACAAAATGTCTGGCATTTGCTCAAAATAATCTGTTGTTGGTGGTTGAAGCTAAGTGGTAGTACATTGAAGTTGAATGTATTATTTTCTCTACTTTTTTTGTGTGTGTTTGTAACATTCTATAATAAAAAAGAAAAAATCAAGAAATGGAACTTACAGTAACCTGTTGAGGAAAGTTTTTCTCATTGATCAACTTGACCTCTGGGAATGGAATAGTCATGCTCCTATCTTTAATAGACATCTTCAGATGAATGATATGATTCCCTCCTTGAAGGACAGGCATAACATCAGGTAGCTCCCATATCACCACGAGACAGATATCATCTTCCTTACTCTTTAATAAAAATGCAGTGAGTATATGAAAAACTCAATTAACGATTTTATTTTAAGTCCTGTCTATCCCTCCCTAATATACTGCCTCTTTCTTCTTCCCTCTCCAGAGGTAACTAGTAATGTGAATATGGTGTTAGTTATGAAAGTTTTAAAACTTTCTACATAAACATATACATATATTCTAATACACATATATTATATGTACATATATACATGTACATATGTAATGATAACTGCTTTCAGGTTTTTAACCTATTTATAAATGTTATCAAACTGTATGGATTCTTCATCAATTTTATTGTTTTACTTAAAATTATATGTTTGTGATTTATACAAATTATTACATGGAGCTCTAGTTCATTGTTTTTAGTATTTAGCTTTATAGTATTACATGAATATACTGCAATATATTTATCCATTTTCTTACTGATGGATGTTCAGGGGTTCCATTTTTTGCTGCTTGTTTTTATGGACAATTGCTATAGTTTCTAAAGCATATGCCTGGGGTTGATGATCAAGTTGTAACATATGCACATTATCAACTTTACTAGATATTGCCAAACGTCTCTTCAAGGTAGTGTTATATCCATTTCCACTCCCACCAGGGGTAGAAAAGAGTTCTCCTTTCTTCACATTCTTGCCAGAACTTTTACTTGATTAATTTTTTTGACTATCTGATGGATTTGAAATTAGACGTTTAAAAAATCAATTTTAAAATGTATTAATTATATGAAGCACATTTTCCAAATTAATGAGTTGAATATATATATTTGTGAGTCGTTTGGTATTTGGGTTTCCTCACCTTTGCCATTTTTCTCTTGGGTTGTTGTTTTTAATTCTGGATTTGTGGGGTTTCTTTAGCTATTCTGATTTCCAATCTTTTCTCAGTTACCTGGGGTACAGAAGTCTTTTCACAGTATGTGACTTGTCTTTTCACTTTGTTTTTTAATACAAGTGTTTATTTTTAATTTGAATGTAGTGAAGATAGCTTTGTGCTTTCCAACTGCGAAAATGTCATATTTCCCCATAGTTTTAGATGTTTTAAATGTCTTTAAAATTTTTTTTCCATAAAACTCATGCATATTTTTTGTTAAATTTATTTTAGGTACTTTACATTTTTATTTGCTATTGTAATATGATCATTTACTCTGCTATCTAGTTGGTTATTTTTGATGACATGCTGTTAATTTTTGAATTTTCAATTTTTACATGGGAATAAAAGCCAAAATTTTAAGGTTGATTCTTTTGTAGCTTTTTAAGGTAAACAGCAGCTGTGTAAAGTGGAGACGATATTATTCTAAGTGTGAAGACAACAGATTTCTAGTCTTAGTTCTGGTGAGAGATTGAACAAAGTGTGTATCTTCTTTCCTTTTTATTATATTTTTCTTACCTGTAAAATGAGGACTTCAGCTAGTTGGGGCAAAAGTCCTTCCATTTTTTTTTTTTAATTTTATTGGGGAATTGGAGGAGGGGAACAGACAAGTTGCTGTCCTTTGGTTCTTCAGTCTAGTTGTGGAGGACGTCGCTTCACTGGCCCATGTTGGTATTATGATCATTGCACTCTTCCCGGCTGAGGCAGTCGGTTGCCAGCCATTGGATGGCTGCTCATGGTGGCTCACAGCAGCTCTCGCTCTCGGCAGCTCTTGGTGGCTGCCAGCTGCTCACGCTGGCTGCCGGCCACTCACAGTAGCTCACAGCAGCCCACATAGCAGGGGCTGCAGCCTATGCATCGCCAGCCCTTCACAGCAGCCCAGCTCTAGGTCCAGCTATTGTTCACAATATTAGCTGTAGAGGGCATAGTGTCACTGGCCCATGTGGGAACCAAATCAGTGCTCTCCCAAGCCAACTCTTAACCAACTGAGCCACTCAACCAATCCAAGTTGTTTCATTTTTTAAAGCTTTATGTTTCTAGGTGATCTAAGGTCTCCGTTATTTCATATCTATGTTAATTTAAATGTATGGGCCAATGGTACCCCTACCTATTAGTGGATTTTTTGATTAGAGTTTGTGCCATTGTGGGATTAGAAGGAATCTAAGCTGTATCCAAACAGTGAACAGAATCTTTTTTTTTAGCTGAGCCATCCTGCCACCTGTTGGCAGCTCAACAGCAACTCAGCTCGGGCTGGCCTCGAACCGCTGTTGCTCAGAGCTCAGCTTGCACTCTTGAGCGAGCTCTTAACCAACTGAGCCATTCGGCCGGCCCAACAGTGAACAGAATCTTGACACTATGAGTAATAGCTTAGTTAGATTGATGTGCCCTCTTGATGGTTTGAGTTGACTACAGTGGTTTTAATACGTTTAGCCGAACCACTCCTGAACTTATTGAATAGTAAAATTTAAAAAATATTTGGAATATTGACAGCATTACTAACATTTAATTTTACCAAGAGAAGATAAGGAACCATGGGGACTAGAAATTCTATCATCATGGTATGAAAAGAAAGGCTATATTTTAATACAAAAAGGTAGGAAAGATACAATCTTAAGTTTTAAAAAGTAAAATTAGCTTCATGAAAAATAATCCTTATTTTCTTCATTTCACCCCTAATTGGTGAACCTTTTATATCTGACTGGTATTGGAAGATAAGCCTTTAGGAATTGGTGCTTTAGGAAAATAGCAGTTCACATAATGCCAAAAGCATGTGTTATATTAATTGTTTCATAAAGAAAGATCTTTTGCTTTAAGCAACTTATAAATAGGGCTATAGGAGTAAGTGATGTGGATAGAAGCAAGGGTTAATAAAGAGAACTGGATGTCTTACAGTGTGTTACCAAGAAATCCCTTTCTGCAGTGCTGACTTAGATTGTTCAGACAACATGGGAAGAGCATATTGAATCAGGGAAATTTTTACTCCGTTTTTTTTCCAGTAGTAGAGCTGTCAGTCAAGTTAATCAGTGTTAGTACCCTAATTCAAAATTTTTCTTTTTTGTGATCTTAGCTTTCAGAAGGGGGATAATAATAATAATAATAATAATAATAATAATAATAACAACAACAACAACAACAATAATAAATGTCCTTGAGTTCTAGGCAGGGAATGATTCACTCCATAGCCAGGATAAATGACCTAGCCTTCATTTTAAATATGAAGAAGTCATTAGCACTCTAATTACCTAGGTAATAATAGACTCCCAGGAAAAATAAATCAGCCTACCTCAAACTTCCCAACATAGCCCTGAGCAGACTAAATCATGAAACTTAAAGTAAACAAAGCAATTTTGGTGACAGACTGAAAAAGTGAGTTGAGTATCCCTGAATGCATCATGGGTTATAAGGGACAGAGAGTAATCATTGCTCCCTCTTCCAGAGCCTTCTGGGGAGCAGTGAGCTATCCCCAAATGAGGGTATAACAAAGTCAGAAGTGGCAGTGGTGTGTAAATTTTTTTTTTCATATGGGAGTCAAACTTGCAACCTTGCCGTTAAGAGCGCATGCCCTATCCATTGAGCCATCCTGGCGGCAACTCAGCTCAATGTGCCTAGTTTAGTCTCAGCCGCCGGTAGGCATAGCCCACCATCGAACAGGCAGTCTTGTCATTTATTAGGAGCACGTGCTCTCACCAGCTGAACCATCCTGCCACCTGTTGGCAGCTTAGCGGCAGCTCACTGGCCCATGTGGGAATCGAACCAGTGACCCTGTTGCTCAGAGCTCATGCTCTTAAGCAAACTCTTAACCACTGAGCCACTTGGCCAGTCCAGCGGTGTAAATTTAACCAGAGGTCTCTGACTCACCCTTCAGCAAATGCTGGATGGGTGGGATGCTCTGGCTGAGCAGCAATTCTTTCCTGCTCTTTGCTTGGAACCTGGGCAAGGTTAGTTAATTAGGACCATTGTAGGAAGGTTGGTGGACCAATACTGTCCTCAGCTGGCTGGCAAGAGACGAATTAAATGGCCATTGTCCACAGACTCAGCTGACTTTCCCAAGAACAGCAGGTAGTATACAAATACAAAAATGGGATGGCAAACCTGGATCATTTTGATCTTCCCGTTGCGCTCCAAGGCGAGGATCAAGTGCTGTCTTTCCTGTGCTTTCAGGAAAATCAGCTGTTTCAACCAGTGCTCATCGTCCTTCCAGCCCTTCCCTTCCAGCAGCATTTTCATCTCCTGCCCGCTGCCGAAGTCCCAGATTTTCACTGTTCCTGAGCACACAGAGGAAAGACTTGGTGGGTAAAAATAATTGATAGAAAGCTTGGCATTTGCCTCGGCGAAAACTGGTCTAATTGAAAGCTTTCTGCCAGCAAGATATCCTATATTTATTTCCTAATGCCACATGAGTCTCCCTAGCCTTGAGGTGCACAAAATATATGTCTGTATGCTTTGATTTGTCACAGGCTGATGCAAAACTGATGGAACAGGACGAGTCAACGCCTTGAAATTTGGGACAGTTTTCTTTGAAACTCTCAGACTCTCTGACCTAAGCTTTCTGTCTTCAGTGGATCTTTTCTGCCTTTATTCTCCCAATGCTTTGCTAAATAACCCCCAATATCTGTCTATATATCTAAATCATGCCACAATTATTAATAGTAAGAAATCATTTCAGTAATGTCCCAGTTCTGAAAGTACTGCCATGTTTTAGGACTTTTGCTCTCAGTGGGTAATAGAAGGTTTAAGAGAACCCAGCAAATAGGAAACTACCACGTTTTGAGTTGCTTTGTTGGTTACATGGAGAAGAAATACAAAAGGCGTGTTGACTTTCTTTTTACATTAGAAATCATAATTGTTTTTTAGTTAACTTCATTTAATTGAGAAGACATTGAGGAAGGCGCCAGGAGCAGTGATAATCAGTGTAGTTGTGGAATGCTTATTTCTAAGTCAAAACTCACTGTAGAGAATTATCTTCCAACATGTCTTCTTAAAGAGGTCACCTCAAGATTAGATCTAGTACACTGCCCCTCACAGCACTTTGCCTCCCCTCCCTTACCTGTTAACATTTAAAAGAACTCCAGACTCTAGCACTAACAAAATAAAATATCTTGCTTGCATGAAGATAATACCATTTCAATCCTACTGAACCTCTTCATGCTTATGTCTGATGATGGTTGTGTACATTGCTCAGAATTTCTATTATGACTAATTTTCACGTTTGCAGGGTGTGCTTCTAGAACAGTAGGATTGCTTTCTTAACAACTGTGCCATGTGAAGAGCAGCTGCGTTTATTCACATACCATCAACTCAGCAGTTACAATTTCATTTCAGCTGTAGTACCTGCTCACACTGTCAAAAATCACACTTTTACATCAGGATCTTCACACAATCCATCAATTGGCTTACAAGCCAGAGTTTATTTAGTAACTATGTCCCTGGAATAAATGTGCTCTACGTGGTATATGCAGTTGGTCTGGATAAAGCAGCTCTTCCCTGGGAGCTCCAAACAAGATGAGGTGAGAGAGGAGGCGGGCTGAGCTCCCGAGTTCCTGGGAGTTCCGTGCAGTGCTCCACAGCATACGGGGCATCAGACTGGCCTGACATCACAGCCTGAGCCTGATACCCCCTCAGGTGCACACGGCACCTGCCTGCAAGGAGCTCACTCATATACACCAGCCCAGTGGAGAATTCTAGGTGTTATATGACCAAGTTGGCTGGGTATTTTGTCTGGCTCCCCAAATCTGCTGTCAATAAAAATATTATCAGCAAACACTGCCTACCTCTGAGCTGATGGTACCCAAAGTGGAAGGATAGGATGAGTGAGTCAGTGCAACACAGATCCGTCCCACCAAAGATGGAATGAGACTGTATATGTGAAAGATACGCAAACTGTAAAGCAGCTACATCAGTATAATGTAAGGCACTGATTATTTTGAACATCACTGTCAGGGCATTAATGCCCATTCGAGTGTCTCACTCTTCAGTCAGGCCCTGCAATCTCACTGGCATGGTTACATGTCCCAGCCTGAGTCATGCTCTGCCTGTAACCCAAACAATTAACGAGTTCCTAGAACAAAATCCTCAGAACACTAAAGCAGGGAGGCCATATTCTAGATATCAGTCTGACCATTATATGCTCCTGTGGCAAAAAAAGATCCACTTTCATCAATAGCTCCTGCAGTCAGTTCAACATTGAAGCCATGAGGTTCTAAAATCTGGTATATCTGGAGGCCAGTCTCAAGTTCCCACACCTATAGGTAAGAACAAAAAATCAGATAACCATCTGCCTGCATTGTGCACTAACTCTCATTATGTCCAATAACGTTTATTATCTTAAATTCATCTAATATTAGTAACTATTTCACCTTAGTTTGTTTAGTTATTTTTCTTTTAATTAGTCTATGTCCTTGAGTTTTAAGAGTGCTCCTTGTAAAGAATATTTACTGGATTTTATTTGTTTCTATAATATGATAGTCTCTATCTTTTAACTCATAAAAAAATTTACAATATTCAAAACAGCCTCAAAATTGGTACTATGCACTTCTAACCCCTTTCCCAACATTCTGCCATGAATGTTGATGTGATCAAAGAAAGTTCCAGAAGATGCAGTGATGCGTCATAGTTGCTGTGCTGCCCTGGAGTGTGTCTGTCGCATGTGTAGGTGGCTGAGACAAGCAGTGACTCTATCCCAGGCAGTGGCCAATTGCTACTGTAAGCATGAAGCAAAGTAGAAATATAACAATTATGAGTTCAGCAAAAAAATCACACTGGATGTTTTTTCTGTTGATACTCATCCAAATTAGCTAGGGGTCACTGGACAGAATCTGGGGTTAACAGCTTGGAATCTGAGAACAAGGAAGAGGAAGAGGCTGACAGACCTTTCCAAGGAGTGTTCTGATTAGGGAAATGGGCCCAGCTCCTGAGACCGAGAGCTAGGGAAAGACAGTGTGTGTGTGTGTGTGTGTGTGTGTGTGTGTGTGTGTGTGTGTGTGTGTGTGGGGGGGGGGGGGGGGGTTGGATGGGGGGCGGGGGAGGTTGAGACTTCAGAGAAGCCTGTCTGTGTAATTAGGCTGAGTGTGATCAGAAAACCCAGAAACATGTCAAGGGGCATCATGATCTTGCTTTAAAAACACAGTAGGGACTCGAATCCTGCAGCCCCTCAATCTGAATCTCTCCCTTCTCCTGGAGCTGCCAAGTTCATATGTAAATTACACTGGGAGTGAGTAATAAACGGAAGTGGCAACACAGGATGAATTGGGTTCCACTCAAGTTATTTGGGGACAGGGGCAGCATAAGCGAAGGGCAAGAGGTGGAAAGATGCATCGCTCCTCCGGAAACTGAAAAACTGGGGTGAAAGACGAGAGTAGGAGGAGCTGATGAAATAGTCCAGAAGGTACATAACAAAAGGCCACTCCGAATGGAGCCAGTCTGGCCCCAGAGGCCATGCTCGTAACCTCTGTGTGCCCCTGGGTGTAGAAGGAGTCCTTAAGCAGGGGGGGTGGGGGGGAGTGTGTGTCCCTGCATGAATAGGTTGCAGAGGCCACCCATTTCCTGGCTGATGAATAGTCCCACTCCAATCCATCAGGTGCGGAAACTCACCTGGATGTCTTCCTCCCACCTCACACTACAAGTAAGACATTTTCTCCTTAAGCGGTCGTATTGCATGAAAGCAGGACAGGTTTTAGTTCCCTCTACTTACTCTGTAGGCACTGCCAGAAATAGTGATAATTGACTGAGTTCAGGAGACTTTGGCCTGAGACAAACTCCAGCAGTTATGCAGAGAAGGTCAAGGATTGAGAGGAGGTTGGATGGGTTCGCAGAGTTATACCCTCGACTGCTCCATGGCTCCTTTGGAGGGCATGCGTGGAATGAAAGGATGAGTGCTAGAAGCAAACACCTTTAGCCATCACTGCTAGATGACTACAGTGCTCGTAATTACAGGTGCCCTTAGGACAGTTAGGTACCCTGGCCTCTGGGGAACAGTAATGGCAGGGCCAGAGGAGTGCAGAGGGAAGGACATGGGTATTCACATCAGACAAACCTGGGTTCATATCCCAGTCCCTGACGCTTATTAGTTGTGTGAGCTGGGGCAAGGTGCTTGATGTTTCTGAGCCCTAGCTTGTTCACCTTTAGATGGAACTCCTATCTGTCCACAGAGAGCTATTGTGAGGATTAAGTAAGGTCATGGGTTTAAGGCACTTGGCACACATTTCATACCTTTAGGGGTTACAGGAAACATCTATCAGTTTCTTTCCCTTCCTTCTTAACATACCCTTTTTCCATGACTCAGTTAAAAAACAACAACATACATATATGTTAGTTCTCTCTCCTTGGCATATTTTCTTTAAAATTCCTATTTTGATAGTAACAACTAGCTTTATTTACTTAATGAGCATGTGACAATACCAAGCAGTCTGAGCTGGCTTCCAATACTTGTTTTCATGTGTTCAGGAAACCTTAAAAATAGCTCGAATGTAGGCTCTCATCAGACATGCCACTATATTTACTTAATCACTCAAAGACTTACCAGCAAGAAGAGAAAATTCTATTGGGTTGTCAGAAAACTCATGACGTAATTTTTTTCTGTTTTTCATTGAAAAATGCATCGTGACTTTTCTGACAACCCAATCTCTGCTTTGCCTTCTTCTTTCTGAGGAGTCAATATGTACTTACCTTAATTATGGATTCAGAGCAGATAGTAAGTACTTGGTGAAAATATTTGTTGTAAAGCATGACATTAATTTCTCGTTCATGAGTGTGAGGAATCTGTTTTGTATCTTGTATGATCCGAGTCAAAGGATACATGTCAATAACATTAGATCCTGGAACGGAAATAATAATCTCATAAATATCCAATATTAGAAGTTTTGAATCACAAAGGATTTTATCCAACCAGTTGTGTTTAGAGACAACCGTCAACCCATGAGACTAGTAATACCAATGCCTAGAAAGTCTAATGACGTGAAAATACATTCATTTGCTCTGAAACAATTTTGTTAAATAAAGCAAATGTGGTTCAACCAGAGAAAAGCATTCATTTGGGGCTTCATTAATTTTCAAGTGCAGGCCATTTGGATCTCGTTGAGATCCTCTTTGCAGTGACCCCATTTTCCTTTTTTTTTTTTTTAAGATATTTTTATTGGGGAATTGGAGGAGGGGAACAGACAAGTTGCTGACCTTTTGTTCTTCAGTCTAGTTTTGGAGGACATAGCTTCACTGGCCCATGTTGGTATCATCATTGCGCTCTTCTCGGGGGAGGCAGATCGGTCGCCAGCCTCTGGATGGCTGCTCACAGCGGCTCTTGGCAGCTCACACCGGCTGCCAGCTGCTCACGCTGGCTGCTGGCCACTCACTGTAGCCTATGGCAGCCCACTGCAGCAGGGTCTGCAGCCTACACCGTCGCCAGGACTTGCCCAGCCCAGCTCCAGGTGGAGCTGTTGTTAGCTGTAGAGGGCAGTGTCACTGGCCCTTATGTGTGGGATCCAAACCGGGGCCACTGGTGTCCCAAGCCAGCTCATACCAATGTACCACCCAGCTGGCCCCATTTTCCTATTTTTTTATAGTCTACTTTTTTCCTTTTTAGAGTGCCTATCACACACCTCTCTACCTGGTGAAGAGTGATAATGGAGCCAGTCAGCTTTCTGCTGAAAGTAGGCTGCCATTTAGTGTTTGGAATTTATTGTTAGAAAGCCCTTTTCAACCAACAGACGCCAAAGCACATTGTAAACATGGTCTTATTAAATGTAACCAGTAAGAATGATTGCAAGCCAGTTATTGCAACATGAATATTAAATAAGATTATTTTCCAGATCACCACAGTGAAATAGATGGAGAGCAGGTATTCCTTACCTGCATTCTTCTAAGTATATTTGGTTTGGTTTTATAGTAATTCGTTAATTTGTGAGTATGATTAAACTTTCAAACTCTTGGTTAAGTGTAATGTCTGGAAATATAAATAAGAATCCCAGGGCCAGCCAAGTGGCGCAGTGGTTAAGAGCTGGTTTGGGACACCAGCAGCCCTGGTTCAGATCTCATATATAAGGGCCAGTGACACTGTCCTCTACAGCTAACAACAGCTCCACCTGGAGCTGGGCTGTGCGAGCCCCGGTGATGGTGTATGTTGCAGCCCCTGCTGCAGTGGGCTGCCATGGGCTACAGTGAGTGGCCAGCAGCCAGCGTGAGTGGCTGGCAGCCGGAGTGGGCTGCCAATAGTGGTGAGCGACCATCCAGAGCCCGGCAACTGATCTGCCTCATCCAGGAAGAATGCAATGATGATACCAACATGGGCCAGTGAAGCAACGTCCTCCGCAACTAGGCTGAAGAACAAGAAGACAACAACTTGTCTGTTCCCCTTCCCCCGATTCCCAACACTGTTCCCCTCCCCCAATTCCCCAATAAAATCTTTAAAAAAAAAAAAAAAGAATTCCAGGGCATCCCCTAGCTCAAGCAAAAATGAAACCTCTTCCCGATTTTTGATGTGGATTTTCTTTTCTTTCCATTGAGTTTCTCAAGTCTCTCCAAAGAAATCTGAACATTAGGAAAAGTTTCAGCAGGAATAACTAAACACTTTCCTAAGGTGTTTAAATTTTAAAATAAAAACCTATTTGTGTGTAAAGAAGGACTGCGATGGCTCTCGAGAATATTTTTCAGTTCAAATACCTCAATATATGAGGAATATCATAACCAGCCAATCAAATAACACTTGAATCTTTGGTAGACCTTTTTTTTTTTTTTTGAGGGCAGTGTTACTGGCCCTCATATGTGGGACTGAACCGGGGCCGCTGGCTTCCTAAGCCAGCGCTTAACCACCGCGCCACTCGGCCGGCCCGGTAGACCTTTTAACATTACATTGACTGTGACTAATTTTATTCAGAACTGACATCAACAAATCTCAATATGCTTATGAACAGGTGGCAATCATCTACATTTTTGGCTCCTTGTATCACAGCTGTGGAAATAAGGCAACACTGAGAAACAATGTGGATTCAGGAGTCAGAAGCTGTGGTATCGAATCCCAGCTCTTCCTTTCAACCTTGAGTCCTTCTTCTAGTCAGTTGAACTTCAATTTTGATATTCAGTTTTGTCTTTTATAAAATAGGATAAATAATAATTCTTACCTCACGTGGTGATTGTGGAGATCAAATAAAATTAAGTACATGAAAGCACTTTGTAAAAGAACTATACACATGGTGGCTGTCTTAATAAGAGCAGTAACAATAACAACAGCAGTGACAGTGACACAGCATATTATTCTACATAGTATTTCTAGAATGTAGGGTTATTGTCATTGGGGTTAAGAAGATCACTATGGCTGCTTCATTTGAATTAAAGCATGAATTAAAATCTAAGAGGAATGCTCCATGTAATTCTGATGTCAAATTGATGGTTGCAGGCAATGTATGCAATTTTAGTGACGAAGCAATATACAGAGCTCTATATTTTTGTAAGCAAACTGTTACAGCAATTACATAAAATTTGGAAGAAATCTTGATTTTGTCCCTTTTTGTTTGCTTTTTTTTGTCTTGATATTGGAGTCCTTAGTTACTCTGATGATAAATGGGATGGAAATGATGAATACAGTAATCAAATATGCAAGTTGGGGCACTAACAGAGAAAAGTTGCTTGCAGCCGTTAGTTAGTATGTTGTTTTTAGGGACACTTACAACTAGAATTAAGTTCTGTTTAACAAGATGTAAAATTATGTATCAAACATGAAGTGCGAATTCACTCCTGATCCAGAAAAAAACGCAAAAGTTCAAAATAATTCTATTTTCCAACAGCAAAGATAACACCAACCACTTCCTCGCCCTGATTAATCCCAGAGGAAGCAAGAGCAGGTGGTCACTGGAATGCATTCCTAAAAATGCTTAGGAAATGCATTCTGGGCTGGTGTTCCAGAAGGAAGAGTGTTATTAATATGGGTCTATCTTTTAAAGCCTGAGGGTATGCATATAAACAGTATTCTATCTAAATGCCTAGCAAGGTCCTTTGTCCCTTTAGTAAGCATGTGTTTCTAAGAGGCAACAAGAAAAGGCCACAAATCCGTTGGCATCAGCACTGGGGGTCTGTGATTCAGGACTATCATCTCTATATTCTCTCTCTCCTCTGTTTTTAGTCAAGAAGCAAAGGCAGGCAGGAGGTCAGCACCCTTATTACTGAGTAACTACTGTCTCAGTGTCAGAATACGTGGGGCCACTTTGCCCCCCTCAAGAAAACTGGTGTAGCTGCTCCAAGGTCGACCATATTTCTGCACCTGAGAGTAGAAACAGACCTGAATTTGCCCTGTATTAGCAACAGGTTACATCCCACCTTTCTGCTTGACCCACACCACATCTTCCTAGATTCAAAATTTAGAGCACTGACACATCATTTTCAGAAAAGTTCAGCTGCACATTTTACCCACAAGCCATGGAAATACAAGGAGGAGTGGAATTGAATTAAACATGTACTGTGATGAATCAAGGTTTGTAAATTCCCCTTCTAGTTTTGTTTTTCTCCAAGTTTGTGCTCAAGTGCTAGTTTAAAGAAGGTGAAAAGTCAAGAGATGAGTTTATTTGCCATTCATTGAGTACACTTACCTGTGATAAGCATGCCGTGATTGGAATCAAATATCATGGAATAAATCTGCATGTCTCCTGGTCGTCCCTGGCTGTCATGGAAGATTTGTAGTAGAGAAAGAGTCTGTATATCCCACACCCTGAAAACCTGGGGGGATTAAGCATACAGCTCACCACTTTTACACTTGACCTTCCCCACTCAAAGCAATTTACGTGATGCAGTTCCAGTCTGTAATATGCTCTTAAAAACTTGCAGCAAAGTATGATTTATATGATGAGCACATATTTGCTAAACTCTAATTTGGTTCGTAGTACAGTTATTGTTCATTAATATAAGAGGAAAATAGCAGCAGTAATTAAAAGTTTGCTTAAAAGAACTAGATTTTTCTATCATTACAGAAGGGCAGGGAAAACACAGCATTTATTATTCTTTAAGAATTTTGAGAAATAATAAAAGACAATTATGATTTACAGTTCATTTGAAACCACATTCCTCTTTGCAGTATGGATTAGAAAATATAAGAAGATGGGAACATTTTACCAAATGAGTTTTCTAGAAATCTAAATGAGGTTTCTAAGAACAACCCCCTCCTCCTGCCCAGGGATGTGAGAATTATGGAAAGAAGTTTTGAGGAATGTATAAATATAGTAAGAGTATGGGAAAATAGGTTATTAAAGCTCTCATTTGAGGAAGGAAAGGGAACTATGTAATTACTCAGCTAGAACTTGGGTTATACAAGAGAATAGAGAGAACAAATCCAGCAAAATTAGGTCAAGTTTACCCTTTGTCACTTGAAATTACTGGTAATCTTCATTTTCTTTTTTTTTTTTTTTAGCAAGTGATAGTATGATTAAATTTCAGAAATAAGTGTGATTTCTTCAAGGATTATATTTCCTAGCATGCATCAGCCTTAAATAATATTTTCATATTAAAATAGTTATTATTAAACTATTAAATTAAAATATTTATTGAATAGTTGGCAAAGAATAGGTGTTAATTCTTCTTTGAATGTTTGGTAAAATTCACCTGTGAAGCCATCCAGTCCAGGACTTGTTTGTTGGGATTTTTTTGGTTACTGATTCAATTGTGTTACTAGTAATAGTGATTGGTCAGTTCAGATTTTCTGTTTCTTCTTGATTCAGTCTTGGAAGATTGTATGTTTCTAGGAATTTCTCCATTTCTTCCAGATTGTCCAATTTGTTGGCATATAATTGCTCGTAGTGCTTTTTATAATCCTTTGTATTTCTGTGGTATCCATTATCACTTCTATTTCATTTTTGATTTTATTTATTTGGGTCCTCTCCGTTTTTTTCTTGGTGAGTCTCATTAAAGGTTTATCAATTTTGTTTATCTTTTCAAAGTACTGGCTCTTGGTTTCATTGATCTTTTGTATTTTTTTTTAGACTCTATTTCATTTATATTCTCTCTGATCTTTATTGTTTCCTTCCTTCTGCTCCCTTTGGACTTTGTTCGCTGTTTTTTTCCTAGTTCCTTTAAGTGTATTGGATTGTTTATATGAGACTTTTCTTGTTTCTCGAGGTAGGCCTGTATTGCTGTGATTTTCCCTCTTAGGACTGCTTTTCCTGTATCTCATAGATTTTGGGTCATTGTATTTTCATTTTCATTTGTCGCAAGGTATCTTCTTATTTCTTCCTTGATCTCATTGTTGACCCATTCATTGTTTAGTTTAGTAGCATGTTTTCCTTTGTCTCAAGGTATCTTCTTATTTTTTCCTTGATCTCATTGTTGACCCATTCATTGTTTAGTAGCATGTTTAGCCTCCATGTGTTTGTTTGTGTGTTTTTCAGTTTTCTTCTTATAATTGATTTCTGGTTTCCTACCATTGTGGTCGGAGAAGACACTTGATATGATTTCAATCTTCTTAAATTTATTGAGACTTGTTTAGTGGCCTAATATGTGGTCTATCTTCGAAAGTGTTCCATGTGCACTTGAAAAGAATGTATATTTTGCTGCCCTATTGTGGAATGCTTTAAAATAATCAATTGAATCCATCTGGTTTAGTGTGTCATTTAAGTCCACTGTTTCCTTGTAGAATTTTCTGTCTAGTGACTGTCCATTGGTGTCAATGCAGTGTTCAAGTCCCTTATTATGACTGTATTACTGTCAATATTTGCTCTATATATTTTGGTGCTCCTATGTTGGGTGCATTGATGTTTACTAGAATTATATCCTTTTGTTGGATGGATCCATGTATCATTATGTAATGTCCTTCTTTGTCTCTTACTACAGTCTTTGTTTTAAAAGCTATAAGTATTACTACTCCAGCTTTTTTTTCATTTCCATCTGCATAAAATATATTTTTCCATCCTTTTCCTTTCAGTCCATGTGTTTTTTTGTTTTGTTTTTTTTTGTTGTTGTTGTTTTGTTTTGTTTTTATTATTTTATTTTAATTAGTTTCAGGTGTACAACACAGTGTAATAGTTATACATTTCACCCCTCAAAGTGACAACCCCCCACCCCCAATACACCACCCCACTCCCCCCCATATCATATATATCTATTACTCTTCCTCTGACTCTCTTCCACAGTATAATCCACATCCCGTGACTATCTATATATATTCAATTACAGTAGGTATACAACCTCTGCTTCAGTTATACAGTGCAGTGATCAAACCTTTACTCCATCCATGAAATGGTCTCCCTAACAAGACCTATGACCATCTGACACCCCACAAAATATTTACAACATTATTTACAAAATATTTACAAAATATTTACAACATTAATATAATTATTAATTATAATCCCCAAACTGTCTTTCATATCCCAGTGGCAATATTGTAGTTGCCTATTTTTGCTGTCTAATCCTTTCCCCTTCTCCCTCATCCCCATCCCCCTCCCAATTAGCAACCCTGATTTTTCCTCTATATCTATGAGACAGTTTCTGTTTACTTTGTTCATTCATACAGTTTTTCAGATTCACATATGAGTGAGATCATATGGTATTTGTCCTTCTCTGACTGACTTATTTCTCTTAACATAACAGTCTCTAGGTCCATCCATATCATTGCAAATGGTACGATTTCATTCTTCTTTATAGCGGAGTAATACTCCATTGTGTAAATATACCACAGTTTCTTAATCCAGTCATCTACTGATGGGCATTTTGGTTGTTTCCAAGTCTTCGCTATTGTAAATTGTGCTGCTATGAACATAGGGGTGCATAACTTTTTTCGAATAAGTGTCTTGGTTTTTTCAGGATAAATACCTAGGCGTGGAATTGCTGGGTCAAATGGTAGCTCTATTTCCAGTTCTTTGAGATACCTCCATACTGACTTCCATAGTGGCTGCACCAATCTGCAATCCCACCAACAGTGCAGCAGGGACCCCTTTTCCCCACAGCCCCGCCAGCACTTGTTGTTTGTTGATTTATTGATGATAGCCATTCTGACTGGAGTGAGGTGGTATCTCATTGTGGTTTTTATTTGCATTTCCCTAATGACCAGTGAGGTTGAACTTTTTTTCATATGCCTGTTGGCCATCTGTATGCCCTCTTTAGAGAAATGTCTCTTCATATCTTCTGCCCATTTTTTAATTGGGTTGTTTGTTTTTTTGGTGTTGAGTTTCATGAGTGTTTTATAAATTTTGGATATTAACCCCTTATCAGATATATCGTTGGCAAATATATTCTCCCATTCAGTAGGCTTCCTTTTTGTTTTATTGATGGTTTCCTTTGTTGTGAAAAAACTTCAAAGTCTGATATAATCCCATATGTTCATTTTTTCTTTTACTTCCCTTGCCCGTAGGGATGTATCAGTAAAAATATTGCTCCAGGTAATGTCTGCAAATGTACTCCCTATATTTTCTTTTAGGAGTTTTATGGTTTCAGGTTTTACATTTAATCCATTTTGAATTTATTCTTGTATATGGCATAAGGAGGTGGTCCAGTTTCATTTTTTTGCATGTGGCAGTCCAATTTTCCCAGCACCATTTATTAAATAGACTATCTTTACTCCAATGTAAATTCTTGCTTCCATTGTCATAGATTAACTGTCCGTAAATGCCTGGATTTATTTCTGGGCTCTCTGTTCTGTTCCACTGATCTATGTGCCTGTTTTTATGCCAATACCAAACTGTCTTGATTACTGTAGCCTTGTAGTAGGTTTTGATGTCTGGTAGCGTGATCCCCCCAACTTTGTTCTTATTTCTCAGGATTGCCAAGGCCATTCGGGGTCTTTTATAGTTCCATAGTCCATGTATCTTTCAATCTGAGGTGGGTCTCTTGTAGAGAGCATATGCATGGGTTTTCTTTTCTTATCTATTCAGCTACCCTATGTCTTTTTTTTTTTTAAAGATTTTATTGGGGAATTGGGGGAGGGAAACAGTGTTGGGGAATTGGGGAAGGGGAACAGACAAGTTGCTGTCTTCTTGTTCTTCAGCCTAGTTGTGGAGGATGTTGCTTCACTGGCCCATGTTGGTATCATCATTGCGCTTTTCCCAGATGAGGCAGATCAGTGGCAGGCTTCTGGATGGTCACTCACCACAGCTATTGGCAGCTCACGCTGGCTGCCAGCCACTCACGCTGGCTGCCAGCCACTCATTGTAGCCTATGGCAGCCCACTGCAGCAGGGGCGGCAGCATACACCATCGCCAGGACTCGTGCAGCCCAGCTCCAGGTGGAGCTGTTGTTAGCTGTAGAGGGCAGTGTCACTGGACCTCATATGTGGGATCTGAACCGGGGCTGCTGGCATCCCAAACCAGCTCTTAACCAATGCGCCACTCGGCTGGCCCTACCCTATGTCATTTGATTGGAGCATTTAATCCATTTACATTTAAAATGATTATTGGTAGGTACACAGTTATTGCCATTCTATTATTTATATTTTTATATTTATGTCCCCCCCCTTCTTCTTAAAGAAGTCCTTTTAGCATGTCTTGTAATACTGGCTTGGTGGTGATGAATTCCTTTAGCTTTTCCTTTTCTGGGAAGTTCTTTATCTCTTCTTCAATTTTAAATGATAGCCTTGCTGGGTTGAGTAGTTTCAGTTGCTTTACATCACTTTGAATATTTCATGCCAATTGCTTCCTTCCTGTAAAGTTTCTGTTGAGAAATTAGCTGATAGCCTGATGGGAACTCCCTTGTAAGTAACCAGTTGTCTTTCTCTTGCTGCTCTTAGGATTCTCTCTTTGTCTTTAACCTTTGCCATTTTAATTATGATGTGTCTTGGTATGGGCCTGTTTGGGTTTATCCTGTTTGGAACTCTGTGCTTCCTGGACTTGTATGTCTGTTTCCTTTGCCAGGTTAAGGTAATTTTCCATGATTATGTCTTCAAATAGGTTCTCAATCCCTTGCTCTTTTCTCTTCTCCTTCTGTTAACCCTATAATGCGAATGTTGTTATGCTTGATGTCCCAGAAGTTCCTTAGACTATCTTCATTTTTTTTTTTTTTTAGCTGAGCCATCCTGCCACCTGTCGGTAGCTTAGGGGCAGCTCAGCTCAGGCTGGGCATCGAACTGCTGTTGTTCAGAGCTCAGCTCGCACTCTTGAGCGAGCTTTTTACCAACTGAGCCACTTGGCCAGCCCTATCTTCCTTTTTTTAAATTCATTTTTCTTTTTATTGTTCCAATTGGGTGTTTTCTGCTACCATGTTTTCCAAATCATTGATTCAGTCCTCTGCTTCATCTAATCTGCTATTGATTTCTTCTTCATTTCTGTTATTGTATTCTTGTTTGTTTTTTTAAAGATTTTTATTGGGGAATTAGGGGAGGGGAACAGCGTTGGGGAATTGGGGAAAGGGAACAGACAAGTTGCTGTCTTTTTGTTCTTCAGTCTAGTTGCGGAGGACGTTGCTTCACAAGCCCATGTTGATATCATCATTGCGCTCTTCCCGGATGAGGCAGATTGGTTGCCGACCTCTGGATGGTGGCTATTGACAGCTCACACCGGCTGCCAGCCGCTCACGCTGGCTACCGGCCACTCACTGTAGCCTATGGCAGCCCACTGCAGCAGGGGCTGCAGCCTACATCCTCACCAGAGCTTGCAGCCCAGCTCCAGGTGGAGCTGTTGTTAGCTGTAGAGGGCAGTGTCACTGGCCCTGATATGTGGGATCCTAACCAGGGCCGCTGGCGTCCCAAGACAACTCTTAACCAATGCGCCAGTTGGCCGGCCCTGTTATTGTATTCTTTATTTCTCACTGGTTCTTTTTATGTCCTTTTGTTTTGTTTTGTTTTAATGCTTACTATCTCTTTGTTGAAGTTCTCACTAGGTTCCCTGAGCATCCTTATAACTGGTGTTTTGAACTCTGTCTCTGGTTTGTTACTTACCTCCTTTTCATTTACTTCTTTTTCTGGAGTTTTCTTCTGTTCTTTCATTTGGGATGCATTTCTTTCTTTCCTCCTTTGGCTGCTTCTCTGTGTTCATTTCTATGCATTAGGTAGATCTGCTCTGTCTCCCCGTCTTTACCTGGTGGCCTTATGTAGAATGTGTCCTGTATGGCCCAGTGGAGCAGTCTCCCTGATCACCTGCATGATGTACTCCCAGAGTGTCCCCTGTTTGTGTTGTTTGTGCCCTCTTGTAGTTGAGACCTGATTGTTTTTGGCACACCAGTGGGTAAAATTGAGTCTCAGGCTGACTGGCTGTGAGGATTTGTCACGCCCATAGTGTATGAAGTGCTATGTGGCACTAATAGTGCAAAGAACACCATGTTATATAGATCTTTCGGGATTTATCAGATTATTTTGTTAGAATAAATACCCAAATAGTTCTTGCCAGCTTTATCCCCGACAGCACTATATAAATACGTCTGTGTTTTCTGCCCTCCCCTCTCCCTTTTTTCCCCTACCGATTTGTTAAAATCTTTCATTTGTTTAAGAATATTATTTAAGATGAGGAAGACCACTTTGTAAATTATATAAATGTCTAATGACTATGCTGTACACCTAAGACTAATGTATAATACTGAATGTCAACTATAATTGAAAAAATATTTTTAAAAAAGAATATTATTCCAGTTTCTGGTCACTTTTGTTGGATTTTTGGCCCCCACTGCCCATGCTCTCTATCTTTTACCTTTTTTATGTGTACAAAGAGGCTGTCTGGGGTGGGGTGGGATATGGGACCCACTATAGTTAGCTACTAGGGTGGCTATGTGACCTTGTGCAAAATATTTAGGTCTCATTTTTCTTTACATGTGCAAATATGTGATATATACTTATAGGGTTGTTGTTAGCATCAAATGAATTGTGTATGCAAAATATTAATACTTAGCATAGTGCCAGGCCCTTAGTAAGCATTTGATAAATGATACTTATTATTATAGTTCACAGTGAGTTGAAATGTTTATGTAGGCACATTCATTTTTCCTTTAGTCAAAGGTGTGATTTTTAGAAATTATGCTAAGGCTATCTACATATATAACCTGTGTTTCCTTCTGGAAAATTTTAGGACTTCTGTGGTTTTGTATTTTACATTTAACATTTTTAACCTATATGGAATGTGTTTTACTCTTTATTATGAAGTAATGACCTGATTACATATTTTTCCCTTATATAGTTAATCAGTTTTCCCAACATTTAATGAACAAAACCATCTTTTGCTCAGATTTGAAATGTTACTTTTATCATACAGAATTCCCATACACATGTGAACTAATTCTTTCATTTTCTATTTTGTTTCATAGATGTATCTAACTATTCCTGCATTGACTACTGCTCTGTTTTATTTATTGTGGCTTTATAATATGTTTTAACAAACATCTGATATTTTAACAAACATCTGCCATTTTATAATTATATTTTCCAAAGTTTCTAGGATATTCTTTTTTTTTTTTTTCTTTTTGAGGGCAGTGTCACTGGCCCTCATATGTGGGACCGAACTGGGGCCGCTGGCTTCCCAAGCCAGCGCTTAACCACCGCGCCACTCAGCCGGCCCTAGAATATTCTTGTATGTTAATATTTTTACATTAACTTTAAACTTGGAAAACTGATATGTAAATAATCCTGAATAGCATTAAATATAGAGCATAATTTGATGGAGAATATCTTGCATCACAATATTCCCAAATAGGAACGGAGAGTGTCTCTCTATTTGTGTTCTTAAATGAAAGTACCTCAGAAAAATTTCATAGTTATCTTATACTAATAGTGAATATTGCTTATTATTTTTAGATATTTCATAATTTTTTCCCTGCCATCCCTTTGACCATATTATTCCCTTTTTTCTTAAGTTGCAGAAAAGGAGTTTATTAGAAGTAAAAATACATTTCAAAGAAGCAGAAGTGGGCCCAAGCAGTAGAGAATGGCTCAAGGGCCATTATTAGAAAAGAAAGTACACTCCAAAGAGTTTGGAGCGAGCCAAGCAAAGGAAGCTCAAAAAGCCTGACCATATTATATTTAACTGATTATTGCGCTTACATAGAAATTTATTTTTATAAATTGCTATTATAACCAGCTACCTTATTAAACTGATGTATTCTAAAAATTTAAGTTGATTTTATAAGAAATTTCAAGCAATCACAATATTTGAAAATATAATAATTTAGCCTTCTCATTTCTAATATTCATAACTTTTATTATATTGGTTAGAATGTTTAAAACACTATTTAATGACAGCAGCAATTTACAGACACCCATTTTTTTCTGTATTTAATGATATTCCCATCTGTAATAGGGAGGCCTCTTGGATTTTACTAGTGAGGATAATATTAGCTGTCTTCCCTATGATCTATTCTTGTTACTCTTATCTTTAAACATGTCCTTTCTTATTCTGTAATCAACAGAGACAGAGAACAGTGGCTCATCATTTCCTTCTCCACTTTAATGCTTTTCTCAGTGACTATCAGCTATTTCAATCAAAAATTGTATGTATTCTGGATTTCCCAGTAGTTGATTTTAAGGGAAAAAAGGGCTTACGTCCGTTTTTGTTATTTTCTTTTTGTTACCTTTGCAGAGGAAAGGCTGATGACGAGTTGATCTTTCTCATTTGTTACGATCTCAGTGATACTGAACATGTGCCCCACAAGTTTCCCAACGGGCTTGGTGCTGATATTGGGGTGCCACAACCGGAGTACCTTATCATCTCCTGAAAAGGACATGGAACAGTTACTCATTTTCTCAGAAATAGAGGTGGTTATAGTTTAAAGAGTCTGTCTTTCATGCAGTCAGACCCTTCTCTTTTTTCTAATAGCAAATCACAGTCTGTTTCTTCCAGATGCAGTCTGATTGACTTGCTAAGAGGCTAGGCTTGTTTGGGATCTGCTTCTTCTTGTCAAGGCTGTTCTAATTGTATTTACACATACAAATATGAATTCTCATAAATATTTCATGAGTCCTTTTCTTGAGTCAGTACTATCCTACTCATTAGTGTATTATTTATATTTTATTTACTTCCCAAAAGTATTTAAGGCAGTTGTTCTTTGTTTTCACATTCTTAAATTATGCAAATAGTATAATAAAAAAGAAAGCAAAAGGAGGAAAATTGCACACAATCTATACCATTATAACAAATCAATTGTTTTCATTTTCCACCTTCCTTTCTAGCATATGTATATATATAGTTTATATATAGTTAATATCATAGCATAGATACTATTTTTTATAGAAAGATATAATTATTTAAAAAAATCTTTCCCCCCCATAATCTCTAGTTCCACTCCCAATAGAGAATCCCTGCTAAATGTCTTTTCTCTCTTACAAACATACTTTTTATTTTCAGAGTTTACCATAACGCTTTTCCATTCATATTTAAATACTTTAAATTATTTTCAGGAAGTACTTAGGAAGGTTAACATTTCTCAACAACAAAAAATCACTATCACTAATTTTTATTTTTATTGCACACATAAAATCTTATAAATGTTGACAAAATACAAAAATCACTGGACATGTATTTTTTTTTTTTTTTTTTTTTTTTAGCTGAGCCATCCTGCCACCTGTTGGCAGCTCAACGGCAACTCAGCTCGGGCTGGCCTCAAACCGCTGTTGCTCAGAGCTCAGCTTGCACTCTTGAGCGAGCTCTTAACCAACTGAGCCACTCGGCCGGCCCACTAGACATGTATTTTTACCAAGAAATTTCAGCATGCAACATTGAATGCATAGAGAGACAGACCAAATTAAAATTTGTAGAGTGGGTTTGTCATTTTGTTATTATATGTAGATTGAAGGAAAAGTTGCTTTCTTTTTCTTTCCAGCATTATTGAGGTATAACTGACACACAGCATTGTATAAGTTTAAGGTGTGCAGTGTGATTATTTGATATTTGTATATATTGTGAAGTGATTACCATGATAAGGTTAGTTAACAGATCCACCACCTACCATAGTTACCTTTTTTTTGTGATGAGAACTTTTAAGATTTACTCTTTGCAACTTTTAATTACATAATACAGTGTTGTTAACTAGTCACCATGTTGTATATTAGATCCCCAGAACTTATTCACCTTATAGCTGAACAATTTGTGCCCTTTTAAAAATATAAATCTTGTATATTTAATATAATTAAAATAATAAAACTTAATTAACATAATATATACCCACTATTTTTTTCTCATTTATAGAAGACCACAGACTCATGTCTTCATAATTATCATTTTAGTTGCTACATTACAATGTCTTACCCATTCGTCAATTGATAAATGGTTCTGCTAATTCTAGTTTTTCACTTTATTCAGCAACACGGCAATAAATTGTTGTTTTATTTATGTGGTCTTTTTCTTTTTTTGGATTATTTACTGAGGATGAATTCCCAAGCATGGGATCATTATGTTAAGTGTTATCAACATTTTTATGGCTTTAAAACATATTGTTAGGTTACTTTCCAAAAATGGCTGTACAAAATTTCAAGGCCATAAACTATATATGAATGTACCAGTTTCATCAAACCCTGGTCAGCACATGGATATTATCATAATTTATAATATTTGCTATTTTAATAGATTTAAAATGATAGTGTAATTAAATTTAGATAATAGCTAATGCTAAATATTTTCCCCCATGTGTATCTGCTAATTGTATCTCCTCCTGTGAATTATTTGTCTATATTCTTTAACTTACCCATGATCAGTTAGAATTCTGATAATATAAAAATTGAAAGTAAATGAATCTTTAATTATTACACACACACACATACACACAAACACACACACACACACACACACACACACACACACACACACACACCTCACAAAGTTTTATCATAAAGACTGGCTAGTTGTTCATTAAACCCATATTCTCTCTTACTGGGTACACAGCTAGACTACATTTTCCAGATTCCCTGGCAGTTAGGTGTGGTCAGATTACTGACTTTTAGCCAGTGACCTATGAGAATTGACTTTAGACTTTACATGACTAAAAAGAAATATATTTCTATTGTGTTTCAGTCAGTATACATTTAGGGGCTTAGTTGTTATAGCAAACTAGCATTACCTGAACTACTGCATGGTTGTTATCTAATTTATTTTTTGGGGGGGTGCGGCTATAGGATAAGTGTTTATTGTCAAAGCACAGGTGATCTGAGAAGGCACCTTTTTGAAGGTTTTAACATTCACAGACTGGCTTAGGGTATTTATGGGAAAATCTGGGCATCGCTCCAGAGGTTACATGAGGGTTCTGGGGTCTGTCTAGAGCCTTCTTTCTGGCAATATAATTCTCCGGTGGCAACAGCAAGCCAGGAACAGTGACTAATTGTTTTTTTAAAGTACTCTAAACCATGTATAATAGTTTATAAAATGTAGAATATTTTAAGATATGGTATATTTTATTTCACAAATAATTAAATGTCTTCTTAGAATTAGAGTCATAAAAATATCAAAGAATTTCAAGTTGGGACCTTAGAAGTTATATAATCCAACTCTCATCTATCACAAAAGACAGAAACTAACTCCTAAAGATTAATCGACTTTAATTAAATGGTTTAATTTAATTTAATGATTTAAATGTGATTTGTCCAGAATTACATATCAGAAAATGATATCACATTAATAATATTATGATGCATTCTTAAACATCTTATTTATTATCAAAAATCTTTAGAACACTAGGGAAAAAAGGTGTATAATAGCATTATTACCTGTTATAATTTATATATAAACTAAATTATAAAGAGTTACAATTTTCACATAAAATATCTAAAATTCAACACGGTCATTTTAGTTAATCAGGTAGCATATATTTGGCCACCACAGGATGAATTTGCTGATGTATATTGAATTTTTTTTTTGTAAATATATTTATCCCGGACCAGTCAGGGATGGAGGAGAATTAGATGACTTGATAGTTGGATATTGATAGGTCAGGCAAATGTGATAGACACAAATGCTTCTGTAATTCTATGATGATTTGCTTGGGCCCATATAAAAGGAACATCGTATTTTCTCTACCCTTTTCTTTTTCTCCTTTGGGTGTTTCAATCTATCTTTCAAATCTTAGTAGAGTTGTCCTTCTAAGAATATTTCAGAATGTCTTCATAGTCTTCAAAACAGAGTGCCCTGCCTATGTACCCCTACTGCTATCATCTTTTGTAATTGGTTATTTATTTGTCTGGATCATTCTCGTTTGTTATGGTATCTCCAGTGTATAAGCTACAATGGGAGTTCAACAAGTACTTATTGAACCACTTTAATAACTTCAGTGTTGATGTATCCTAGCTCAGAGGTTTAACTCTCAACTGGCAAAACAGTGGGAAAACATGTATCTAAACCAAAAATAAATCTTTGTTGAATATTTATCTGCCTCCTTTCATAAGGTCAGCTGTTTTATTCCAGAGGTTCCTAGGTCCTGGAGTATTACAAGAGGTAGGCTGAAAAAACTCAGGACACAGCTGACTCTTAGTTTCTGTTTCTCAGGCAATTGCTTTGGATTGAATTGTGCCCACCTCACCCCTCCAAGTTAATATGTAGAAGCCCTAACCCCCGGTGTGATGGTATTTGGAGATGGAGCTTTTGGGAGATAATCGGGTTCAAATGAGGTCATGAGATGGAGGCCCTAATGATGAAATCAGTGCCCTTATAAGAAGAGGCAGCAGGGCCACGCTGTCTCTCCACCTGCCATGTGAGGAGATAGTGAGAAAACAGCCATCTGAGAGCCAGACAGGGAGCTCCCATGGAAATCAACTTTGCTGGCATCTTGGTCTTGAACTTCTACTCTAGAACTTATTAACCCCCAATATCATTCTCTTTCCAGCTTTTATGAATAATTTATTTCCCATGTGTTTTGAGACTGGCTCTTTCTTTTTTCACTGCACCTACAATAATCCAGACCCTCACTGTCTCACTCATGACTTCTGTATTAGCCTCCAAAATGGAACCTCAGACTTCATTTTATTCCAAAAAAACCTCCAGATGCCTGTCAAAGTAGTTTTGCATATGTGTTGTAAATGGATTTAATTAATATTTATTGAGAACCTACTATGCACCAGGTATCCATTATCTCAATCTAAACACCACCATAAGAAGTAGCTGGTTTTTTGTTATTGTAGTATTATTATTAGCATGTTTTTATTGAGCACTTATTAGGTGCAAGACACTGTGCTAGGTACTTTATTTGAATTTATTTAATTCTTATAATAACCTTATAAGTAGGTATTATTATCATCTCCACTTTACAGATGAGATTGAAGCTTAGAAAACATAAATCACCAGCCCAAGGCCACACAACTTGCTAGTAAAAGAGCCAGGATAGTAAGAGAGCCAGGATTTATATCTAGATGGTCTGACTCCAGAGCCCAGGCTCAGAGCCATCATACTATAGTAGAACTCCAGAGAACTGATGAGGAATCTGAGGCTCAAAGAATATTCCAGTCCTCCAACTTTCCCCAGCTTCTTCTTTTTTTTTTTTTTTTTAAAGAGGGCAGTGTCACTGGCCCTCATATGGGACCCGAACCAGGGCTGCTGATGTCCCAAGCCAGCTCTTAACCACCGCGCCACTCGGCCGGCCCTCCCCAGCTTTTTATAGCATCATTTTCTCCTTACTCTGAGCAGATGACATGGTTTCCTATCTACTAGCCTACTTAGCCCTTAAATGTTGGCATTTTTCTAGGCTCTATCCTTGGCCCTCTTCTCTGTTAACTCTCAACCATGGGCTATTGACTGTTTCGGTCATGGATCCCCTTTATGATTTGAAAAAATTTTGGACTTTCTCTCCAGAAAAATGCACATAAACACACAAGTATCATTCAGTTTCATGGGGCTGCTGGACTCTTTTAAAGCCCATACATAGGTCCCAGGTGAGGCACACATGCTCTCACACACTGAAATAAGTTCTAGGTAAAGAGCTAAAGGTATTATAATATATAAAACAAAAAAAATAGAAATGCAGGAAATTTGTTTCGCATATTTTTGGACTAGGGAAGGCCTTTCTAAGTGTGCCATCAAATCCAGAAGCCACAAAGAAACAGGCTGACAGATTTGACTTTATATAAACTTTTAAATTCTCTAAAAATTTTTTCCAGCAGTAACATTCTATAACTTTATGCATATTCTATGACTATGTTGAGAGCACTGCTTTGCAAAGTAGAAAATTTCTGTGCAACCTAAACTGTTCTCTTACCTCCAGTGACGATCACATTTGCTTTTACACAGTAACAAAAAGTGTTTGCTCCTCTTGGCATGGAAAACTCTCTGACAGGCCTGGGAAACACAAATTTGATGTAAAACTTTATATATATATATATATATATATATATTATGAAGCTAATTCCAATTTATAAATAGATTATGTTCAATAGGCTCATTTCTCAGTTAGTTATAAATCCATTTACCCACATTAAATATTATGAGTGATTATTAAACCCTCACTGACCCACAGAATCTGTTTACTCCATAGTGTGATGATATTCTTACACATTGTATTGTTTCTACTTAAGAAAAAACCCAGCTGTCCACCTTTGTTTTGTGCTTGTACTTGGGATAAGGATGGGCAGAGATACCTCATGCCTTAATTCAGACAGGACATTGGGTGGCTAAGTGAGTCCATTTGGTAGCACATATGCTGGGGACATATTTGGACACTTCCTCCTCTCTCACCAACCACATCCAACCGGCTATCAAGTCCTGTTGACTTTGCCTCTAAAAAATACCTGAAATCTCACTTCTTCCCATTCCCATTGCAGTATCTTGGTTCAACCCTCCACCCCTCTTACCAGAACTACTGCAATATACTGCTAATCTCTCAGGTTCCACTACAGCCCATTCTTCTGTCCCCATTCTTACCCAAATCACATTATCATGCTATAGTCAGAGTGATCTGTGTAAAACATGAATTAGATCACATCACTATCTCCAGTGGCTTCCCGAAGCTCTAAGATGAGCCAGGTTCCTTCCTCTGGCTTTCCTGACCCAGGTAGTCCCTGTCACCTTTCTGGGCTCATCCCATGCCCTCCTCTCCCTACACTTTATGATCCAGCCACGCTGCTCTCATCAGCCTCCTTGCTGGCTCTTGCTTTCTCCCTCCTCAAGAGCTTCTGCGCAGGCCAAACATGTTCCTCCCCCAGAACCTAACCACAGTAACACCCATCCCCCTATAGGTGTTAGCGTAAAGATTACTTTCTCATAAAGGCCTTTCCTGGATTCCACCTTCCCTCCCACAACACCTAAATAATGTCTTTTGTATTACTGGGTTGTCGAAAAAGTCATGACACATGTTTGCAATGAAAAACAGAAAAAATACATCATGACTTTTCCTACAACCCAATATTTTATCTTCCCGTATCATGTTATTTTCTCTTAAGGAATATAGCATCTATCATAAAATTTCAGTACAGATGTTGGCCCATGTTGTCTATTCTGTAATAAAGTGTAGATACCATGGGACTTTGAACACAGTAGACTCCCAATAAATATTTGTTTGAACACCCTTAAGGGACAAATACCTAGTTGACAATTTCATTTTCCAGAGTCACACAGATCAGAAATGTATTGATTCTGGGAAGTTCCCTCTGGATTTTTTCCCTGGGAGCCTTGATATAATAGCACTCTTGAAAAAGAAACATTTTTAAACAATTTCTTCAAAATATGGAAAACAAACAAACAAATAAACAAAACAACAGATGCTCTACTGTCAAAAGACCCTGCCCAAGTGCAGCAGACTTCATCTATTTTCCTTCCTGTTGTTACACGTGTGCGAGCTGTAACCGAGGGTCATCAAATGGAAGGTGAAGAGGGGACTCTATGGGGCCACATGTTACACGATTGGGGCTGTTTACTGTATGTAAGATGACACCCAGACATGAAGGCATTCCAGGGGGATCGTGTGTTTGCTAAAGAACAAGGGCCATTAGGCAAGCAGTGTGTCCCATCTTTCCTCCCCTTGGTCGTGGAGGTAGTGGTGGGAGTGAGGGCAGCGGACAAGGAAGAAAGCATTTTTAGTTTCTCCTTGATGATGTGAAATAAGACATTTCAGGAAGCCTCCGGTAAAGGCATCTTTTTAAAAGTGTTGCTTACTCTGGATTATCAGGTGTCGTTGATCTATATTGTGCCCGTTCCAAAAGGGCGATAGAGAGTGCTGTAAAAAACCCTAGATCAGGAGTTGGCAAACTTTTTCTTTAAGGAACCAGATAACAAATATTATAGACTTTGTCTTACCATCCCTGTTGTCACTACTCAACTCTGCTATTGTAGCATGAAAACAGCCGTAAATAATACATTAACGAGAAACCATGGCTGTGTTCCCATACAACTTTATGAGCAATAGAATTTGAATTTCATATCATTTTTATGGGTCATGATATATTATTTTACTTTTGATTTTTTTCCCAACCATTTAAAAATGTAAAAACTATTCCTTGCAGATGTTACAAAACACATGGCCCACTGGATTTGGCCCCTGGGGTTTTCTGACTCTTGTTCTAGATTCGGGAACACGAAGCCCAAGCGGTACAGGTCTATAATTGGGCCACCTGTTCTCAGTTCAAATTCTATTTTTTTAAAAATACTTTCAGTATCTTCATTAAGGAAACAAAAAGAGGCACTTACATATATTGAGTACTGTGTCTGAAATTCAATCAGGCACTTTCTGTGAGTTACCTTAGGTCATTTTCAGAAGACTGTAAGGTAGGTCTACTCACTCCCACTTAAAGGTGGTAAAATTGAGGCCAAGAAGAGCTCACGGGAATGTGTTCAAGGTCATAAAACCAGTGAGACTAGGACAAAACGCAGTTCTGTCTGGATCCAGAACAAGCCTCCTGAGGGGCAGTTCACACTTTCCAATGTAATAACCTGCCAGTGAGTTGGGCAACTGATAAAAAGTTATTCCTAGCAGTTATCAGCTCATTCCTTGGAAATGGTCAAGCTCTCAACAGGTTCAAGTTTCAACGTATGTCTTACAACAGGCCAACAGGCTTTACATGGCATAATTAGTTGCAGGTGTTCATTTTGTTGCTGGTACAAAACTCTGTGAAATTATCACACAAAATGATAACCAGAATAATAATCATTTTTGAAATGGACATTTTCTGAGGCAAGTTTTTTTTCCAGACTTTTTTGGAGCTGTGCTGGCTCCCATTTTAACAGCTGGCCAATGACGTATTACTATAAATGCAGTTTCACCTGGTTCAGCTGAAGACTCATTCTAGGAAATGACAGAAATGGGAATATGCTGAATCTAGGGGTGGAGTGACCCCAACTCCCCTTCTATTCAGATAATTCTCCAGCGGCTCCGGAGGTTCGGGAAAACCTGATCAGACTGAATCACTGAGAACCCGCTTTAGTGTCTAGATTTACAAGGATAGTGGCCCAAGGAAGCTGTTGAAAAGCTGAGTCAGAATCTGATGGAATAGGTCAATGATCACCATTTGCTGAGGCATCTGAGTATTTTTATTTCACAGTTTCCTGACTCCCTTGGACTGAATGTATCAGTAGCCAAATTCCAGGAGATTGGTAAATACCAGGAAGCTCAAAATTCGGCTCAAAGACAAACTCCTGACGTGCAGAGCAAAGCAGGAACTATGGGCTAGTTGAAAAAATAAATCCTTCTACATAATCCAAATGTGTACAGCTACTAAGTACCAAATCCATGAAATACTATGGAGAGTAGGAATTTATATTCCCTGCATTACTATTACATAAATTAAAAATACAAACAAGTTTATATTTTGAAGGAAACATATAAACAAAAGTATATATTAAACCCAATACAGTGGTTGCCTGTAGGGGTGTGTGTGTGTGTGTGTGTGTGTGTGTGTGTGTGTGTGTGTGTATACACATGAGAAAATAGAATGGGATACAAGGATTAAACAGAATAAAATAAGAGTGTGAGAGAGTGATTAACGCATTCTGCTCCCGAGGTTACTCCCCAAAACAAAATTAGATTTGCCTAGAGTCATGATAGTTGAAGGGCATATTTTCCCTGACAAAAAGGTTATCCAATCTGAATGAGATACAAAAGATTGCTACCTAACTTAAAACCGCTTAATTAGCAGATCCTAATGCTTAGAAAAGGAAAAGATTAGTGCTTTGCTTTGCCTCCAGTATTGGAGTATTTATTATGACTATGAACTTTGACAAAATGTGGAAATCAAAGGACTTTAAAAACCCATTCTTCATGAAAGCTTAAATGTCTATAAGTAAATAATCATACTTTCAATTGTTACAGCATTTTACAATTTTCAAACACCTTCACCCATCTCAGTTCATTTGAGCAGCACAAAAATCCTGTGAGTTAAGAAAGTTGGTATTATTCCCATTCATAAGTGAGATTATTGGGGTTCAGATAAGTTAAGTAACATGTCCAAGACCACTTGGATGATAAATAGGTGGCTGAAGTGACTCCTTTGCTCCCTCACAAACGTATTCCTTCACTCATATTCTCTCTGTCTTAGTAAATAGCACAGCCACGGAAATAGTCCTCTCGACCAGAAACCTGGCAGTCACGTCCTGCTCTAACCCTCTCTCGACATTTGCATGCTTTGCACTTCACCTCATCAGACCTCAGCTCAAATGTTGTCTCTCAGGACCATGCTGTCAGAACTACTGCCTCCCATCACTCTGTCCCATAACCCTACTTCACTTCCGTCCCATACTTATATTGTGTATTTGGTTATTTGTTTACTATATGTCCCTCCTACTAGAATATGAGCTCCAGGAGAGGAGAGAGTTAATCTCTTTGTATACCCTTACAGCACCTCTTAGAAGAGTCTTTGGTCTCTAATAGGCACGTAATAAATAGTGTTGAGAATGAAAAATGAAACTTAGATTCCTTATTCCTTTATTGCTCTCATCCAGTAGGTCACCAGTTCTTGTAACTTATACAAGAATCTGTTCTCTCTCCATCTTTACTTCCACTGCTTAAGTTCAAACTTCCAACACTTCTTTCCTAAACTATTACTCTATCTTCCCAAGTGGTGTCCTTCTTTTCTATTTACCTTTTCCCCTCTTCATTCTACACCTGGCTGCAAGGGTGATCGGCCAAAACACATATTTTATCACTCTCCTGTCTAAAGCATTCAAAGGCTTACTGCAGCTCTCATAAAATTTTCAGCACTTTCGTGTGCTATGCAGGTCTTCTCATGCTTGGTGCACCCAACCTCACCTTTCCTAACTCTTCTCCCTTTCCGTGCGCCAATCATATTGGCCCACTTACAATTTCTAGTTCTCACTCTCTTCTTTTCCACTTCCTGAACTTTGTAAATGCCATTTCTTTACTGTGACTATTCATCCACTCCACTCCCACTCAATTACTTTTTTCCTATGTTGTAGTGTGATGGTGCATGTTTAATATTCAGCTGGGGTCAGGGAAGTGGGAGTGGGGGGTGTCATTGGCTTATAGCATTTGCTGGTTTCCGTGGTACATATATTCCTAAGGTGGCTGATATCAAACTAGCAATGTGACATCTCTGGACATGTAATTGGGAAGTGATATCCAGTTGCACATCTTTATATAGCATTTCTATGTTCTTGAGGACACAAAACCCTGAAGAACATAGATGATAGTAAAATGTAGTAAAATAAATAGGAAGCGATGAGTTTTAAGTATTTATTGCCTTTATTTTTAATATAATTGAATTGTGAGCTTATATAATTTACTTTTTTTTTTTTTAAGGCACTGTCACTGGCCCTCACATGTGGGACCCGAACCCGGGCCGCTGGCTTCCCAAGCCAGCACTTAACCACTCGGCTGGCCCTATAATTTACTTTTGAACGATGGCAGTGTTAAACCAGTTTGCCAAATTCCTGAAACCTTAGCAGTCAGCTCTCATGAGCTGATATGAGCTGGCTCCAGCATTCCACTGATTTTCTTTTTGTATTTCTTGTCTTCCACTTAGATCTTAAGCATTTAGAGACAAGGGTCATGACTGAAATATATATCTATCGTCCCCAGTGCTTAACACATGGTGACTTACTAAATATTTGTTGAATAATTGATACACTTCTTTTTATTTTGTTTTGTTTTTTGTTTTTGTTGTTTTTGTTTTTGAGGGCAGTGTCACTGGCCCTCATATGTGGGACCGAACTGGGGCCACTGGCTTCCCAAGCCAGCGCTTAGCCACCGCGCCACTCGGCCGGCCCTGATACACTTCTGATTAAAGGCTGAACTACATGACCTATATTGCTTTCTGGTTGCCATATTAACTGTTAGAATTACCCCGGTAAGTATACTGGAAATATTTGTGCTTCTAAAAATATGATTGTACATTTGTGTATCCTGGAAATGACAATCCTTTTTCTGGCTGTTGAAGTAGAATATATATCTTCTATAGGACCATAAGGGCATAGTATATTTACATATGCTTTCACAGCATTTCTTCATGGTTATAAATGTATCATGAATTGCCAACATAATATAAGATCAAATTAGAAGTAAAGTTGCATCTATTTCTTAATTAAATGTTTCAGAAATGCACTCCTTTAAAATGCCAGAGTGTAATCACTAGCAGTTAATTGTTACAGAAACTAAGTGAAACTCTGCAATTAATTATGCCATACAAATGATATTTGTGGAATCAGATCTGGGTTAAGAAATGAAATTGTTTTTAAATTGCTGTAAAAAGTTTCAATTCATTTCTTAGTGCAATTTGTTACACACTAAGACAAACATTTTCATCTTTTTCTAAATAAGGGGAAGATATGTATCCATTCTTAGGACTGAGTGATGACTTCGAAACTCCTTACATGCCAAACTGGAAACTGGAAGTCTCAAAGCATTTTTAAAAGACAGCTTGATTGACAGCTATAGTTTACAGACAATAAAATTCACTCATTTGTAAGTATACAATTCGGTTATTTTTAGTAAACTTACAGAGTTGTGTAACAATCACCCAATAAGTTTTAGAACATTTTCATCACTCCAGAAAGTTCCCTCTGCCCCCTTTGGACCCCTACTCCCACCAGCACTCCTAGGCATCCACTGACCTACCTTCTGTCTCTATGAATTTGCCTTTTGTGGACATTTTATATAAGTGGAATCATTCAATATGCAGTCTGGCGTCTGGCTTCTGCCACTTAACCTAAGGTTTTTGAGGTTTATCCACATTTGTAGCATATATCTTACTGAATTTTTAAAACTGAAAATTAAAATGTAATAGCTGTTTCAGCATTACTATATATTAATATACTATCAACACATATTAAGATAACTATTAACATATAGTTGCTATATATTAATAGTTACTAACAAATATTGATATTTAACCATGCTATTCAAATCAGCTGTCTATAACAAAGCTACCTTGTGTAATTATTACACATGATGATTGTGCTACAGAAACTCACAGGCCACTGGTTAGCCAATTGACCTGTAAGAATGGTTTTAAAAGTATAGTAATACCTTGGTTTGCAAGCATAATTCATTCTGGAAACAAGCTACTCATATTGCAAGACATTGCTCGTTTACCAAGTTAAAATATATTAGAAATGTTTGCTCGTCTTGTGGAACACTCACAAACCATGTTACTCCCAATCCAAGGATTTGCTGTATATAGATTTTTTTAAGAAGTATATAGTTTTACCAATAGAACTGTATTTGGAAAATATAGATATACCTGTATTGATTTATTCTAACAGATTATATTACAGCAACAAACAAATGAGCAAAATTGCTGCTAGAAGGACCCATCATGTTAGGTTTTGCACAAGTAACTTCAAGTTCCTCCTGAAAATCTAATCAATTTGTCAAACAAATAGAATAATTAACATCTGATTTTTCTAAAAACCAGTTTGAATGCTTTGAGGCTGCCATGGGTTTATCAATTATAAAAAGCCTGAAAGTCACAGAATATTCATGGATATAAACTATGGTACTTACAAGTGATCCTCAAGTCTCTTCAAAGATTCCAAAACTAGTGAATGAACACTGTCTAAGGAGCAGGATCCAAAGCAGTTTAGGGCTGAAATATATCTAATTTTCATTACCCAGTCATTATGTAGCTTTCTTTTAATACTAGGAATTAAAAGAAAAAAGAGGGGGTTCTGTTAGACATACAAACACATCATGTTGAGTGTCATTTGGCATTTGATTTTGACTTTAACCAAATTGCAACCGAACTGGAGTAAAGCCTGCATATATAATACCATCCTGTACATGATACCTCTTTTTATTTATTTATTTATTTATTTATTTATTTATTTATTTAAGATTTTATTGGGGACTTGGGGGAGGGGAACAGCGTTGGGGAACTGGGGAAGGGGAACAGACAAGTTGCTGTCCTTTTGTTCTTCAGCCTAGTTGTGGAGGACATTGCTTCACTGGCCCATGTTGGTATCCTCATTGCGCTCTTCTCGGGTGAGGCAGTAGGTCGCTGGCCTCTGGACAGCCACTCACAGCGGCTGTTGGAAGCTCACACGGACTGCCAGCTGCTCACGCTGGCTGCTGGCCACTCACTGTAGCCTATGGCAGCCCACTGCAGCAGGGGCTGCAGTTGTGCCGTCCCCAGGGACTCACAGCAGCCCAGCTCCAGGTGGAGCTGTCATTCATCAGCTTAGCTATAGAGGGTGGTGTCACTGGTCCTCATATGTGGGATCCAAACCGGGGCCACTGGCATCCCAAGCCAGCTCTTAACCAACACGCCACTCGGCCGGCACATGATACCTCTTTTTAATTGTTTAACTTTTCATGACCTGGCCTATTTAGGAAATATAAAAGATTATCATCAAATTTTGAGCTACAATTTCAGAATTAAAGAATAATATAGAAAGAATCTCAATCCAGTATTGGCACTATTTTCCTCACTTTACTGGAAAAAATTCTGGTCATCCAAATGAAAAACCACTTCATGTTGTTTTATATCTTCTATGAAATAAGATTTTATGATATTATATTTTATTGTGATATTATATTTTCTGTGAATTCTTTCAAAATTTAAGAACTGGGAGATTTATAATCCCAGATCACAGCGGAAGCTGATTCTAGGAAAGCCGTCATATTCCTTGTCACAGGCTCTCTCTCTCTCTCTGCAGTCACTCATCACTCTCCAGGACATTTGAGGGAGAGGCTTAGCTTTAGAGGCCAAAACTTGTGCTGTAAAATTCTTGTCTTGACCTGGAAGTAGCCATTTTCATGATGTTATAGCCTCATTGTGTGTTTGCATCCTCATTCACAACCATTTGTTGAGCACCTGCTGTATCCCAGATACCAAGGAAATAAAGATGATTAAGGTAAAAATATTGTCTCCAAGTTCCTTAGAGTCTAGTTGAGGAATAGACATGTTTATAACTCAAGGCAGGAAAGTCTGACAATATGAGATTGAGCACAGTGGGAAGGGGGATTTCTTTTTCCATGCCAGACTGTGTTAGATTTTGAACTCTGGATGCTGGCTACATCATTCTCTAATTTGTACAGTGTTTTGCATACCGGTGTTTGCCACCCACACTCCCACCCCCACCCATTCAATAGGAATGAATTATGTGGATATCAACTGCAGGAAAACTTTAATGATGGCCCCAGAATTTAATTATTGCATTGGCCTTAAAACTTTTCATTCTGTTTGGCTTGAGGACCTCTTGGTATAATAAAATGCCTCAACACTCAGCCTATATATACCCTTCAATCTTGAATAATTAAGTCATGTACATGGTCATCCACATGATTAAATCATTTACATGCAAATAATCACCCAAAAGAACCAATGTGAATTAGTACTCATTTCACCGTATTCAGATTCCTCAAATTCCTCAGATCCCCCATCCTATTTCTAACATACCTAATAGAGACAGGGATGGAAAACAAGTTCTGACAGGTTTTCTGACATCTCAGTAAGGAGAAGATTCATGTCTCAGCATGTATTCCATCTATGATTCCAACCTATCATAATTGGAATGAAATGCTTGATAGTATATAGAGCAGTACATCATATTTTAGGGAGGTTCCCCATCAGAGTCTATTACTTTGGTGGAACTAAATAACACTGCTCATATATAAAGGGTGAAAAATGGAACCAGATACATTGTGTTGTTCTGAGGGTTCCAGCAATGGGCTAGTTCCATCGTAGTAACAGTTGTAATGACCTTTTACTTGCATATTCTAACTGAGATAAAATATTTGCTACATTAATAACAAAGTATATTCCCGAATTTTGAAGTTTTTTTCTACCTCTGGGATAATATGTGTTACATTAATAACAAAATAGAATCCTATATATTTAAATAAAAGTTTTTTCTTATCTTAAAATTTTCATTCTACAAATTTAGAAAGTAGAAAAACAAAGAAGAAAATAAAAATCACCTCTTTGAAGTCCCATAGAGAATCATTGTTAATATTTTGGGATGTATACACTCAATATTTTTCTAAGTAGAAATACACACATACACACACACACACACACACACACGCATACATCTATGTGTTGTTTTACAAAACTGGATTCATATGTACATAAAAAATTAAAAGTTGTTTTACTTAACATTATATCATGAACATTATCAATATTATTAAATATTTCTTAAAACATAATTTCATGAGCGTGCATGGCATTCTCTAATACTATGGTTTATTGAATCCCTTTGATACCTTAAGTATTTTTTAGACATCTGATAAAATATGTGTATGTTTTACATATAAATGTATTATATGTATGGACATGTTTATAAACTATGTAAATATATATTTATATTATATTACACTTTACTATATTATATTCTACATTTATATACTATCTGGATTATTTATTTAAATTATTAATCACTTAAGTTACTAATTCCCCTATTGTTGGACACTAGATATTTTACTATTAGAAATGACACTGTGACAGATTTCCGTTTAAGATGGCTGAGTAGTAAACGCTGTGCTTGCCTCCTCTCATGACCACATCAAAATCACAACTAAACTGCAGAACAATCATCACTGAGAATCACCTGAAGTCTAGCTGAACAGAAGTCCTACAACTACAGACATAAAGAAGTCACCTCGAGAATGGTAGGAGAGGTGGGACGCAGAAAATAGATTTTAATTGTCAATAGCACCTAAAATAGGAATTTCAGTTGCTAATTTTCCTGTCTGTCTTCTCTATTATATTGGAAATTCCTTGAGGTATGAGGAATTTCTTGTCTAGTTCTGTGTTCCAAATCTTTACCGTAGGGTCTGTCACATTGTTTTCACTATATAAAAACTTGAAAAATGTCCATATGAAAACACTTGAACTACCCATGGTATACTCTTACCTTTTAAAGTTCTTTGACTCTAAGACCTGACTTTGTGATTTTCTTTTGGATTTTGCCTGTTTTAGCCCAAAGTCATTATTATTTATTGTGTATTTGTTCACAAAACCGCCATCATCCCCCAACAGGATGTCATCTCGGCAGAACTGGTTGGGCAGGGACACGACACACACACAGAGGAGGCAGTGATCCATAGACCTTATGACAAAATAGTTTTCCTAGATACAGGAGAATGCTTTTAGTGAGTTATTATTACACTGCTTTAAATATTAAATTAAATATTTTCCCTATTATTTAATAGAAGTTTTACTTCTGAAGTTTTTCATTTCAGATACTCCCACAGCGTTAAAGGGGCTTGAAAAAAAAATTAACCAAGTAAATGTTAATGAACATTTTTATTAACAAATAGTTATAATAAATATATTTAATAATAAATATTAATAAATAAACATTTATTAATAAACTGTGAGCTCAACATTGTGTTTGGGGGTATTTTGTGGGGAAGAGGGTGACGTACCTCCCTCTGGCTCAGTAGTAATGAGATTTTCTGATGTAATACTGTGAGTGTCCCTGTCTTGGATTTGCAAGGCAATATGAACAGAAAGCAGATCAAAAGAGGACAAGCCTCAGAGACTAAGTTTTCTCAGGAAAATAGGGGCAAGTTCATCAGTGGAGAAGGAAAGAACCAGACAAGAATAATGGAATTTTGGAATACTTGTCAGGAATGGGAACATGAGTCGGCAAGGACAAGAAAGAGATTGACAGAAGCCACTGGGGTACATCTGCAGACCTTGGATTTAGAGTGGTGCCAACCCATGTGGCTTTGTGTTTCCCCCAGCGGGGCTCAGCCTTTGCGCAGGCGCAGAGGAAGGCTATAGCATCGATCCAGGATGAGCGTTTGGAAGAATGGAGATTTAAGAGAATACAGGGTGAGGATAATCCCACCCACATGACCCCCCAAGTGGGTACAGGTAGGAAAGGAAAGAGAGAAGAGGGATGGGGGACTCGAGTGTGGAAGGAGACGTTTTCAAGAAACAGGAGGCTTCTGTGGGATTGAAAAGAAAGTGAAAAGAGGTGAGAGCTGAAATAAGAAGAAATTGCAATCAAACTACAGGACATGAGACAGGGACACATCACTATATAATAAAGTACATCAAGCAACCAGCTGCCTTTTAAAAATCATCCTGGCATCGCTAGTTGGTTATAACATTGTGGACAAATATCAGAAGTTTAGTTTTTCACCGCGACTAAGGGCAAGTGTGATGTGAAGGAAGGTTAAAGTGTTTCTTAATCCTCCTGTCCTTCAGATCAGCCTGCTTTCTAAGGGCATTTTAAAAATAACCTCGCCCCTCTTTGAGCCCCTGTTGCACTTGTTCCATTTTACTGTATAATTTTCTGCATCATTATATTATATATTATGTTTTTGCATGAGATCCTTCAAGACTGAATTTTGTTTGCGTGGAGGGAGCGTGTTCATTACTTCTATGTGCCTGCAAATGCTCAGTAAATATTGTGAATTGGTTAAGTGGTAACATCTCAGCTACTGAAGGGGTTACGTTAACATCTGCCCCACTAGATTTTTTTGCCAGAATTATGCATTTGATTTTAGTAATTTTCTTACCAAACAAAGCTGGAGTAGAGAGAAAAGCTTTGAACTTGATGGCATGAACAGAAGCAGAATGCTAATATTTGGATTCAGAGAAGGCTATATAAAGAATGGAATTAGCCTCTCTCAAAACCCAAAACAAAAAAGAAAACAAAACAATACCCCCCAACTAAATACAGAGCAAATGGAAATAATGCTCCCTTTTCACTAGACTCACAGAATATTAATGCAGAACTTGATTATTTAAACACCCTCGTTTTACTTATAAGGAAACTGATGTTCACTAGAGAAAAGGCTTTGCTCATATCCTACTGGTACGGAAAAGACTATCTCACTTCTTCGAGTATTTCTCTTGGCGCAGTTACCTGGCTGTTCCCTTGAGCTTTATAATCCCAGACAATAATGGTCCTTTCTGTCGTGGCAACAATTCGTTTCAGCTGTGAGAGGTAATCACATCCTGTAATCCAGGAGGTATCCTGATAGAAAAGCATAGAATTGGAGGGGGCTTATATTGTGTTTATTCTCACATGGTGATCATTGCTAAAGTGTAGGTTAGTTACACTAAGAGCGCCATTCGCCCCCTCGTTGGCAGAGGAGCCTGGCAATGTCTCTTTGATGTCTTGCGGAGAGGCTCTCATCTTGTCCCCTTGCACCCTTACCCGGAGCTGCGGGGCACCACCTGGGAGCCGCAGCAGCTGGCCGAGCAGCCAGGTGTCTCCGGGCACTATTATTCACTCAGGTGGAAGACTTCTTCACAGGGACACACAGGGATGCTAATCAAGGTCTCTGGCCCTGTCCCCATGCTTAAAATTTTTAGCTAAAAAAGACCTCAGTGGTCACCTGGTCAGTGATCAAGTTAAGGCCAATGAGTTTGTCTTGTGTCACCGAGCTGGACTGGGTAGGTAGGATCCGCAGTCTCAAGGACAACACACTGCTTTACTGATGGAGAAAAACAGCTCCCCGTTAGAGTGGTGCCTCTTGTGCCCCAGGCTGCTGTGTGTGCTTCAGGCGCGCCCTTGAATCTTCTGTAAAACCCATTCGGAATTGGGGCGGGGTGGGGGGGCCAAGGGGAGGAGTCAAGCGTTTCCCGGCTTTCAGAAAGTCTCGCAGGATTCTGAGAGCAAGCCATCCTAGCTTTACATCTGCCGCCAGGTTACTTTCCCAGTTCGAAATATGGATTAAATAAATTACAGAATTGCACTAGAATGTTTATACTGTTTTCAAGTTTAAGTAAAATGTTTTAATTTTTTCCCCCTCATTGGCTATTCCCTTGTTGTTCTCACAACTTGGGTTGTACCCATTGTTTATTTACATTCCTCAGTGGCGGGCTCCGAAGAATTTAAGTGAAGCTTTTAAATTGAAGCTCCCAGGAGTAATCAGTCTCTAAGCAATTCTCTGCAATCAGTTTAATTCCAGAAAGGAAGATCTGGATCCCCTTGGCTGTTGCTCAAACGTTTCAAGTCAATACACCTAAATTTACAATCTATGGAAACATCTTATTATCCAAAAACCTCACTGAGGTTATGATTAGCTGTGGAGGAACCATCATCCTAGCCCTAAGTTTGGCTTAGAAATTAAAAAAAAAAAAAGTGGACTTACTGTAACATTAGTGCTGGTCTGCACTCTCATCTGTAAAAAGAAAAAAAGGAAGAGAATAATGAAATCTAGCTGGCACTACAGTTGAAGGTGAGAATGCTGACTCTCAGACAACGCGGTTCCTCCCTTCATGAGTCTCCTCCCTGATTCTGCCTCCTCTGAAGACTATTCTGCGGAATAAAGCTCTGTGTGCTTTGGCCACAGTTTCTGCTTCTGTGGCTTGCCTGTGAGCCGGCTGACTGTACTCTCACTTCACTAGGTCTTTTGTTCATTCTCTTTGCAAACTGCCTCACATTCTTTTGTTATTCAAAGCAACATTTGGTATCAAAAATTGGGAATGCAAAATACTACTAACAGCAATGGCAAGAGTAGTTAGAAGAATGCTAAATAGCTCAATATGAGTATGGATTGATGTAGGGGGGAAAAACACAATTCTTTATTTGAAAGTTATCTCTGAAGTTATTGAGAGAATCAACAACGTTCAATCCGCTGGGCTCCTGTTTTATTCAGTATCTGTTGAATGAATATCGCGCCCTGGGCACTATGGTAGTTGAGGATCATAGATTTGTGCCAAGCAGAGCTAGTCAGGGGCAGCCTCTTATACCCTTAAGGCATGTTAATTGTTAGTTGAAGTATATTAATGATCTGGTGTCTTTTGCCTGCTCAGAGGTCTAGGAAATGGCTGCCCAGAAGGAATGGATGATGTGAAAAGGAAAATCAGGGTGATTACTAAAAACTGCTAGTCCTGGTCATTGCAATCTGTCTTTCATCTGAAGAGTTCAAAAAGCTTTCCAATCAGGGACTTATTTCTAAATGGGAAAAAGTGTTCTAAGGAAATTGGTGAGCAGAGAACAGAACACGTGTGGTTACTCTTCAACTTCTTGACTTCCATCTTTAGTGGAAGTCACTAGAGTTCTCTTATCGTCTTTTAAAGCTTCACAATCCTTATAGATAGCTTTCGAATTTTAAAAATCTAGCCTTTTTTTGCAGGAATTATTATTAATGACATTTATACTATGAATTACCAAGTCCTCCAGAGAGCACCAAGAAAATTCTTAAATGTATTTACTTGACTCCATATAGATCCTAAATTATGGATCAACCTGTTATAAGATATTTTGAATTATTAATGACTACCTTTTAATAAATTATTCCTGTGCCCTACCCTACCAAATTACTTTCACCATAAAATGTGTCATCTAACTTCTAAGGCATGAAACATTCAAAATACTATTTATTCCTGGTGTATCAAATCTTAAAATAATTGTTCAAGCAATCTTTCCTCCCCAGTTATGCTACCTGATAAGAAAGAAGTGTGTCTGTGTGCTTGTGATACACGTGTTATCTCCAAGCACGCGTGTTAGTGTGTTTGTGTGTGAGAGAGTACACAACTCTGGAAATGGGATAATGCCACCTCATTCATTTCACACAATCCTGAACCATTTCATTATAAGGATCATTCTTTCCCTTCTCACATTTTTCTTTAGATACCATCATCATTCAATTTTTGAGGAAATAAAGGTAAGAACATGAGAAGGGAAATAATGCACTGAGAAAAACAGATTGAGGAAGATGTTCTCATTTTGTTTTCACATGATTCATGCGTTCATAATCCCAATTGTGTTCATAATCCCAATTGCCAACATTTTCTGAGACTTTACAGTGATGCTGAGCACTTTAAGTGTATTAATGCTTAATACACTTAAATTAATCAGCACAACAAAACTATCAAGAGAGGGAAGTTCCCTGGCTCTGAATGAGGAATAAATAATATGGAGAGAAATAATACACAGCTGAGCAGGGGCCCAGGTATCACACCCAGAATCCCTCACCATCCTACCTCTAGGTGCAGGTGGCCCTCCCCTGACAGAATCTGGCTGCCAGGAAGTGGGGACCCCTGAAGAGTTGAAAACGATTGTTGAACTTTTAGTCATGTGATGATTATTTTAATGTTTTCCTTGTATCAAGCTTGCCTCTCATTGCAAATCAACTAATAATTGGAATTACTTTTTATATTTAACACCGAACATTCACCTTCTATTTTCATAGTGAAATACAATGTAGACGATATCATCATACATTCCATTAAACTCTCTCTTATTTTAGAAATAGAAGTCCAAAGCTTATAAACCCAGAAAGAAATGACATGAACACAAGCAATGCCTTACATTTATATGGGAATTTATTGTTCATACAGTGTTTCTGCATTGGTTCCCTCATTCCACCTTCCCTGCAGAGGACCGGTCCTATTGTCCTCATTTTACAGATGTGAAAAAAGAAATGTGAAAAGATATAAGTTGGCCCAGTAAGTTCCCTACTTAACATCATAGTTGATAAAATAAAGGAGCTGGAATTTGAACCATTTTTTCATTCCACATCCAAAGTTCTTTTTTTTTTTTTTTTTAAAGATTTTATTGGGGAATTGGTGGAGGGGAACAGCGTTGGGGAATCGGGGAAGGGGAACAGACAAGTTGCTGTCTTTTTGTTCTTCAGTTTTAGTTGCGGAGGATGTTGCTTCACTGTTGGTATCGTCATTGCGCTCTTCCCGGATGAGGCAGATCGGTCGCTGGCCTCTGGATGTCGCTCATCGCGACTATTGGCAGCTCACTCCGGCTGCCAGCCGCTCACGCTGGCTGCGGGCCACTCACTGTAGCCTATGGCAGCCCACTGCAGCAGGGGCTGCAGCCCACACCATTACCGGGGCTCGCACAGCTCAGCTCCAGGTGGAGCTGTTGTTAGCTGTAGAGGGCAGTGTCACTGGCCCTCATGTGGGATCCGAACCTGGGCCGCTGGCATCCCAAAACCAGCACTTAACCAATGCGCCACTCGGCCAGCCCCAAAGTTCTTTTTTGGAACTTTTATTACTCAGTAGGATTGTGACAAAATCACTTGGCTGTGCATTTTTCTGATTTTATCGGAGAAATTATCCAGGATCATCCTTTAATTGTGCTGATGTCACATGGGTCAGTATGACACCCTGAGAAACAAAGCAGTTACCAAAAATCTCAAAAATTTCAATGGGGTCAGCCATCTCCTCATTTTAGTCATATTTGGTTTTGTTTTTTAGAGTATCTCTGAAATATGATTTATGGTTTCTGCTGCACCTGATACAGAATGCATCATGTATAGACAAAACAAAAGAGAGGAAGAAAGGAGGTAGGAGGGAGGAAGGCAGGAAGTGGGGGAGAGAGGGAGGAATCCAAGATTTCAAATTACCTGGCTATTAAAGACTGTTATTAATCCTTTCTGAGAAGCCGCTATTAGTAGATCCAAGTGAGGAATCTTGACAATGCACTTTATCACATCCCGTCTTCTACTGCCTGTCAATGGTATAATATTCAGTTTAGCTCCCAGCAGTAAAGATCCTAAAAGTCACTTGTTTGGTTTGTTTAAAAAAAAAAAAGAAAGAAAGGAAAAAGAAAACAACCAACTTTTGCTAGAAAACCTAGTTACTTAAATATTAATGTAGACTAAAACCATAAAATATGCAAATGTTGCTTTTTAATTATCCCTAGAGATACTATAGCACTTTCCAACTAAATGTGGTATATGAATTCCCATGAAAACATGAGATACACACCCTCCCCCCACACACATTTCAAAGGATGAGTTTTCCAAACACCTTTTGCAATAATTTTTTGAGATTTTTTTCCCTCCACATCTCAGGAATCCTTTCTTTGAACTGTCCTCATTATGGCTTACACAGAACAAAAACCTAATACTATCTCAGGCATTCCAGTATAAAAGATGAGATGCTCTTTTATTGTTATTGAGATTCTCTTCTACTGTTATTAAGGTTGTTTCTCTCTCTTTTTTTTTTTTTTTACTTTGTACATTTTGAAAAAAAACACTAGACACTTCCATGTTTCTTCGCCTGTGTGCTGACTGAGAAAGTCACACATATTGGGCCTCTTCGCAGGGTGATTTAATTTTTAAAATTGTAAACTCTTAGACAGGAAAAGCCAGTGAATGAGCTCATACTCTAGCTGTATCATCCTAATCCATGCATACTCAGCAGAGAAAATGAAGAAGGTGCACATTGGTTTTTGGGGCTGTGTGAATGTGTCACTCTATTTGTCTATTTCACAGCTATGCCTGTGGTACAAAACAGATACACCATATATCTGAGGTATTAAAATGTCATGGGTTGGGGGAAAGGGGCTGGAAAGGGTTTGGGGATAAGAGGGGCCCAGAGTTACAAAAAATATCTAAAAGGTTCCTTAGGGGATACGTAATGATAACCAGGCCAAGAACACCATTCTATCCCAAGCCACCTCCGTTCTCTGTGCTTCCAGTCCCTCCCCACTTTAGACTATTTTCAACGCAGAAGGCAGAATAAACAGTTGAAGTATAACTCAGGCCATGCCTCCCCTCTATCGGCAGCCTTCTTGTAGATTTCTGTGTCACTCCGAAGTCTTTAGCATGGCCCGGCCCTAGACATTTGCCCCCACCCCCACTGGTGCCTCCGGAGCCTCGTCTTCTCCTAGTGTCCCCCCTACCCCACTCCTGCCTGAAGTGTGTGGTTGCCCCCTCATCAACTCCAGGTCTTCTATCACCGTCCCAGTGTGTCTTCCCTGACCCCACTGTTTACAATCCTAACACCATGTTCCCATCTCCAAACCAACTTCTACAACCTACTTAGTTTTATTTTTTTTCTGTACCACTTAATACCATCTGACATATTATAGATTTTACTTGTTTGATATGTCTTATTGTCTGTCTCTCCCCCATGAGAATGTAAATTCCATGAGGTCAGGGATTTATGATTGTTTGCTTATGGTTGTGTCCCTAGCACTTAGAAAGCTACCTGGCCCAAATGGTAGATCTTAACAAATGTTTGTTGAGTGAATAAACAAACTACAGATCCCAATTGCCACCTAGAAATATGCTTTCAAAGTTCTAACTTAGAATGCCAGCAACTTATGTGCCCTGCTCACTGGTTTCTCCTCAGCTCCCTCACTCATGTTCTGTGATGAGTTCCCATGGCCAGAGGTTGGGCTCTGGTGAGGACTCGGTTGCGCTAAGGAAGAGTTGAGGACAAGGGTGGGCTTGGTTCACAAATGACTGAAGTAAGTTTGGGTGTTTTTTTAAGGAAGACCAGATTTGGCACTTCATTTCAGAATCTGGATTGAAATGTGGGGGAACAAGGGCAGGTCCCAGGGCTTGCCTTTCCTCTTCTTGACCTCTCCCTTTCTGGAGGGAGAAAAGGAAAGAAAACTTGCAGTGTCAACAGTGGAGGGGGATGGGAGTTCCTGGACCCCAGGCTCAAATGGAAAAATAACTGACATGTAAACTGGAGACTTTCTAAACTGAGCTAATACCCCTCTGTGATTAGCCCAAATGCACAGTTTTACATGGAGATCAAACCTCTATGAGATAATCGAGGATCAGAGTATGGGAAGGCAGTAATTAGTGAAAACTTGAAAATTCAATTTTAAGAATATTTTAGAAGAAACGTGGTTCCATTTGGGACTGGAGCATGCGTGATTGAGGTGACAATGCAGAGCCCTTTAACTTGAGAGCTGCACCTCCTCAGTATAATATCCCTCCGCCCCTTCGCATTTCCTAATGAGTGCCCTACAGAGCAGTGATAATATTTCAAACTCAACTGTAGATACAGTTTTTTCCAATATTGCATATGAACTGTCACTTCCTCCCCTCCCCTTATAACATATTTAGCAAGTTAATAAAATAAGTGATTCTATGGAAATGTTACATTCCTCATATTTATTTTTGAGAAAATAGTAAAACCCATATTGATTGGAAGGTAAGTTGACAGTATCACCTGAAATTACAACTCGCTGTTTTCTAGATACGAGGAAAACCAAATTTTCTTCATCCATCTGGGAAGCAAGGGAATCTTCTTCAGAGGAGAAATATCCAAAGATCTGAAATCCCAAACAACACATCCAAGCATGTACAATATCTCAGAATTGACTGTGAAGTAATAGATTTGATGTGGGTTGGATTTCAAGTCTTGGGTTAACAGTCAACACCTGAAACTTATTTTTTTAACCTTACCTGCAGCATTTCTTTAACATTTTTGAAGATAGCAAATATAGTTTTAGATTTATAAGAATTCACTTGAAATTCACTTTTGGGGGCACAGTTACAGGCATCCCATAGAGTTCTATGCCTCTTCTTTGAATTTATCTGAATGTGTTTATGAACTGTCCACTGGATACCTAGACTAAGCTGGTACTATAGAAAAAGTGGATTGTATCTGTACGAGATTGTTCCACTAACTAGCTTTCTAAATTTAAGACAATCACATGTCTTTGAATCTCTTTACATCTAATTTTTCTTATTATAAATGAAAGGGGCAGGCCTAGATGATATTTTAGTTGAGTTTTAAGGTTGCATTAGTCTATAAATGTCCATTTTTCCCCAGTGCATTTGCACCAAAAACCTAAAAAGGGAAAGTGCACCTTTTTGTGGCATTGCTGCAATAAAGAGATTTATATTCAGAACCAGGTTTGTTCCTTTGTGGCTTTTAAAAGAGTAAACCTAGATCTTATTACCTGAAAAGACTAATATTGGCTGATGAAAAGCAGGTGATGTATACTGGAATGAAGTTAGTCTTTTGGCATTGCATTTCCATTTTCTAGATGATGGATCTGAAGCCCAGAAAGGTTAGGTCACATGGATTGAAATAGAAATGCCTCTTAGGAGCATTGGCACAGATAGTTTGTGAGAAAAATGGCAGAACAATAAAAGAGAAACTTTCCTGCACCATTTTTTCAAACCATAAGTTATTCTTCAAATATATACAGTGTGTCAGATGCTGGTCACAAGTATTTTTACTAAACTTGCATATGATTTACAGGAACCCAACGGATGTGACAAGATAATGTCATGAAATTGCTGACTAGAGAGTGAGAAAAATCTCAGCTCCAAGACCGAAACCAATTTTCTGGGTAGTTTTAGATAAGTCAATTAACCTTTCTGGCTTAATTTTCCTTATCTCTATCATTGTAATAACATTAACTTCCATAATCTATATTGTAGGGCTATTGCAACGATTAAATGAGAACATGAAAGAGAGGTGTTTGAAAAAAAGTAAAATGATTATGTCTTAACTGGAAAGTGAAAGAGAAGGAGAAAAAGAGAGAGTAGGTGAAAGAAAGAAAGGCTCAATTTCCTAATCTATACAATAAAAACCTAAATTTTTTCTTTTTTGGTGAGGACAAGGAAGCGTTTTATTTACTTACAACAAAAACGTTTATAACATAGTTCTCTCTCTTCAAAACAGACAACTCTATAAAATCCACAGAAGCCAAATTCTCGGTTAGCACAAAATTCCATGTAAATGGATTTATTACAGAGTACTGTGACCCATTTGTTGGCATTATGGGACATTTTTCAACCATTGGCTTCCTAAATCTAATGTGTTTTACAATATAGCAGACTTCTATAATTTCCTGAAATGCATACATTATTTGATATTGAAATGAATCATTTGTTATACGCTCGTTTTCGTATTTTTTAGTGGTGCAAAACTATTGCATTAGAAATTAAACCACAGAAACCACTGAGTGTGTGAGAAATATGCTTAAGAAAATTGAGAACAAAGAGGATGTGTGATTCTCAAAATATGTGAAACTCAAAGTTTAGTGACGTAAAATTCAAGTTACTAATATATGGAAGAATATTCAAAGGATTTATATCGTGTGATATAGCCCAGATCCTGGGGAAAAAACACATTCATTTTGTACACATACATGATTTAGGAAAAAGACAGCCATTTCTGTATTCCTGCAAAATTATTGACTGCTTCTGTATTTATTAGGTTTTTTAAACTCTTTTAATCTTTGGGTGATTTAGAGCTATTGTTAACAAATACATATGAATTTGTTTTCTGTTCTATTGAATCAGTAGGTTAAACAACCAAAATAGCCACACTCCCACTTACAGCATTGCTTTTAAATCCATGCCCTGAACTGATGCTTTTAAAGCATCGCTATTCAGTTGAACTTTCTGTGAACTGTCTTTCCAATAAGATAGCCACTACCTCATTGAATATTGAGCATTTGAAATGTAACTAGTGCAACTGAGGAGCTGAATTTTTAATTTAATTTAAATTAAAATAGCACATATGTTTAGTGGCTACTCAGACAGCTGAGCTTTTTTTTTGTTTGTTTTAAGATTTCATGGGGGAATTGAGGGAGGGGAACAGTGTTGGGGAACTGGGCAAGGAGAACAGACAAGTTGTTGTCCTTCAATCTTAGTTGCGGAGGGTGCAGCAAGCTCAGCTCCAAGTCCAGTCATGCCGCTCAGCTCAAGGTGCTGTGTTCGACTAGTTACAGGTGGGCATAGCCACTATCCCATGCGGGAGTCGAACCAGCAGCCTCGTTGTTAAGAGAGCACGCTGTATTCACTGAGCCATCCAGGCAGCAGCTCAGCTCAATGTGCAGTGTTCAATCTTAGTTGCGGGTGGGCATAGCCCACCATCCCATGTGGGAGTCGAACTGGCAACATTGTTGTTAGGAGCACGTGCTCTCACCAGCTGTGCCATCCTGCCATCTGTTGGCAGCTTAGCGGCAGCTCAGCTTGGGTGCAGCTTACTGGTCCTTGTGGGAATCCAACTGGCAACACTGTTGCTCAGAGCTCTTGCTCTTAACCCTGTTGCTCAGAGCCACTCGGCCAGCCCAAAGATTCATTTTTTTTTTTTAAAGATGTTATTAGGGAATTGGGGGAGGGGAACAGCTTTGGGGAATTGGGGAAGGGGAACAGACAAGTTGCTGTCCTTTTGTTCTTCAGTTTATTTGTGCAGGACGTTGCTTCATTGGCCCATGTTGGTATCATCATCGCGTTCTTCCTGGATGAGGCAGATTGGTTGCCAGCCTCTGAACAGCCACTCACGGCTGCTCTTGGCAGCTCACGCTGGCTCCCAGACACTCACGGTAGCTTATGGCAACCCATTGCAGCCTATGCTGTCGCCGGCAACTCATGGCAGCCCAGCTCTAGTCAAGCTGTTGTTCACCATCTTACCTGTAGAGGGCGCAGCGTCACTGGCCCTCATGTGGGATCCTAACCGGGATCCTAAACTGCTCAGAGCTGGTGTCCAAAGCCAACTCTTAACCAGTGCGCCACTCACTCGGCTGGCCCCAAAGATTCATTTTTAATGGTGCAAAACTATTGCATTAGAAATTCAAGCACTGAAATTATTGAGAATGTGAGATATATTCTTAAGAAAATTGAGAACTGTGAGGATATGCTGATAAGGAGGAATTTCTTCTATCTATATTTGGACATTTTTCTGTGCTGTCTGATAAAAATATAGAGTGAGCCATATATATGTGTAACTTTAAATTTTCAAGTAGCCACATTAAAAATGTAGAGGAACAAGTGAAACTAATTTTAATAATATTATTTAACTTAACATCCAAACTATAGTTTCAACATGTAATCAATATGAAAGTTGTTAGTGAGATATTTTATGTTGTTTTTCATACTCTATCTTCGAAATCTGATATGTATGTTATGATTACAACACATCTCAATTGAGACTAGTTATATTTCCAAAGTTCACTAGCCCCACATGGCTAATGGCAGTGTGTGGACAGCACAAGTCTAGAGTTTCTAGAACCATCCTTGAGGGTTCAACTTGAAGGATGATGGGGTTGTTTTTGTTTTCTATCAAAGCTTCTTTGAAATTTTGTGACATTGTACTTGCACTAGGGATAAATCTAAAATTTCTCAGTCCCTCTTTGAATGTCTTATTATCTGAATGCCTGATTTTACCTGAACCAAGCAGTGGGTGCATATCCAAATCCTAGCCCAACTTTTGTTCAGGTTTCATAATCTTAGTAAAATCCAGCAATTCCTTTGAAGTTCTATTTAGTGTATCCTGAGTACAATTCACCCTAATTTTAGTAACACAAACATTAACTCATAATAGTTCCATAAACACAGATTACTATTGTTTAAAAATTCAGGTAACCAAGCTGAAATCTTAGAAATCTGAAACTAAAAATCTAAAATATCTTGAAAAATTGACAATGAATATGGGGCTAAAGCATTCATAGCTTAAGCTCTGCAAAAGCATTTTCATGGAAGAAACAGCAGTTTCAAAAAGAAAGAGAGGGCCTGCCAAGTGGCACGTGGTTAAGAGCTGGCTTGGGATGCCAGCAGCCCCAGTTCGGATCCCACATGTGAGGGCCAGTGACACTACCCTCAAAAAGAAAGAAAGAAAGAAAGAAAGAAAGAAAGAAAGAAAGAAAGAAAGAAAGAAAGAAAGAAAGAAAGAAAGAAAGAAAGGAAGAAAAAAAAAGAAGAGAGAGAGAGAGAGAGAGAGAGAGAGAGAGAGAGAGAGAGAGAGAGAGAGACAGGAAGGACGGAAGGAAGGAAGGAAGGAAGGAAGGAAGGAAGGAAGGAAGGAAGGAAGGAAGGAAGGAAGGAAAAGGTAGTCAGCTTGGCAATCAGAATTCAATATCTTTGATACATGAACCTTATATTCCAGTAACCCCTTTTCACTTATACCTTCACCTAGATTCTATGTTTTTATATATATCATGCTTTCATATTTCCACTTTCTTTCTTTTTTTAAAGATTTTTATTAGGGAATTGGGGGAGGGGAACAGCATTGGGGAATTGGGGAAGGAGAACAGACAAGTTGCTGTCTTTTTGTTCTTCAGTCTAGCTGCGGAGGACGTTGCTTCATTGGCCCATGTTGGTATCATCATTGCACTCTTCCTGGATGAGGCAGATTGGTCGCCGGCCTCTGGATGGTCGCTCACCGCGGCTACTGGCAGCTCACGCTGGCTGCCTGCCGCTCACGCTGGCTGCTGGCCACTCACTGTAGCCTATGGCAGCCCACTGCCACAGGGGCTGCAGCTATGCCGTCCCCGGGGCTCACAGCCCAGCTCCAGGTGGAGCTGGTGTTAGCTGTAGAGGGCAGTGTCACTGACCCTCATATGTGGGATCCGAACCAGGGCCGCTGGCATCCCAAAACCAGCTCTTAACCAATGCGCCACTCACCGGCCCTCATATTTCCACTTTTGATGTTACAATCAAACAAGATCTAAGTGAAAACCATACTTTTCATTTTTATTTCTTGCAAAAATCAACATGTTTTAGAAATACAGTAGACTCTTCATGCTGACATATAGGTATCCAGGGCTTTGTTAGAACTCAGCAAACGTTTGTGAGGATGGTTTTCAATTTCTACAAGCAATCTAAAATGTTATAAAAATTATTAAAAAGACATAGGATGTATTGAAATCCAATTACTGGTGTGTTGGGTTATCTATTAGTTATAACTACATTAATTCCAGAAATCTGTTTTATTTGAATTTTATTAAATTTATAAATTAATTTGGGAATAGTTGGCATCTTTACAAACTGAATCTCTCAGTTATTTTCCAGATCTTCTCTTACTCCTTCAAGTCTAATGTCATAGTCGTATACATTATCCTTAATAGATTTTTATCCTATATTTTCTGCTGTTTGTTGCTCTTGTGAACAGAATCTTTTTTTTGGTCTGTTAGTTGTGTGTGTGGTGGGGTAGTTATTGATTGTTGTTTGTGAAAGTTATTCTTGTTTTTCTTCTTTGAATTCTCTTGAGCTCTCTGTTCTAATAGTCTGCCATGTGATTCTCTTGGATATTCCTGGTAGACAACTACATCATCTATAAATAATGACAATTTTGTATTTTTAATAGTTTGTTATATATCATTTCCTTTTTTTTTTTGGTTTTTGTTTGTTTGCTTTGTTTACAATCTTCAATAAAATGTTGAAGAGTAGTCATGATAATATACGTCCTTTTTTTGTTCTTGACTTTAACGGGAGTGTTTCATCATTAAATAAGATCCTTACTTTATTTTATAATTTTTTTTTTAGCTGAACCATCCTGCCACCTGTTGGCAGCTCAGCAGCAGCTCAACTTGGTGTGGGCATCCAACTGCTGTTGCTCAGAGCTCAGCTCGCACTCTTGAGTGAGCTCTTAATCTAGTAAGCCACTTGGCCGGCCCTTGATCCTTACTTTAAATAAGTCCCTATGGTGGACTCATCCTAGAGTGCCTCCCCCCACCCACCCTCCCTACGGACTGAGCCATATCATTGTATAATCTCCATCCCTTGAGTGCACAGGACCTGTGACTTGCTTCTAACCAACAGAATATGGCAGTTTTGATGGGCTGTATCTCCCTTGATCGTGTTACACTATATAAAACCCTGTCCTAATGGACTATGGAGAAAGAGATTTTCTGCCAGCCTTGAAGAAACAAAGTTGTGAACTGCCCATGTGAAGGGCTACATGGCGGTGAACTGCAGACAGCCTCTGGAACATGAAGACAGCTGCCAGTTTCTAGCTTTCAGCCAATGAAAAGCCCCCGTCACAAGCCCCCGTCACACAATAGTAAGGAAATGGATTCTGCCAGCAGCCTGACTGAGCTTTGATGCAAATTCTTGCCTAGTCAAGCCTCCAAATGAGAACAGTTTGATGACAGCCTTGGGAGCCCCTGAGCAGAGGACCCAGTAAAGATGTGCCCAGGCTCCTGATCCATGGAAACTGTGAGACAGTAAATATGTATTTCTTCAAGTTGCTAAGTTTAGAAAGAAGGAAATCCTGCCATTTACAACAGCATGGATGGATATGAGGGCATTATGCTAAGTGAGGTAAGTCAGATACAGAAAGACAAATACTGTATGATCTCATTTATGCGTGGAATCTAAATGAGACAAACTCAGAAATGGAGAGTAGAATGGTGGTTACCAGGGGCTGGAGAAGTGGGAAATGGGGAGGTAGTCAAAGGGTACAAACTTCCAGTTATAAGATGAATAAGTTCTGGGGATCTAATGTGCAGCATGAGAAATATAATTAATACTGTATTATATTCTTCAAAGTGGCTAAGAGAGTAAACCTTTAATGTTCTCACCACAAACAAGAAATAGTAATTGTGTGATATGATGCACGTGTTAGCTACCGCTATGGCTATAATCATTTTGACATATATGAGTATCAAATCAATGGTGTATACCTCAAGTTGCTATAAGTGGTCATTTATTACAGCAGCTGCAGAAAACTATTACATACTCTTTATTGAGTTATGGGAATTTTTTATTATTTCTATTCTGCCAAGATTTTTTCTTTATATTTTTGTCAAATATTTTCATTTTATTTTATACAGAGTGTCACCTTCTGTGAGTTTAAACAAAGGTTAGAGGCATTTCTGTCTCCATTTCCATAGTCCATAGATCACTTAACAAGCAAACATGCTTCTGCATGTTCTTCCAAGAACCAGAATGATATCTAAGGGGTCTATAGTGCACAAATCAAAAAGTAACTCAGGAAATGGAAGAGGTGGAACCAGAGCCTTTTTCTTTTCTCATATTAAGAATTTGTGGGCCGGCCAAGTGGCGCATTGGTTATGAGTTGGTGTGGGACCCCAGCTCTGAGCAGCAAGGCCCCTGTTCAGATCCCACATGAGGGCCAGTGACACTGCGCCCTTTACAGTTAAGATGGTGAACAACAGCTGCTGTGTCGCCGGCGATGGCATAGGCTGCAGCCCCTGCTGCTGTGAGTTACCGTGAGTGGCTGGCAGCCAGTGTAAGTGGACAGCAACCGGCATGCGCTGCTGTGAGCAGCTGTTCATGGCTGGTGAGCGACTGCCTCGCCTGGGAAGAACGCAATGATAATACCAACATGGGCCAGTGAAGCGACATCCTCCACAACTAGACTGAAGAACAAAGGATAGCAACTTGTCTGTTCCCCTTCCCTGATTCCCCAATGCTGTTCCCCTCCCACAATTCCCCAATTTAAAAATTTTTTTTTAAATAAATAAAAAAATAATTTGTATACACTGGAATTTGTATACCCTGACACTATTTAAAAGGAATGTTTCATTTAGAATGTAAAGAAGGCCATTAAAATCTTGGTTGTTGTTAATGGTATGTATAGTTCTTCCAATTGGCAACTTGGTCTAGAAGTATTGAAGAGCTATTCATTAATTATACAGTTAAACATTCATCTGGTTTACCCATTTTCAATTATGGGCAGTGGCCATGTTTTTGTGGGTATAGGCATTTAAACACACCACCACATTGTGGATTTACCCTGTCAGAATAATACTTTGATTTAATTATTTATTCCAAATGAAAATAACCACTTGTATTTCATATCATAAACATGAAAAGTGACTACCTCACACCAGTCCACAGGTGCATCTGGATTGTTGCAGAGTTTCCTGTAAAAGCATTTCACATCTTGATTCTTCACTTTTGGACCAAAGAGTCCCTGTACTGCCACATAAAACTTGTCATAATCAACCGTATCTGCATTGTAACAAAGTGCAAGAACAATTGTCATAAAATTCCTAGAACTACATCGCTACTTTTTCAGCTACTTTTTCTATTTGCTACTCTATTTCATTATTTTGGCCTATAAAAACAAATTCTTCTGCATTTTAAAGATATTTTTCATTGGAAGTATAACTAGGGACTTGACTAAAATATTATTTAGAAGAAAATATTTTTACTTTGGTGTTTAGTACTTTCTCCATAGCTTTTGTTGCAACTATTTTCGGAGTTTTGTTCAGGAATACAAAGATAAGAAAATGAATCGCTTCTTTCCTAGTGTGAAAAGTTACCAACAAGGAGTTGTTGCCAGAGTTCATCTTGAGTTAGTAAAGCACAATTCTTTATTGGTTCTTTGACACTATGTAAACACACACACACACACACACACACAGACACGCAGATACACACACACACACACACACACAAACATACACACACACCACTTCTTGACTATAGACTGCCAAATGGGTGATTCACTGGAGTGTGACTATTGAGTCTAAGGACAAGACACAAAAATATACTGGGCTTCTGTTATGTGTCAGAATTGGCTAGCTAGACACTGGATTTAGAATGGAAAGCTGGATAGACAAGATCCCTTCAGGGAATTTACATTCTAGTGAGAGAAATAGAAAACTAACAAGGGAATAATCAAATAAATATTTACAGATTGTGACAGGAAGACTAATTACTAGTGATAGACATTAGATTAGTGGCTATCTGTGTTAAGTTGACAAGGACATGCGGGAACTTTCTGGGATGCGAGAAATGTTCTTTGTCTTGATCTGGTTTGTAGCTACAGGTTTGTTTACCAATGTCCACATTTTGTGATGAATATACTTCAGATTAGTGTACTTCATCGGCTTCACCGTATGTATGTCCTACCTTAGTAAAGAAGTGAAAAGCATTATGTATAGTGTGAGAGAAGTGCTAGAAAGGACAGCAGTAGGGGTCTGTGATATATAGTCATTGTGGGTGGGATGGGCATCAGAGAAACCATCCTTAAGGACATGGGGGAAAAATTAAGCTAAGATCTGAGAAACAAAAAGGAGGCGGCCATATATAACGCGAGACAAGAGCATTTTAGGGAAAGGCTGACAAACACAAAGACACAGAAGCTGCGAACAGCCTGGCATGTTCCAGGAAGTCAGTGGGTATGGAGTATAGTGAAGACGGGAGAGTGCTGTGAGGTGAGATCAGAGAAGGAGGAGGGCAGAGTTTGAGTCAAAAGTTTGTGTTCTAAGTAAGATGGGAAACTATGTTTGGAGGGTTTTATTCAGGGAAGTGACATGAGTTGACTCAAAATTTTTGAAAGCACCATGGCTGCTGGGAGGAGATAAAAGTGAAAGCTTACAAACAAGTGAGGAGCTAGTGCATTAGTTGGGGTTTCAGACGATGGAGGCTTGGGCCTGGGTGATGCAGAGAGTGATTCTGCATCCTCATCTGCCACGGAAAGTCTCATTTATGCCTTTTTGCTCAACTTAATTATTGATAGCAACTTCTTCCACTCTTGAAAGTGCCCTGAATTGGATGGTAAGTCATATAGACACCCGAGAGAGAGCACTGCCGATGGTGAGGTGTGGTTGGTAATGGGTTGGAAGTTGTTGGGTGCAGACATGGTGAGTGAAGGAAAGGCAGGACTCTAGAGCAGTGGTCCTCATCCAGGGGAGATTTTGCCCTCCTTCTCCCACAGAGACACTTGGCAATGTCCGCAGACATTTTTGATTGTTACAACTGGGGATGGGGTGTTGTTACTGGCATCTGGGGGGTATAGGTGGCACGTTTAAATGCCTATACCCATAAGGCAGAGATGCTGCTAAACATCCTACAATGCACAGGACAGCCCCTCCCCCAAACACACATACCTATATACAGAACAAAGAATCATCCGGCTCCAAATGTCAGTAGTACCAAGGCTGAGAAACCCTGTTCTAAAATGACACTCAGGGGCCGGCCGAGTGGTGCATTGGTTAAGCGCTGGTTTTGGGATGCCAGCGGCCCCGGTTCGGATCCCACATGAGGGCCAGTGACACTGCCCTCTACAGCTAACAACAGCTCCACCTGGAGCTGGGCTGTGCGAGCCCCGGTAATGGTGTGGGCTGCAGCCCCTGCTGCAGTGGGCTGCCATAGGCTACAGTGAGTGGCCTGCAGCCAGCGTGAATGGCTGGCAGCCAAGCGTGAGCTGCCAATAGCCGCGGTGAGCGACATCCAGAGGCCAGCGACCGATCTGCCCCATCCGGGAAGAGCGCAATGACGATACCAACAGTGAAGCAACATCCTCCGCAACTAAACTGAAGAACAAAAAGACAGCAACTTGTCTGTTCCCCTTCCCCGATTCCCCAACGCTGTTCCCCTTCACCAATTCCCCAATAAAATCTTTAAAAAAAAAAATAAAAAATAAAATAAAATAAAATAAAATGACACTCAGGTTTCTGGTTTTAAAACTTGGCAGATGCTGGTACTATTTACCAAAACAGAGGAAGGGCCAAGGTTCTTGGGGAAAATAAACATTCCATTCTGATCATATGAATTTTAAACTTCCTATGAGATATTCAGATAGCTTAGCTGTTTTAATTAAATTCACACTGACTAGTACAAGATATGTGTCTTATTATAAATGCTGCCATATGAGGAAGATGAGACTTTCCTTTCCTGGGATGATTTTAATTCTATCAGGACAAGAAGATTTAAAAGCAATATTGCTTGGATGAGTTCCTGCAGTGTACTTGATATCATTTATGAGGTAGACATTGTTTCATTAAAAACATTCTCTACAGTTCTTAGCTTCTTGCCTATAATGAGAGGTAGAACCTACATTCCAGCATTAAAAATGAATGTGAATGCATAACAGTATTAGCAGTCTGATGAAAGTTAAGATTACATTTCTCCCTTCTCAGTCTTTCAGGTCACAGAAGGTAATTCATCTACAGTACTTAGTCTTTATCAAATCTATACTATATATAAAATATATACTGTATACTATAGTATGGTATAATATTGTATAAAATATATCTATATATCTATGACATATTCTCTCTACACATACACACACACACACGTACACTATACTATAAAGGAAGGAAATTTTTTCATTGTGGCTTTGTGATTGCAAGCTTCTAAATGAAAGCAAGGTTAACTTGTTCATTTAGCACACATTTAAAGAAAAACGTATTTTCTGGACACCAGACTCTTGGCTAGCCCTGGATTACAAAGCCTTCAACGCACTCACAGTTCAATGGTCGGGGAGAAGGGACAGGAACACACACACACACACACACACACACACACACACACACACACACATCAATTTTCATAGTTAAGTGCAACAAGTAAATTTCTTGAGATGGCAGTAAAGTGCATTAAGTGCCAAACACTCAGCAGAAATATAGAGGAGGGAAATAACTCTTCTTGGCAAGGAGACTGTTCTATGAAGAGGCTGTTGTAATAACCCAAATGAGATACCATGAAATAGTCAAACGTTTTACCAAGACACCAGGCTTTGGAGGCGAGGGTAGATGGCATCTACGTTATAAGACTAAGAGAGAATACAGGCAAAGCTCAGAAAAAAGAGGCAAGAAAGAAAGATAAAGGGGAAAAATAAAGAGAGTGGCATTATGAGAGATGCCAAAGGAGAAAGTTTCTGGAAGCAGAGGCAATTAACTGTTAATGCAATGAAATGGCCAGTAAGCTGCAAAATGAAAACAATCTATGGAATTTGGCAGCCATGTTAGGTAATCAAATTCCGTGGTAAGGGCATTTTTAGCAAACTCATAAGGGAAGCCAGACTGGAGTAGATTGAAAACTAAGTAGTGACATTGTGGGGAAATTGGTGGAGAAGCAAAGGAAAGACATACAATGGTAGCCTAAAGGGAAGAGAAAGTCAAGGTCAGGACGGCTGGGTATATTTTTAGTTTGAGAGGACAAAGCCAGTGAAAAAGGAGATTTTGATGTGGTTGCAACAAAGTGATAGCCTCGGATGGGGGGAGGGGTGGAAGAAAGGACAGGTGCTATTTTGGATGATTTGGAAGTGGAGGAAAGGGAGTTTGAGAGAATTGTTGTCTTTTGGCCTTGCTTTCTCTTATGATGTTGGAAGCTTGTCTGAGAGGAGATGAGATCTTGTGAAGGATTCAGGAAAAGTGGGAAGGATTTGATAAATGAATTACAGAGAGAGGTAAAACAAACTGACTAGGAAAATGAAACTTTCGTTGAGTAGTTTAGAAAGTTCAGTCAAGTTCACAGTCACCTAAAAAGTATATCTAGAAGGCCTGAGTCTTAGTTCTAACACTTAGAAATGAGTGACTTGGGCAGATGATTTGTCTGTACCTCTCATCTTTTTTAACAAATCAAATTGGGATAACAGCAATAATATTAAAATTTGTCTAATAGAACTGGCATGAGAATCAATTAAATTATATTTATTAAAGTGACTTGTAAATTCTTAAAGATAACTATTCAAATAATACCAGTTTGACCCAAAGTCAACATTTTTACTCATTTATGATTGTACAGCTTGACACAATAAGGGACCAGCCATGCTGACCCCTTAGTAGTCAGATGCAGGATTGGCACTGTAAGCCTGGTACTCTGCCACTAAACCTTCCTTGTCCCTGCCTCCTCGGTGCCCTGAAGCTGCACACGACACCATTCCCCTGGAACTCTGACCGTGGTAACATGCTTCAGTCCTGTGCTGGTATCTCTGCTGCTATTAGCCCTGGCAAAACACTGCCCACCACATTCCCCTTCTTTGGTATGCTCAAAGTCATTCCAGCCTGGAGACATGGAGAAAGCCCTAGACAGTGAATCAAAGATTCAAAGGCAACTTTGCCCTGCTTATGAAAGCCTTTATGGTCTCATGATACCCTTAAGTAAAGAGATGGCAGGGGGCCTGGCATGTATCCCTGATTCCCAGATCAGCCAGAGAGCCATCAAATGATAGACCCCACAGAAGAACCCTTAGATGTCATTGAATCCAACCCACTAACTTTATGTTTGAGACAATTAAGGTTCGGAGAAGTGAAAAAAATATCCCGAAGACCACTTAGCTATTCAGAGAGAGTCCGGACAAGGACTCAGGCCCCCCATCCAGAGTCTTTGCTATTAAGCTGTGTTGCTTCTGATAGCTTAAAATATTTACTAGTTCTAATCAACAGACAACAGAACTTCCCTGTAATCACTGATCTTACCTTCTTTTTGAACAAACAAGCCTGCTCTTTCATCTCTTTTCTGTGCTGCTACACGTTCAACCAAGTTTTCAAACCCATTCAGAGCTGCCTTGAAATTGTTAACCCGAAGTATAGCGCTGAGATGCTTTTTGTCCTTGATATTCATAGGGACACAGGGAGTCTTTTATTACTATGCAGAAAAGAATTTTCCAATTTGGAAAACCTTCCAGTTGTTCCAACGCCTTCTTACTGTCTCAGTTTTTACCCTAGGTCTCATTCCTTTGACCTTCAAATCCCATTCTGTGGGCAGAAGAGCTGCTGCTAAGATGTAGCAGAGGAGTGCTCACTGAGGTCTAATGCATTTCACATGGGCAAACATTTCAGTAAAACCCTGACCTCACAATGCTACCAGTGTGTTTCACAGGGCCCCCATTACATCATAGTATCTCTGTTCCTTCATTAGGAAGAGGTTGAGTTTTATTTTCCCACAAGCTCTGTGTGTGTGTGTGCGCGCGCACGCGCGCACGCGTGGCCATGTGTGTACACTGCCAGACAGGGAAGAATGATGGGGAAAGACCAAAAAAGGGAACTGGGTATTACTTTCTCCCCCACTACGTCTCCTCTCACCTCAAACCTTTAGCTTTCTTCAAGACTCTGTGGAGAGTAACATTTACATTCATTCTTGGAGCTGTACTGGATATGGAAACATGAACTTCTAAAGATGAAAATGTATTTCAGCATCTGTCATTTCTATCCAAAGCAAAGCTATTTTTAGAGGTCATAAAGAATACAAGTGCCTCTTATTCCTCTACACATTGTCCTTCAATTAAAATAGTAAAGTGAGGGCCGGCCAAGTGGCTCAGTTGGTTAAGAGCTCACTCAAGAGTGCGAGCTGAGCTCTGAGCCACAGCAGTTCGAAGCCGAGCCCGAGCTAAGCTGCCACTGAGCTGCCAACAGGTGGCAGGATGGCTCAGCTAAAAAAAAAAAAAAAAAAATAGTAAAGTGAGCCAGGAATGCAGAAGGGGTGGTTTCTGAATGAGACAGAAGTTCTTCAAGCTATTCATTCATTGAAGAAGCAGCTTTTCTGCAAATCTCTTTTCCTCTCATTGCAAAAATCTTCAATACGCTAATACCATTTAGCCCAATTTCTATTGAATCAAGTTTCCCAGTCTTCAACACTTCATGGGAAGGAGAGGTTGTCTAATGTTTTATCAATAGTTAGTTCAAATCCTATGTTATGGGTGACATAGGTGAAGTACATCTTTAAAAACATCTGCAAGACCTTGCATTCAGGGGTGAAACAGATGGCACTGCTGGCACTATAGCTGTTACCTCAGTTATAGTGCTGTTCCTTGGTGTCCCCTTCTGACTACTATCAAGAGAGCAATTTTTTTTTTTTTGAGAGCAGTGTCACTGGCTCTCATATGTGGGACCTGAACCGGGGCCGCTGGCATCCCCAAACCAGCTCTTAACCAATGGGCCACTCGGCCAGCCCGAGAGCAATTTTTATATATAGAGAAAAATCCCCTAACTTGTTTTGTTCCTTTTTTTTTTCCCTTTAAAGCTTTCAAAGTATTGAGTAGTGACATCTGAAGGACCATCTTTCCTACAATTCTATCGTGCACATTCTTATACTTATCCATTCATTCATTCTGCAAATATTTACTGAACACCTGATTCATGCAAAGTGCTGTTTCAGGCACTGAGGATATGCAGCGAACAAAATAATGTCTCGAACTTACAATCTAATAGAAAAGACAAACAAATAAGCAAATTGGAAGGTAATAAGTCCATGAAGAAAAAGAATGAAGATGTGTGTTGGAGGATAAATAAAAGTAAAGGGGTTAGGGAGCTCAGAGAAGTTCTCATTAACAGAGAGACGTTTGGGGGCAGCCGGTTAGCCTGGGTGGTTAGAGCACAGGCTCATAACACCAACACTGCCTGTTCGATTCCCACATGGGCCACAGAGCTGCACCCTCCACAACTAGATTGAAGCAACTACTTGACTTGGAGCTGATGGGTCCTGGAAAAACACACTGTTTCCCATAAAATTTCTTTAAAAAAAACCCAACCCCCCCAAAAAAAAAAAAAAAACAACCCAGAAAGACATTTGGACACAAACCAGACAGCAGGGAAGTGGAAGTAACAAGCCATGAGTGTAAATGGTTGAAGGCCATTCCACGGAACAGGTGCAAAGTCCTGAGATCAAAGTTTGCTTGACACATCTGAGAAAGAACAGAGGCTGTGTGACTGGGGAAAAGCAGGGAGATCAGGTCAGAGGTCAAAGGGGTGGGTAAGGTCCTCAGAAGATCTAAGAGGCAGCCATTAAGTCCTTTGGCTTTTCCCCTGAGTAAGATGGGAGAATTTTGAGTAGAATCGTGATATGTTCTGACTTACATTTGAAAAGAACTGCCCCAGATCCTTTATGGAAAATAAATTGAGAGAAAGGGTAGGAGCAGGGAAACCAACTTGGTGGCCATTTCAATAATCCAAGGAAGAGATGGTAGTAGTTTAGATTCAGGTACTGGTGATGGAGGTAGGGCTAAGTGATCAGATTGCATGAAGGCAGATGTGACAGGATTTGCTAATGGGGGATTCGATGGGAGTGTGAGAACAAGAGAAGGATAAGCATGATTCTGGCCTCAAGAACCGGAAAGGATAGAGTTGTCATTTCCTTTTGAGGAGGAAGTCGGTGGGAGGAGCGGATTTTGGGAGGCGGAATGTTGAGTTCAATTTGGGATATGTTCAGTTTGAGATGCCTGTTAGAGAAGCAGCTGTAGATGTTGAATAACCAGATGTAAGAGTGTAGAGTTCAGGGAGAGCCTGAGAATCATCAGCATTTAGGTGGTACTCGTATTTAAAGCCATTGGACTAGATGACATCACCCGGGATCAATGTAGAAAAGAAGAAAAGCAGCTGAGGACCAAACCTGAACACACCTGTGGTCAGGTCGGAGTGATCAGTAAGAATCACTGACAGAGACCAAGAGAGTGGCAGTGAGGTGGGAGGAGCGCCAGGAGAAAGGAGTGTCTCAGAAGCCAAGAGAAGAAAGTGGTTTGGAAAGGAAGGTGATGTGGGATGAACAGTTCAGTTTATTCAATAAAGAAATTGCATAGGAAGAAAAAAGGAAGAGAGGGGACTATAGATTAAAAAGGGCTTTAAAAATGCACCAACCAATCAGAGTGTGTGGACTTTACTTAGATCCTGACTCAACCAAACTGTGAAATAATTACATTTATGAGACAATTGGAAATTGGAACACCAACTAGAAAGTTGATGATATTGAGAAATCACTGTTTATTATTTTAGGTGTGATCATTATAATTTATGTTACTGTTTATGTGATGTTACTGCTGTTTATGTGATGTTATCTTTTGAAGCTACATACTGAAATATTTACAGATAAGCATTACAATACAAAGGAGTGATAAACTGCCCAATACTGCTGAGCGACATAAGGTGAGGACTGAAGATTAACCATTGGAATGTGGAGTATGGTGACTTTGAAAAAGCGATCTCAGTGGAATGATGGATTAAAGAGTGAGTGGGAAGAGGGGATGTGGAGATAGCAGGTATAAATGAATATGAACTGAAAGTAACCAGAAAGGCTTTGAGACCTGACAAAATGTTGCCTATGGACAGCACAGAACAGGTGGAAAGACCTTAGGAATGAGTAGTAGGAGAATAAAGTTACTTTTTGCTTGCACCATCCTGAGTCCAGCTTGCTCAGTAAACTCTGGGAAGTGAGCACAGGCACAGTTAGCATGGACTTTTCTTTATGGTAAAACACACATAATGTAAACTTTATCATGATAAACATTTTTCTGTGTGCAATTCAGTGGCATTAAATGCTTTCAAAATACTGTGCAACCATCACCACTATTTATTTCCAGAACATTTGCATCACCCCAAACTGAAGCTCTGTATCCCATAAACCACCACCTCCCCATTCCTCCTGTTCCCAACCCTCGGTAACTACTATTCTACTCTCTGGATCTATGAATTTGCTTCTTATAGGTGCCTCATATAAGTGGAATTATACAATATTTATCCTTTTGTTTCTGGCTTATTTCACACAACAATGTTTTCAAGGTTCATTCATGTTGTAGCATGTATTACATTTTCATTCCTTTCTAGGACTGAATAATATTCCATTGTATGAATATACAATTGGGGGAGGGGAACAGCATTGGGGAATCAGGGAAGGGGAACAGACAAGTTGCTGTCGTTTTGTTCTTCAGTCTAGCTGCAGAGGACGTTGCTTCACTGGCCCATATTGGTATTATCACTGCGCTCTTCCCGGATGAGGCAGATCGGTCGCCAGCCTCTGGATGGTCGCTCACTGCAGCTATTGGCATCTCATGCTGGCTGCCAGCCACTCACTGTAGCCTATGGCAGCCCACTGCAGCAGGGGCTACAGCCTACTCCGTCACCGGAGCTGGGGCTTGCACAGCCCAGCTCCAGGTGGAGCTGTTGTTAGCTGTAGAGGGCAGTCACTGGCCCTCATATGTGGGATCCCAACCAGGGCAGCTGGCATCCCCAAACCAGCTCTTAACCAATGCGCCACTCAGCCGGCCCTACAAATATCTTTTTGAGTCTATGCTTCCTTTTGAGTATATGCTATATCTTTTGGGTATATACTCAGAAGCGGAATTGCTGGATCATATAAAAATTCTATGCTTAACTTTCTGAGAAACTGCTAAACTATTTTCCACAGTGGAAATTTTACGTTTCTACCAGCATTACCCCAGGGCTCTAATTTCTCCACCTACTCATCAACACTTGTTATTGTTCCTTCTTTGTTTTTATTTATTTATTTATTTTTGAGGGCAGTGTCACTGGCCCTCATATGTGGGACCCCAACCGGGGCCGCTGGCTTCCCAAATCCAGCACTTAACCACTGCACCACTCGGCTGGGCCCCTTTTTTTTTTTTTTTTGATAATAGCTACCCTAGTAGGTCTGAAGTAATATTTGATTCTGGCTTTGATTTGCATTTTCCTAATGACTAAGTGAACGTCTTTTGCTTACTGACCATTTGTATATGTTTATAGAAATATTTATTCAGGTCTTTTGCCTATTTTTTTTTTTTTTGAGGGCAGTGTCACTGGCCCTCATACGTGGGATCCGAACCAGGGCCGCTGGTGTCCCAAGCCAGCTCCCAACCACCGCGCCACTCGGCCAGCCCTCCTTTGCCTATTTTTGAATTGGGTTGTTTGTTTTGTGTTGTTGTCGGGTTTTAGAAATTATTTGTATATTCTGGATATTAATCTCTTACCAGATATATGATTTGCAAATATTTTCTCCCATTTTATGAGGTGTCTTTTCACTGTCTTCACAGTGTCCTTTGGTGCACAAAAGTTAATTTTGACCAAGTCCAATTTATTTAGTTTTTTTCTTTTGGAGTCCATGTCTTTGGTGTCACATACAAGAAATCACTGCCAAATCCAATGTCATGAAGAATTTTCCTCTATGTTTGGAAAACATAGAGTTCTAGAGTTCTAGAGTTTAAGTTTAGCTCTTTGATCCTTTTAGAGTTGATTTGTGTATATGATGTAAGATAAGGATCCAACTTTATTCTTTTGCATGTGGATATCCAGTTTTCCTGGCACCATTTGTTGAAAAGACTGTCCTTTCCCCATTGAATAGTCTTGACATCCTTCTTGAAAATCAATTGACCATATATGTGAAGGCTTATATCTGACTGTCTATTCTATTCAATTGGTCTATATGTCTGTCCTTATGCCAGTGCTGCACTAGCTTTTTAGGTTGTAGTATTTTGTCATCATCCTATCAGCAACGTAATTCTGAAAACAAATAAAAATATGTATCATTATTGACATGAGAAAATAAATCATATTTGTGGTAATATTGCTTACTTCTGTGAAGTATAATAAATATACTCAACAATTAATAGTATTGTAAAAATGACTAATACAAAATTTGTACACATTTGCCAAAAGCATCTTATTCCTCTTTTCCTTTACTGCTATTATTACTCTCGCATAGGTGTTGTCTTGGACTTTGATTGAGTAAAAGCTAATGTCATTTTATTAAAATAGCAAGGCCCTGGGCTGGCCAAGTGGCTCCTTGGTTAAGAGTTGGCTTGGGAGTGGGAGCTCTGAGCAGCAGGGCTGCCTGTTTGGATCCCACATGGGACAGAGAGCTGTGCCCTCTACAGCTAAGGTGGTCGACAGCTCGACCTGGAGCTGGGCTGCCGTGAGTGGCCAATGATGGCGTAGGCTGCAGTGGGCTGCTGTAAGCTACTGTGAGCAACCCGTAGCCGGCTTGAGCTGCGGTGAGCTGCCGTGAGGGGCCATCCAATGGCTGGTGACCAATCTGCCTGAGCCAGAAAGAGCACAATGATCATAATATCAACATGGGCCAGTGAAGGACAGCAACTTGTCGGTTCCCCTTTCCCAATTCCCCAACGCTGTTCCCTCCCCCAATTCTCCAATAAAATCTTCATTAAAAAAAAAAATAGCAAGGCCCTGAATGATCTGGCCAGTCACTACTCACCCACCTCTCTGACCTCATTTCTTTTTTTTTTTTAATTCTTTTATTGTGAAATAAACATTAAAAAAAAGAATTAGTTTCAGGTTTACAACACAGTGCAATAGTTATACTTTTTACCCCTCAGAGTGACTACCCCCCACCCCCAGTTCGCCACCCCACTCCACCCCCCCATACCATACATATCTATTACGATTTCTTTGACTCCCTTCCACAGTATAATCCACATCCTGTGACTATCTATATATTCAATTACAGTTGGCATATAATATTATACAACATCAGCTTCAGGTGTACAGTGCAGGGATCAGGCCTCTCTACTCCATCCATGAAGTGGTCTCCCTAACAAGACATGTGACCATCTGACACCCCACAAAATATTTACATTATTATGTTCCCCAAACTGTGTTTCTTATCCCTGTGGCAATATTGTAGTTACCTATTTATGCTGTCTAATCCCTTCCCCTTCTCCCTTATCCCCACACCCTCCCAACTAGCAACCATCAGTTTTTCCTCTATATCTATGTGTCTGTTTCTGTTTACTTTGCTCATTCATTCAGTTTTTCAGATTCCACATATAAGTGAGATCATATGGTATTTGTCTTTCTCCGACTGACTTATTTCACTTAACATAATTGTCTCTAGGTCCATTCATATCATTGCAAATGGTACGATTTCATTCTTCTTTATAGCGGATGACCTTATTTCTTAATTCTCACTCCAGCCACATTGGTGTTTTTGTTTTACCTCCAACATGCCAAGTACAGTCCCACCCCAGTACAGGTACCCTGCACTTGCAGTACTTCGTGAGGTTATCTGTGACCACCTTGTACAAAATAACAACCTCTTCCCTTCCTCCCCTATACTGTTTCTCTGCCTTACTTTTCTTTACAGCACATATCTGTATCTGATGTACTACATATGCATTTATTTGGTTATTGGCTGCTCTCCCAACACCACCAGAATATAAGCTTTATGAGGGCAGGGGCTCAGCACCGAAGAATAAATGAAAGAATGAGTTATTAACAAATTAATGAATACTTTAGGAAAAAATATTGCATGTCTTTATTCATTCATTCAACTAGTATTTATTGAGAACTTACTGTAGACTAGGCACTATGTTGAAAATGCAGTGGACATTCAGCATACAGAGCTTGTTAACTGGTTGCATAAATCTAATATATAAAATTAAATGAATTTTTTAAAGAGGTGGGTATGTTAGTCTCATAGATGACAAGTGCACATTGGAAGGCTTATAGAGAAATCAAGAGTTTGAGGGCCAAGTTGACTGCCCGTCCGCTATTGTTCAATGCTCCAGGGTGGAGAGCTGACCCTGACCTTAAGATGAGAGTCTATCATCAGTGGGTTTGGAATGGATTGGGATTGGGATTTGGAATAGCTTCACTGAAGATAGTCATTCTTTCCTTGTCTTTTAAGCAGAGGTGGGAGGGGTAAACGCCTTCGTGGGCAATTCCTTTGCCCTTCCACAAACACTGTGCTAGTCACTAGTGCCCCGGACAGCTGGCAGGTCTGGCTCAGTACTCTGGGGTCCTGCGGGGCCTTGTTAGGGGGGCTGCCTGTGCAGAGACAGTGCGCAGCGCTTGAAGGGTGATCACGTTCACAACCTATATTTGACTTGTACTCTATTTTCATTGCTACTGGGGAAAAGCGTGCTGTTTTAAATATAGCACCTACCTCTCTATAGCTGCTCGATTTAGGCTGAAGCTTTGAGGGCACCTCCTGGGCATTCACCGCCTGCCTGGGCTGTGGCAGGCCTCGGTAACAGGACAGAGCTACAGCTATTTCAGGGCAGGGCCGGGAGGGCATTGGCAGCCCTCGGGGGTCCAGCCGGAGGCTTCCATTACGTGTGAGACGGGCGTGGTGTTGCAGGCTGGCTTCCTGGACGGGGAGAAGCCTAGGGTGGGAGTCCCTTATCCAACCCTCTCCTTCGCACAGGGTGGGCACAAGCACTCATAAATGTTTATGAATGAGTGCATGAGTGAATGGACGTGATGCTCTCGAGCTGAGAGACGGGGACACAGGATGTGAGAAGCCACTGCAGTTGATTTGCCTCCCTGCTGCTGGGTCCTCCCGGTCGCAAGCAGGGGCAGGGTCGGAGGAAACCTGGAGACGTGGGGCAGGGAAAGCGAGGCAAGTACATGACCACGTGACTACGAGGGCGCGCTGGGGGGCGTGGCTACGAGGGGGCGATGAGGGGCGTGGCTACGAGGGGCCGCTGGGGCGTGGCTACGAGGGGACGATGAGGGGCGTGGCTACGAGGGGCCGCTGGGGCGTGGCTACGAGTGCGCCGAGGGCGTGGCTACGAAGGGGCGCCGAGGGGCGTGGCTACGAGGGCGCGCTGGGGGGCGGAGGAGCGACCGGGACGCGCCCACTGGGAGGAGGCGTGGCTATGAGGGCGCGCCGGGCGGAAGGGGTGGTGGGGCGGTCCCAGCGCGCACCAGGACCAGAGCCGGCGGCAGGGCCCACGCACCACCCAGTGCGGAGTGCGCCGCGGGCCGCACGGAACGCAGAGCGCCTCCGGCCGCCGGGCGCGCGGGGCCATGGACTCGGGGAACTGCAGCGGCAGCCAGGGCTTGTGGGAGGGCGGCGGGACCGCGGGGCCACCGAGCCCGGGCCCGGTGTTTAGCCCGCGCACCTCCGAGCGCCTGGCGCTGCTGCTCGGCTCCATTGGGCTGCTGGGCGTCGGCAACAACCTGCTGGTGCTCGTCCTTTACTGCAAGTTCCAGCGGCTCCGCACTCCCAGCCACCTCTTGCTGGCCAACATCAGCCTCAGCGACCTGCTGCTGTCCCTCTTGGGCGTCACCTTCACCTTCGTGTCCTGCCTGCGGAACGGCTGGGTCTGGGACGCCGCGGGCTGCGTGTGGGACGGGTTTAGCAGCAGCCTTTTCGGTGAGTTGAGCCGCAAGGAGAAAGCACCCTCTGCATATTTTCCACTCTTTGCATTGCAGCCGTCTCTGTGCGTCCTGCTGCCACCCAGCCCAGCCTCGCTGCAACCCGCCCTCCCCGCTCCCGCCGCGCGCCGGCTGCGCCTTCCCTCTCGCGCTCAGACCGCAGCCTGCATGGCGCTCCCTCGTTCTTCAGTTCTTCCAGCCCCAGCCCGTCTGTCTGCAGCCCCAGCTCCTTCATAACGGTCCCGCCACAGTCCCTTCTCGTCTCATTTCGTTGTCACCCCAGTAATTCAACAGGGCGCGAAACTTGGGCTTTTACACTTGGAGAAACGAAACGAGGGACCGTAGAGTCAGACATTCAAGAAAAGAGATGAACTCGTGGAAGTTGGAGAGGAGGAGGATGAGAAGAGATTTTATACTGGTTTGTTTCCTAAAACGAGAGGATAGAAACCTAATAGAGTAGCAGCAAGGTGGAATTTTCTTTTTTATTTGCTCATTAGCAGTGTGACACTTTTGAATGCTTCCTAGGAATTGAGATCTTTTCATTCAGGTCGTCAGAATGCAAACTGGCATGAGCCTTGTAAGCTATTTTTACTATATTTTCCTTCCAGCACAGGTTCCAGCACACCAAAATCTAAGATGAGATTGCAAATGACTCAGAATCTCAACTCAGATGAACAAAAAGTTAGCTGTACAGCCAGTAGATTTCATTGAAGTAGAACTTGATTTTTATTGTTTGTTTGTTTGTTTGTTTTGGTTTTTTTTTTTGAGGGCAGTGTCACTGGCCCTCACATGTGAGACCCGAACCGGGGCCGCCGGCTTCCCAAGCCAGCGCTTAATCACCGCGCCACTCGGCTGGCCCTAGAACTTGATTTTTAATTGAAGATTTATTTCAATAGTATTCCTAATCCTTATGGAAGATTTAAGTCTCACTGAGATTTGACATTTCAAAGGATGGCTTTGTCAGCATATCCTTGAATACATGATTTTCAAACCTTAGAAAAGAAATGATCTTTTTGTGTGTGCTCCAGAATTTAATGTGTACAAAGATTTGAAATAGAAATGTGTGTTTCTCAGGTGTTAAAGTTCTTTTTCTTTTTTTTTTTTTAAATCTTGAAATCCATTGATTCTTTTTTATTACTGCTTTTATCTTGGCAGGTTTTTGAGAACAAAATCTTTGTAACATTATCCAAATTTCCTTGTACACCACCCTCCTATGTTATGAGAAACTGAAAGATTATATTTGTTATGATTCATTTTTTGATATTTGGAAGGGAACAAAAAAGTCATAGATATCATGATTTCATTTAATCGATTTCCTCAATCATTCTATTATTCTAATACTACCTTTCCCCTCCCCAGTAAGCATTAATCTGAGAATTTCATTTATATTTGAAACTTGGTAGGGGGCTGTAAGTATATGTAGGTGGTGATATAGATGGCTATGTGATTACTCTCTACATATATTAGTTTAGAATACCTATCAGGCAATTTTTTTAGGCAGGGCTAAGCTTTAGGAAGGGTGATTGAAGCTCAAGCCTCAAGTGTCATCAGTAATGCTCCCCAGGATGAGCAAGAGGTGTTTGATCACAGACATGAAAGTTCTTATTTCCAAGAAGTACTCGCTCAGTGCTGGAGAATTCTATTTCTATTCTAATTCTGTGCATGGAAGTTTGAAAACAAAGTTGTATATTGAGTTTTTTATTAGTAGCAGCTCTCATCCTTTTCCTCATCTCTTCCCTTATGACCCCACCTTGCTGTGTCTTCTTGTCTCTTCCATCCTTGATCCCCCCCCATCATCCCTACTCAGATCCCATCCCAATCAGACGGGATAATCTAAGACCACTAGAAATATTCACCACATGGTACTTTGCCTGACAACTGACCTGTTTATCTGGACATTTAGTTAATGTTTTCAACCGTGACTATCTCTGCATTTTAATTAGAAGTGAAAACTCTGGGGTAAGAGATTGAGAAACTTGTTTAATCCCACAAATCAATAGTGGGATTAGGATGGTTTAAAAAATTCTTAGCAAAGATTAAGAATTTCTTTGAAGCCAATTCTAAGGATCATGCTTTTAGGTAAAAGTTAAAGATGAAGAAAGAGGGGGTGTGTCGCGTTTCTGCACGACAGAGCTAGGTGGGTGTGGAGAAGCGAAAGGTGAAGAAAAAGAAAGAGAGACACAAAAAAGGAGAGAAAACAGGTCGGGGCCAGGGGACTTCAGCCTCATGGACTGGAGCCCGGAATCGGGCCTGACTGATCCTTTTATTATCTTACACATAAGCAAGAGTCTCACACCCAAGAATTAACCTCCAGGCCTAATTTCCCATGCCTGCAAACTGCCATTACCAGAGGCCCCATGAGGTTATTGTCATGCACCTCTTGAGACAGGATCTTCCTCTGCCAAGGTTTACTGATAAGAATGTAGGCAGGACAGGTGTTATATCAATAGGTCATTTCACAGGAAGGCTGCCAGAACCTGAAGCAAGGGGTTTACACCCCTTTTCTACTCTCCCTGATTTCGCCGGTGGCACCCACGGGCACCCACGCAACCGCATCTGACTTGGGTTGTCCCTCTTGTGGGATCTTACCTGTCACTGACTGACCGGACATCCTTTGGTGCCAAGTGGGAATATATACAGTAAGCATAATATTGAAGTTATGATCTGTCATCACAGAGAGGTGCATGGAGACAGACAGGCAGGCTATAATGTGATGGGTGTTTTCCCCTTTCTCATCCCTGAGCAAGAACTAATCAACCATGGAGTGTTGAAGGAGAGGAAATTAAAAATGCCAAAAGTGGCTGCTTGCTCCAGAGGCCCCTTGAGAGGCTGCCCTATCACGTGGAAAGACCACTGGCCTGATGGCAGGAGAGCAGATCCTACTCTTGACCTTGTGGCTGAAACCATTGTGTGGACTTCCCCATGGCTTAATCCCTTCAGCCATCATAATATCTCTATTATGGGATAATTGAGTAAATCATCTTTAAGGTTGTCTTGTCCCACTTGCTGTGTATTTCAAGGATTCCTTGACAGTTGTAGGTTAAAAGGTGCCTGGTTTTAGCACTTTATGGCTTTTATCCTCTTCTCTTACTCCCACTCCCAGCTCTATGCTTTTATAAGCCAAGAATAAGCACATACTGTGGTTATACTTCATATGCCCTCATGGGTTCTGTCTTCCTCTGCACACTCTCCTGGAAGAAGGCAGAATAAGTAATTTAGACACACTTACATACATGTATGAGTAGACCAGGCAACCACTTCATTCTGAGCTCAATTCCTGGTTTCTCAGGGAATGCTGAAATGAAGTGGAATCCCGGATAATCTTGAGACAGAGGCTTTGACCAGACAGGACTGTGAAGATAGCCATGTCGTTTACACTGACTAGCCACTTAAGTGAACTAGTCAATTTAATCTAAGTTCCAATTGAATGGCTTGTTTTACAAATGTCCAAGATAATTAGTGATCTTAGCCTAGGCAGGCCCAGTTTGTAATGGGTCTAGATTTCAGTAAGTTTAATAGTGGGGAGAATCAGAGCTCAAAGAACTCTCACTCTTACTGTGCAGTGATGAATGATAGCAGGGCCCCTTAGCATATGGTGTGTGTAGTGTTTTTACCTAAAGACTTCCAGGTGAGTGTGCCTTCACCCCCTTGGCTGTTCCACCTCTGGCCACACCTGGTGCCACATAGATGTTCTGCACATGAAATATTACCAGCGATAGACCTGAAGTTAACAGGAGAACTTTTCTTAAGTACTACCTCCTACCCTTTCAAAGGACAGCAAACATGTTAATCTTGGCAGAGGATGTTTTGACAGACCTTTGTATTGGGACACAGAGTCAGGCTCACAGAATGAGTCTGGCAAAGTGCAAGTCACCTGATTCAAATGTTAGAAGTAGGTGTTATTTATGTTAAGATATTTTAACATATGAACCCAGGAATTTTTCTTTTTTCACCTGAAAATATAAACCTGTGCATATGTACACTCACATAAAGATTTATTATACATACATTTTCTCTTCAGTGGACTTACTCTTTTATGCACTTAGATAGTTTTAATTGCCAGTTGTTTTATTGAATCAATCCTTTTATAATAAACTGACTGGTTAATTTAGTCGAAATAGCACCGTGTTGCCACTATGAGATCCTAATGGTGAGTGAGGTGTGGGAAAGTCTTCTATTCAGTTGTCCTGGAATCACTCACAGATGGTATTGAACACAAAACATTCCTCATTCTGATAGTGTCACATTGTACATAGTCTGTTTCCATAAACAGCAGAGCCATACATTTTTATAGTCTAAGCTCACAGTTGTGAATAGTTTTATTCACATGTTAGTTTTCTTAAAACCAAGAGTTATAGAATTGCATTATGTTCTTTGTTTTTGTGGGACATTATTATATCTATTCTTCATTATTGAATTGCCTGATTTGAGGGAGTATATCTCTATTGTTAATTTTGAAGAAATTAGAAAATATGTGAGGAAACATTTCATGACTCACTTTAGTGGAAGCTTATGTCCTAATAACAAATAAGGCTTCAGTGGATTGTAATTGTTGCATGAAATTACTTTTCTCTTAATCTTGTTTACAGCTGTATTATTTCTTGAATTTTCTTCTTTCAGAGAAGAGTTCCAGTCACAAATGCATATGTGATGCATTTTGACATTTACTGCTAAGATGAAATGCAGAAATGAAAGCCACACATCCGTTTTAGTTTTCTCAGATGTGATTAAATGTACTTTATCATGTTTTTGTGCTACTGACCTATAAGGAAAACAAACACTAAAAAGGGATAACAGTACAGCTAGGACCTGCAACCTCGAGACTTCTGGGATGAACTGGAACATCACAAGGAGAGATTTTATTCCAGCATATTCACACCTCTTTTGAGGCCTCAGCCTAGATTCATACACATTTCTTTCATTAGCAGTCGTCACGAGACACTTTACTTCTCAGGATGGCAGACAGTCTCCCTACAGAGTTTGATGTGGTTATTATAGGGACAGGTTTGCCTGAATCCATCCTTGCAGCTGCGTGTTCAAGAAGTGGTCAGAGGGTTCTGCATATTGATTCAAGAAGTTACTACGGAGGAAACTGGGCTAGCTTCACCTTTTCAGGATTGCTGTCCTGGTTGAAGGAGTATCAGCAAAACAGTGACAGTGGGGACAAAAGTACTGCTACATGGCAAGATCTGATCCATGAAACAGAAGAAGCCATCACTCTTCATAGGAAGGATGAAACTATTCAACACACAGAAATGTTCTGTTATGTCAGTCAGGAAATGGATGATAACATTGAAGAAATTGATGCTGTGCAGAAAAATCTTTCCTTGGTGACGTCTGGTACCCTTACTAAACCTCTGGATTCTGCATGCTTGTCTAAAGAAACACACTCATACAGTACAAGCTACGGAATGCCTGCCAAAGAAACTCCAAAAAATGATGGAGAGATGTTACTAGAAGTAACTGGAATAGCGGAAACTCAGGTGAAAGAAAAATATTGTGGAGATAAGATTTTTATACACACCCTTGCAGATGGAGATAAAGATGAAAACAAACCAATAGTGGAAGACAACACCGATAAACCAAAGAGAAATAGGATTACTTACTCTCAGTTAGTTAAAGAAGGCCGAAGGTTTAATATTGACTTGGTATCAAAGCTGCTATATTCTCAAGGATTGCTGATTGATCTTTTAATCAAATCAGATGTTAGTCGTTATGCTGAATTTAAAAATGTCACTAGGATTCTTACATTTCGAGAAGGAAAAGTAGAACAGGTGCCTTGTTCCAGAGCAGATGTATTTAATAGCAAAGAACTCACTATGGTTGAAAAGAGGATGCTAATGAAGTTTCTTACATTTTGTTTAGATTACGAACAACATCCCGATGAATACCAAGATTTCACACAGTGCTCATTTTCAGAGTACTTGAAAACTAAAAAATTAACCCCCAACCTTCAACATTTTGTACTACACTCCATTGCAATGACAGAGTCATCCTGTACTACAATAGATGGCCTTAAAGCAACAAAAAACTTTCTTCAGTGTCTTGGACGGTTCGGCAACACTCCATTTTTATTTCCCTTGTATGGCCAAGGGGAAATTCCCCAGTGTTTCTGCAGGATGTGTGCAGTTTTTGGTGGAATCTATTGTCTTCGCCATAAAGTACAATGCCTTGTAGTTGACAAAGAATCTGGCAGGTGTAAAGCAATTATAGATCACTTTGGTCAAAGAATAAATGCTAAGTATTTTATTGTGGAGGATAGCTACCTTTCTGAGGAAATATGTTCTAATGTGCAGTACAAGCAGATCTCCAGGGCAGTGCTCATTACGGATCAGTCTGTACTAAAGACAGATTCAGATCAGCACATTTCCATTTTGATAGTGCCTCCAGCAGAACCCCGGATGTGTGCTGTTCGGGTCACTGAACTATGTTCTTCAACCATGACATGCATGAAAGACACCTATCTGGTACATCTGACCTGTTCATCTTCTAAAACAGCAAGAGAAGACTTAGAATCAGTGGTAAAGAAATTATTCACCCCGTATGCTGAAACTGAAATAGATAAGGAAGAACGTACAAAGCCAAGACTCTTGTGGGCTCTTTATTTTAATATGAGAGATTCCTCAGGAATCAACAGAAGCTCATATAGTGGCTTACCTTCCAATGTATATGTCTGCTCTGGGCCTGACTGTGGACTAGGAAATGAGCACGCCGTCAAGCAAGCTGAAACACTTTTCCAGGAGATCTTTCCAGGTGAAGAATTCTGCCCCCCACCTCCAAATCCAGAAGACATTGTCTTTGATGGTGATGATAAGCAACCAGAGGCTCCTGGAACCAATAATATAATAGTGACCAAACTAGAATCCTCTGAATGAAGCAAAAACCTAGAAAGCCCGGGGAAGTGCCTTCAACATTAGAAAAAAGCAAACTGGAAATGCTACTTTGGGCCTTCATCCTAGCATCAGAATATTGTCATTGAAAGGACAGTTTCCTATATGAGTAATCAGAAGTGGTTATATGATGAGTGCTATGCAGATGTTGTCTTTAATTCTGTTTGAGATATTCAGTCATTGCATGTCTTTGTTAACCTTTGATAACCTGATTTATTGGTTATTGAACTTTGTTTGTTTGTTTGTTTGTTTCAGAATGTACTTCATGATCCGGAATCTTAAACAGGGTTAGCCTCATTTTAGATATCGATATGTATGTGAGGATTCCTTATTAGCAGCTGTGCTTAAAGGAAGGTTATATTGTATCCATTAATGACCTTCAGATTTTATTGTGATAATGACAATATCTAAGGAAATTTTATGTTGCAGTTATTATAGCTGCTACCACCTCTGAATAAAACACAGAGTAAATTATGTGGGTCTTTTGTATGTAATATAAAAATATACTTGATAGCAATAGCAATTAATGCAAATGCAAATATGATAAAATACATTTGTCTAAAAGGTTAGCTTTGCATGATCCTTTATTTGTGAAGGTCTGATGTTTCCAATAAGTCTTGTGGTTTAATTCTCCTGCTTGATCCTTGTAACTGATGAGGCAGTGTCACCACCGCAGTCTTCTCCTTTAGAAAAAGTGCCAGAGAGTTCAATTAGTTGTTGAAGAGCTCATTCTTTGGAGCTTCCGCCCAAAGAAAGTCTAGAGGATAACATTAGTTCTGATTTAATACTTCAGAGAATTTCTGCAGACTCCAGCCCTGGCATCTAAAAGAAGAGAATTTCCAAGTAACTCAGGACAAAAGAAAAAAGTAAGTTGCCCCAGGAAACAGATACTTCAGACTGATGGTTCAAAAATGTCAAGAAACCAAGTGAGTCTTTTTTAATCTGGGATTGATTTCCCGAGGTTTCTCAGTGAAAAGTAATTTTCCACCATGTTGGCCCTTCCTCTATAATTAGCAGCACTAACTACAGCTGATAGGAGTGAATCAGAGGATTTACTGTGTCCCTTCGGTTATGTCCCCCACCACACAAATAGTGAAGTAACCACTTCCATAATTTCCTCTGCCTCTTGCTGTTATCTAGAGGATAGAAATACAGTAAAACCTTGGATTGCGAGTAACTTTTTTTGCCAGTGTTCTGCAAGATGAGCAAACATTTCAATTAAGTTGGTGCAAAAGTAATAGCAGTTTTTGCTATCACTTGTAATGGCAAAAACAGCAATTACTTTTGCACCAACCTAATAATACATTTTAACTTGGTAAATGAGCTATGTCTTGCAATACGAGTAGTTGCTTTCCGGAACGAATTATGCTCGCAAACCAAGATATTACTGTATTTCTTTTTCACAAAACCACCAGAAGTCATAAAGCTGTTGTTACTCCAATGTTGAAAGCCTGCGGAGCCATCAGAAGAGGAAAACTTCCTTCCCGTTTAGTCCCCTGTTTCCATATCTCAGTCAGAGAATAATCATCTTGTAGGAAGAGAGCCCTCAGTGACAGTTTTTGTTCTGGAACCAAGCATTTACTACCTGCTAGGCACTGTGCTTTCTCATTACAGGTTCTCAACAACCCTGTGAGGCAGATGTTATTGAACACATTTTCAAAGAGGTAATAAAGACAATAATTTGCTCAGAGTTTGATATGTGGAAGAGCCAACATTGGAATTCAGGCTTTCATGGTTTCAGAATGATTCCACTAACGTTAACGGTTAGAAGAGTGCGGGTACTATAGAAGGAAAAATGCTCATGAAAATCAGTCTAGTGTTACTGTTGAAGAAAAGTATACAGAAATTGGTCTCTCACTTTATTGAATCAGAGATATGTTAAGATTAAAAGTAATTGAAAATAGGGCCGGCCGAGTGGGGCGGTGGTTAAGCGCTGGCCTGGGAAGCCAGCGGCCCCGGTTCGGTCCCACATATGAGGGCCAGTGACACTGCCCTCAAAAAAAAAAAAAAAGTAATTGAAAATAAACATAGCTTAGAATTATGGATCTCATAAAACACAATTTGTCTAACTTCTCACAAAATAATGTTTGTAATGTGTACTGTGATGTGAACATCATGTTATAAAAAATACAGATGTTACTAGGGTAAAATATACTCTGAATAGTGTTTTGTCACTCTTCCATATGTGAGAAAAACGAGACAAGAAAGATTTAAGTAATTTACCCCTTACTAAAAATAGAGAAGCCATGAATTGGTGGATATATTTGAATATAACGAAGTGGTATTATTGGGTGAATCCTAAGGTTCAAATCTAGCAAAACTGCCTGAAATAGACCTAAAAATTAGTCATTCAAATGAAAAAGAATTTAAGATAAATAAAGTGGAGGTGAAGGTAATCCAGACCTGTTGAAAAAATTTTCAATTTCAATACATTATTCATAGAATTTAAGAAAAGGAACAATGAGAAGTTGCAAAAGATGGGAGAGCCAAACATAATGCACAGGAAAAATGTGTTAAACTAACCACATATAAAGGTGCTTTTAAAATCTAATAAAATGAATATATTACTTTCTTAACTTGAATGCAAAATAAATTGGAAATGAGAAAAGTTATAACTAATAAAACATGAAGAATATTAGATGAGAAGCTTCCTATAAGTATAGCAGGGTAGGTAAATGCCAGACTTGCCTCCATGACCTTATCAAAATCACAACTAAACTACAGAACAGCCATCACTGAGAATATCCGGAAGGCTAGTTGGACCAAAGTCCTACAACTAAGGACATACAGAAGACGCCACATGGAGACTGGTAGGAGGGCCAGAAAGGCAGAACAGGCTAGTCCTACATCTATGTGTGGCGGTTAAGAATTGGGAGGCATATCTCAGCTGTGGTGGTCCCCTCTGAGGAGGGAGGGGTCCCAGCCCCACACCACGCACACTAATCCAAAGTTCCAGTTCTGGGGAGAAAACTCCCCATAATATCTGGCTGTGAAAACCAGTGGAGATTGTGGCCAAGTGAGACGGAGTGCCAGGCTCTCCTCTTAAAGGCCCCACACATGGACTTACTGCTGACAGACTCACTCTCTGAGCCCCAGTGCTGAGGTGGTGGCTCGAAAGGCTCCGGGGACATTTGGGGAGGAACTGAATTGTCTGGCTTCAGAGTGAGGGCTGGATGGGCAGCGCCCTACAGAGAGAAGTGCTGGCAGGAGCCATTGTTCCTTGGTTGTGCCCTCTCCCCAACTAGCCTGGAGGCGAAGGAGGATGCCATACCTGAGTCTCCATCAACCTGGCTAACACTGATCACCCTACCTTGGTGATTCTCTGAGACTCCTTTCCTCCTACTTGCAGGCCCACCCAGGTCACTTCAGTGGCATTTCTGTATGAATGTCCTGTCTTGGCTCATGCTTCAGATTTTCTTAAAATCTTTTAATCTTACAAACTCCAAACAAGCAGCATCTGTCCTTGGTGTGGTTCATACCTCTTGCTAAACAGCCTCAAGCCCAGCACTAATAGCAGCTAGCCTCAGTTCACAGCTTAGCCTCTTCCAGGCATCTCCAAGACCAACACAAGCAGCCACCATCTACAGATCCCTTTGTAGCTCATACCAGGTGGCCCTGGGTAGGGCACAGGCAGTGGATGACCTTGGCCTGCACAATAGCCCCTCCCCCCACTGCACACAAAGGCCCCAGAGCCAACACACCTGGTGGCCACCTTTGGACCACAGCAGAGCACCACTCAGCCACCTCCACAAATGACACCCAAAGTGCAGAGTGGGCAGGCACTGGAACCCTGCTAAAATGATTCTTTTCCATAGGGTCAGCCCCTGTACAACAGTTGCACTGTAGTCGTGGCCAGTCCTCACAACCCATCTGCCAAGAGTCAATCTTTCCCACTGATGTGCCAACAACAACCAAGGCTCAACTACAAAAAGAGTGCACACACGCACAAGGGACACGCCTGGAGCCCTGGCTCAGGGGACCAGGGAGACTGCCACTGGGGCCCACAGCACCTACAATATAAGGACACTACTAAGACCAGGAAACTTAGTAGCTCTACCTAATACATAGAAACAAAAATGGAGAGGCTGCCAAAGTGAGACAAACACGTCCCAAATAAAAGAACAACAGAGTTCCAGAAAAAGAACTAAACAAAATGGAGACAAGCAGTCTACCAGACGTAGAGTTCAAAACACTGTTTATAAGGATGCTCAATGATCTCAGGGAGAAGAGATAAGGACAAAAATGGAGATAGAAAACAGAACCAGTCAGAAGTGAAGAATACAATAACTGAAATGAATACACTAGAGAGACTCAAAAGTAGATTAAATGAAGCAGAGGATTGAATCAGTGATTTGAAAGACAAGATAGCAGAAAACACCCAATCAGAACAACAAACAAAGAAAAATAATAACCCAAAAAAATGAGGCTAGCTCAAGGTCCTCTGGGACAATATCAAGCGTACCAACTTTGACATCATAGTACCAGAAGGAGAAGAGAGAGAACAAGGAATTGAAAACCTGTTTGAAAAAATAATGACAGAAAACTTCCTAATCTAGCAAAGGATTATAGACATACAAGCCCAGGAAGCACAGAGAGTCTCAAACAAGATGAACCCAAAAAGGCCTACACCAAGACACAGCATAATTAAAATGGCAAAATTTAAAGACAAAGAATCTTAAAAGAAACAAGAGAAAGGCAGTTAGTTACCTACAAGGGAGTACCCATAGGACAGTCAGCTGATTTCCCAACAGAAACTTTTCAGGCCAGAAAGGATTGGCCTGAATAATTCAAAGTGGTGGAAGGCAAGGACGTACAACCAAGAATACTCTACCCAGCAAGGCTATCATTTAGAATTGAAGCAGATAAAGAGCTTCCCAGACAAGAAAAACTATAGGAATTCATCACCACCAAACCAATATTACAAGAAATGGTAAAGGGACGTTTTGAAGATGGAGAAAAGATAAAATATATGAATAATAAAATGGCAATAACCACATCTATCAAACATTACTTTTGATGTAAATGGACTAACTGCTTCAATCAAGAGACACAGGGTGGCTGAAAGCATAAGAAAACAAGGCCCTTACATATGCGGCCTACAAGAGACTCACTTTAGATCCAAAGACACACAGACTGAAAGTAAAGGGATGGGGAAAGACATTTCATGAAAATGGAAATGGAAAGACAAGCTGGAGTATCAATACAGATACCAGACAAAATAGACTTTAAAACAAAGGCTTTAAACAAAAGATAAAGAAGGACCCAGTAATCCTACCTGTGAGTATTTATCCAAAGAAACCCAAAATGACTTTGAAGGGACTTGTGCATTCATATGTTCATTCATCTTTGGTTTAATTATCTCTGGTAATGATTTTGTTGGTTTCTCTTAGTGTGATAAGTAATTACTTTAAACCAAGAACTGACATCATTCCTATTGGGAAAATATATAGGAAGCATTTTTCAAGTAGAAATTAAACAATCTTGGCACCATTTTTATTTATGCATGTTTGAAGGAGCTTGTTTGTTGTAATAAAACTGTAGTGAATGTTTACTAAATGAGAAAGAGAAGGAAAGAAAGCATAAATATTTTCTATTCACATGACTTTGTAACTATGAAACCTATAATATAAATGTACTGACAATAAAAGACATTCAGGAAGTTGGAGGATATACAGTTTTTAAAATCAATCTCATTTCTAGGGTCCAACAGTGACAAACTACAATTTTAAAAGTGTTTGAATATTAATATATATGAGCCATTCAAAGAAAGTTGTATAACCATATTGGGATATGTTAAGAAAGATGCTTATATAGAAGCAAATTGAAGGAACCACTTCCTAGTATAATGGGGAAAAATGTAAATAGGGAGTCTGAAAACCAAAATTACCATTATTTTTTTTTTTTTTTTGAGGGCAGTGTCACTGGCCCTCATATGTGGGACCTGAACCCGGGCCAGTGGCTTCCCAAGCCAGCACTTAACCACCACGCCACTCAACCAGCCCAAAAAATTACCGTTCTTAATTCACTACTTATCAGTTGTATAATCTTGGGAAAGTCACTCCTGACTTCCGTTTCATCATCTATAAGGTAGAAATAATACTTCACTGAATTATTCTGAGGATTAAATTAATATATATGAAATCATGTCTAAAAGAATATCAATAGATGACAGTATGTGGATTTACTATACTTCCACTTAATATTCCAACTGGACGCTTTAGATAATTTGACAGAGAACTGTGATAGATTATTTAGGAAAATAAGCAAGCAAAGCTATGTCTTTTTAACTCGGGGGAAAAAATGGGAGTCTTGCACTTTATATTCTTAAAACATGCAATTAAGTAACCTTTCTAAATATACTATGGTGCTGAGTAGAAAGTTTAGTTAAGACTAATAAGCTCATTGCAAAGAAATAAGTATATAATTATTGATGGAAAGACTAGCCTGATATCAGTATGAAAAAAGAAGCTAGATCTACTTTATATGTGATACAGTTCATTCCAGATCAGTTAAAAAGTATAAAGGTAAAAATTAAAAGACTACAATTCCAATAATGGTACAAAGGAAACTGTGTAGCAATGAAAAACATCAACAAGGTAGATGAGATTAACTAAAAGAAAAATGAAAACAAATATACTGAATAAGAACACAAAAGAAGAAGAGATGGATTTTAAAAAGCTACTTTGCTTTACGCATGGATAAAATGCTTAATTTTTTTTTTTAAAAGGTAGATGCAAATCCATAAGGCTTTCTATTCTTTGCTAAGCAATTCATAAAGGATTGGTATAAATGAGAAAATATGAGTGAAAGCAATTCTTAATGATATTTAGATTTACTAATGTTAAAAATGCTAGTTGAAACACCTTTGACCTAGTCCATGCTATTAGCAAAAATCTTTCAATCGCATGTGTCCTCATAACCAGTAGCATTGCTATATTAGTAGTTTTTTAAAGAATTGTTCATGAAAATATGTAAAGAGCTATAACCAATCTCTTTTGATAGATCTAATTCACTTTGAGTAGCATATGCCCAGGAAAATATTGAAAAGACAAAAACTACTTGTACAAAAATACTTCTAGTAGTTCCATTCATTCAAGTTAAAAAAATAAAAAGTCCAATAATAGGGAAATGAATTAGTGAATTTTGTATTGCTATTGCTATCATAGACTGTTATGTAGGCATTGTATAATATTTATATATGTAAAATTGTATGGAAAAATGTGTAAACATGATTCAAAGCAGAACATAAATTGTATTTACTGATTATGTACACTGAAAAGATCAGCAGAAAATGTAATTAATTGGAGTTTAACATTGAGGCGTTCTTTTTTTTTTCTGTAAAATAATGATATGTGCAAGGGAAAATAAAAGATTAATTGTATAATGGTTTACTGAATTGGTGAGAAAATTATTGATTCCTTGGAAACTTCTAAAGTTCTCCTTTAAATTTAAATGTTAAATTCGAAAGATAATCTCCAAAAATGTTGGTAGAAAGTTTTATAATTCTTGGTGGGAAACATTCTTGGTCAAAGTGGATTTTGTATCTTTTCTCAATTACCCAGCATTAAGAAATAAGGTCTATAGTGACACTTTTTTTTATTTTTTTTTATGGAAACCTCAGAGCCAGAGGTGGAAAGAAATAAGAGAAAGAGCATTAATGCATTCCAGGACATTAGCATGAAGACATTGCATACTAGTTAAAGTATGGCTCCAAGTCAAAGAAGACACTTCATTTGGGAGTCTTGGAGGCAGGGAAATGAGGGTTGAATTTGGATTCCTAGACATGGCCAAGCCTGGGTCTGAGGCACGTTTTCAGGGAGACCCATGCTGAGGACAGATGTCAGGAAACGATGCTGGCTGACCTTGCTTCTTGTCAGCCTGAGAGAGCCAAAGCAAGGTGATTTAATTCAACAAACATCAGTTGAACATCAACTGTGGTGCACAGGTTATGAACTGGCATTGTCTCAGGATTACAAATAGAAAAACGAATAAGACAGGTCCTCTGTACCTGATAACCATCCTGTTGGATGACATGCATACCTTTTACCTTAATGAGAATTAAGACATTCTCTATTCATCATACTTGCCATTATAACTACCTCCACCTCCCTCCAAAAGAAAAACAAAAGAGAACCTGATTTGTGATGCATGGCATTCCTGTAAAGGGGTGTCAAAACCTTTTATTCCACAGTTGGAAACAAGTAGCTTAACAGTTAAATGGCAGATCAGTTAATACTTTCTGAAGTCAATTTCAGCGAACATTCAGTTAATTAAGAAGTTTCTGACAGTAACCAGAAGCTTTCTACCTCGACTGGGGGAAGGAGTGAAGAGCGTGTACTAGAGACTGGGTCCCAGAAGCCTCAGGCATTGAGAGCTGGGGAGTAGGAAATGGAAAAAAATCCAAAGGAGAAAAGAAAGGCCAAGACATGATTAGGATTACTTTTATTTACCTTCCTCTTGGCAGCACAAACGAAAGTCATGCTCTTATTGCGAGGTAGTTGATTCTTGGAAGATTAAGACATTTTTAGTGTTTTGCCTTCATTAGACTGAGGCATTCTTTCTAGTATCCTCCTTATCTGTTGGGAGCCGTCAGCACCCCAATATATGACAAGGTTCATGGTCGGTTATAGTCTCCATGCCTGTGAACCCATGTGCCTTTTCTCTACATCAGATCCTATAGGAGACAGTACTTTCACTGTATTTATGGCAAGTTCTTGTGGTACCCCAATGAGATAACTACGCAGCCAACGACTGGTAAGATCTCCTAGAAAAGAGGGGAGACAACCTAAGCCAAGCGGTAGTTCCGTGGGGACCCCAGGACTAAGAAATAGGGGACTCAAGTCCCTTGGAAACAGGCCCAGACCCCTGGCCACATAAGCCAAAAAGCCTGGCTGTAACTGATAATAACATAATCCGTTAAGCTCATTTGCCTAAGATAACCACACTGAAAAGTCTCCTTGGAGACTACAGGTCTCCAGGCCATGAGAGTTCCAATAAGGGACAACTTGCTGACCATGAGCTATGTTAATCTATAGCCTTAATTGGATTCTTTGCCTTGTACATTGTTGTAGCAACAGACACTGAAGCTTTAGCTCAAATATATGCCCTGTGAGTCTTACTGCTGGAATCTGGGCCTAGATAGTCAAGGTAATCATGGTAACCATTCTTCAGGTGATATGTAGAAACTGAGTCTGGGTCATAAAGAGATTATCATAGATGAGATTAACCTTAAACGTAGGAAAGGTCACAGTGTGCCCTGGGGAGAACAATTATAAGGAAGTAAAGACTAAAAGTCTTAAAGAAAACTACATCAAAACTTTGTGGAATTTAAACTTGTGATTGGATAATGGTCAAAAGTCCCTATAAAAAGGACATGTTATTGCAATAAAGTGTGACACATTTTTCTCTTTAACTCCCCTGGTGTCTCCACTGTCTCCCTTCTTTATTTTCCTCCCCCGCCAACGCCGTCTCCACCTGAGGAAAACCCTGGTCAGTGGAGGCTGGTCCCCCGCACTTATCCTTTTAACCAACACCCAAATGTATTCACATTTCAACAGCAGAGGCCACAATACCTCCAGTCTCTGTAAGGCATGAACAAGGAAGCTGAGTGCTTCACTGGAAAGAATCTGACTCCAACACAAATATTATCACAACAGGTCTGCAGCATTTGTAGGAATACCGCTTTTTCTCCTTACCACTATGTTCTCCTATGTGAGTCTCAGGACAACTGTGTAAGGTAAGAAAGGGCAGATATTTATGGATATCCATTTTATAGGTAAGACTTAGAGAAGTTACGTGACTTCCTTGGCCTGTCCGAGTAAGCATTCAGATCCATTAGTTAGAATTGAAATATAACTGCTCCACTTTGCCACCATCTCGTTATGTATTGCATATAAGATTGCATAAGACAGAAATCACGATTTTAAAAGTGGTGGCTTCTAGAATTTTAGAGCACACTTATTTTTCAACAAATTAAAAAAAGGTCATCCTGTAAATTAAAATTTGTGTAATTAAAGTGGGCCAGCTGATGTTGGAAGAGAGCAAAGGGAGTTGATTATTTAAACTCACACCCGAATTCAAAGCAAACTTTCTTTACCTTGGTTTTTATGTCAAGAGCTTCATTTCTTTCTATATAGAGTCTTTATTAGTTCCTGCTGATGTTCTATAATTTTGGCATTTGCTTGTTATTTTATATATACATATATATATATATATATATATATATATATATATATATATATATATATATATATATATATATATCACATATATACACAGGCACATATATATGTTTAGCCCTTATACACACGCACACGCGTGCACGCACATACACACACACACACGTTTAGCCCTTAATACGCTCTGTGAATAATTAGTACACTCTATACCCAAATAATATGAAAAAATGGATTCACATTGAGGAAAGGAATGACTTGGGATTCAGAAGTGCAGCATTGAGGAAATGTAGTAGGAAGATAATACCTGTTTGTAGTCCAGTCAGAAGAAAATACATCTTTAGGCATTTTATAGTTTTAAAGAAATAGGAATCCTTGGGGACAGTGTAGTGAGTGGGGTTTATGCTAGTTCTTTTTATTGCATGTCGTATAATAACTAAAGCCCATGAGCATCCCATTTCTGTTTAATTGAGACTTATTTGTTCCTGTATTTATTCATCCCTATATTTAAAAATAAGAACAAATATTACTAATCTAGTATGGGGAAGTATTATTTTTACATCATAAGTTAATTTCATTATATGTGTAAGTTTAATTTCTGTTCAGGTTTTTGTATTTCAGTATTTTTATTGCCCTTTATAAAGAAGAAATTTGGGGGAATGTATAGTTGAGGGAGAGCAGGAAATCTTGTTTTCAGGCAATTTAGTTGTTAATTTCCTAAAATAATTAATGTGAAGTGTGATAATGAGCTGTGTGTCCTTCTGTTCCGTTAACAGTCCAATTTTATGATGGCATAATAACATTATTTATGGTTGAAATACAAATACCAACCAGGTGTTTATTAAAAGGAAAAAGCAAAAGATAAGAAGTGCACTGGAAACCTTGTCATGAGACTGCAGTCTCCTTACACAGCTGTGTGGGGCAGCTCCGTCCTGCTCTGCCCAGGAACTTCCCAGCCCCTCTTCCCTTCCATTCGTCCCTGTACCTTCATCTCCTAGGGAGGTTCCATCCTGAGGAACAGAGTACCACCAGGCCAGTCTCAGAGAAAACCTTAGTCCCAGGTCCTCATATTGTTAGTGGATAACCCTGTGCGAGTCAATAACACTACTTAAGAATAGGGAACGTTTCAATAATTTATGAGATGTTCCATCTAATAATTTTCCTAATTTTCTTCTACCAAGGCAGTGGTTCTCAAACCAGGGTGATTTTGCCCTTCAGGGGACATTTGACAATGTCTGGAGACATCTTTTGTTGTCAAAACTGGGAAGGGATGTTACTGGCATCTAGTGGGTAGAGGGCAGGAGTTCAGCTAAACCCTGTAATGCACAGGAGAGCCTCCCACAAGAAAGAATGATCCCGTCCAGAATGTCAGTAGTACCAAATTTGAGGAAACCTCATTGGAGTAAAAGTTTTCAATATTAATAATGAGTCTTCTTTCCTGGCTTTCATGATCCCCATTTTTGCCTTTCCTCTTCAACACCTCCTGACTCCCTGAGTGCTTCAGCAGCGTCATTGTTGGTAGAACTGCTGTCTGTGCTCCCTTGTAGCCCCCACCCCTCATCTCCCTCGGTGTAGGATTCTGAAAGGGAGGGAAGGAGGCAGAGCGGGCCCCCCTCATTTCTTGTGTTTCTCTTTGGGTGAGGAGCCTGTGGAGGAAAACCTGGGAAATGAGCAAATGGCCACAGAGAGATGATATGAAAGATGTGATTTTGATCTAGACCAACCATTCCTAAAGGCAGTGAGAACCGTCAGGGTAGCCTATTGACCATACAGATTTTCAGTTTCCATCCAGGCCTTCAAGGGCTGAGCTTGGAATGGACACTTTAAACAAACTCCCCAGGAGATTCATTTTTAGCTGTTTCAAGAGCTGGCATTTCCATTCACTGTTCTTACCAAGGGAGAGAGCCTTGCTGCTCAGGTCTAGAGGGTTTTAAATTGAACATCAAGGGTGAGAGTTAAATCTATAGGAAACCCAACTTGACAGAGGGGTGGGGGTAGCTTGAAAGAGTGGACTATGAGGGGGGTCTGGCAACCAGCCTGCTCGAACACCAACCAGCTTTGCTTTTTGCCCGTAGGCAACATACTTCCTATTTGTAAACTTCCTCTTCCCCATCTCTGATTTTTCCTTAGCTCTTCTTAGTTTGACATTCTTGGCTCCCGATAACTGAGACTTGCAAGGAAATGATCTTTTCATGCAAATCTAAATTGCCCCACACTAGTCACTGAGAAGGGCTTCATATGCTGCCACCTCACAAATGTGTATTTTAAACTTAAAGCATTTTGTCCCAGTATTGCACTAACTAGGAGATAGCAATTATGTTTTTCCTTAACATTCTGTCAAGCTTCTTATCTTCTTCCTTCATTTTCCTTTTACTGTCCTGAGGTATCTCATATCACAGCCTTTAGATAACTACAATAATTACACACACACACACACACACACACACACACACACACACATTTACAGCTGAGTGTGTTGTATGTATTCTTGCAAGAAAAGTGACACTGGCTGCCCCAAGGCTCTGTTTCAAAACTCTGCTTTAGTCAGCAGCATGGCAATAGAATGGAACTTACTATAAAACGGATCCATTGTGTTCCCACCTGCTATAAAACCTAAACTCTGAGCTCCTTTGAGAGCTTTGGAAGTTGTAAATGACTATATTAAGATTTAATTCAGTCCCTTGAGATTCCCTCATATTTTTAATTTGCTCTTCTGGGCCATCCTAAATTTTCTTCACTTGGGGTCAGGTTAGTAACCCAGGAAGGGACACAGAAACTAGAACTGTCATTGTAGGTGTGGCGTCCCATGGCTATCACAGAATCTATTCAAGTGTTGAATGTTTTCATACAATTAAAAAGACCTCAAGCGGGCCTGCCAAGTGGCACATTGGTTAAGAGCTGGCTTGGGACACCAGCGGCCCCGGTTCGGATCCCACATATGAGGGCCAGTGACACTGCCCTCTACAGCAAAGATGGTGAACAACAGCTCCACCTGGAGCTGGGCTGCTGTGAGTCCCTGGGACAGCATAGCTGCAGCCCCTACTGCTGTGGGCTGCCATAGGCTACAGTGAGTGGCCGGCAATCAGAGTGAGTGGCTGGCAGCCAGTGTGAACTGCCAATGGCCGCCATGAGCGGCCGTCCAGAGGTCGGCGACCCATCTGCCTCACCCGAAAAGAGCACAATGATGATACCAACATGGGCCAGTGAAGCAACGGCTTCCACAACTGGTCTGAAGAACAAAAGGACAGCAACTTGTCTGTTCCCCTTCCCCAATTCCCCAACACTGTTCCCTTCCCCCAATTCCCCAATAAAATCTTAAAAAGAAACTGCCAAAACTTAAAAAAAAAAAAAAAAGGCCTCAAGCTTCTCCATGGATCACAACCAAATGACTTCATCAGATCTTTGCAGTGAGAATCAAAAGAGAGTTTGGGTTCCTAAAGCAAAACCTCGCTAATCTTGTGACTTTAAGTTAGTTGTGAATCTCAGCCCCTTGTGCCACACTCTGAAACGGAGGTAATGAGCCTTCCCTGCCTCACATGTCTGTGAAGACCTGATGAGAAAAATATATGGGACAGGACTTTGAAAATTATAAACTACCACATGAAATAATAAGGTTTTTAATTTATTATTGTGATGGGAGAACAAGAGATGACAAATCTAATAGGAATACCATTTGACTTGCCATCACCCATAAAATGAATGTTTTATAGCATTTATTTAATAGTCAATAATTATGAAAATTATGAAGTGAAGACTGTCAGGTAGTGTTTTAAGCTGAAAAAGGGATCCCTTAGAAGACAGTTCAGGAAGTTGGTCTTGTTTTTTGTTCTCCTAACCTATATATTACTACTTCCCGTTAGGGACATTTTTCATTTTTATTAAAACCTGACTGTGACTATTTCTAAGCACCATTACCATTTCACCTTAGTGTTTGGTTAATTCCAGGGGTGACCATGTTGACTCCAGGATTTTTAGTCTTCATTTGAGAAGAAATATGGTCATGTGTACATAGCTTTATAATCAAAAACATTTTAATGGCTCCTCAGAGTCCTTGAGATACAGTCCAAGCTCCTTGCCTGGCATGTAAGGGTCTTCCTGGGAAAGTCTCTAGCCTTTTAGTTCTCTCTTACCAGAACTCTCTGCGTCCACCATATTGAATTATATGCAGAAACCCAAATGGTGCACGCTCTGTAAGGTCCTCCCGTGTGTTTACATAAGCTGTTCCCTCTTCCGGGCCAGAATAGAACTGACAGCCTTTCTCCCTCCTTATTCGCCTGGTTAAAATGTGCATAATATTCAAGGCTCACTCAGGTGGTGCCTGTTTTTCAGAGAAAGTCTTTTCCTGAATTGGAAATTCTTTCTCCTACAGTCAGACTTGGACATTCTCCTTACACCCCTTCTCTGGCGTGTGAGCTCCTTGAAGGCATGGATCTTGTCACATTAACTTTTAAATCTAACACCAGGGATTAACAGACCTGGGGCATGGTCCAAACAGTACCGGCTCTAAGCACTTGTTCAGTTTGGTGTAAACTTGCTCATCCAGAGTTTAGACCATTGAACTGTAAGTTAGCATTCAATGTCGACATCTTGTGGTCAATGGGGGGAAATGACTTTGTTCTCAAGTATTTGTGCATATTAATAGACATTTAAACTCCAGAGCTCAACCCCTCCTGTGCCTTCTGCCTATTTTCCACCACTTAAAGGAATGTTGCTCCCAGATACTCAGCTATTCAATAATAATAATAATAATAATACCTTATATATTACCATTTTACTAAACACATTCATTTAACAAACAGACAGCATTTTGGTACAATTATTCCCATTTCACTGGTGAGAAGATTGAGGTTCAGAGATGTTAATTAATTTTCCCAGAGTTGTGGTAATTATATATAGAAATTGGAATTGAATCCAAGACTTTGGCCCCCCAAACAATCCTCTATTATAAAATGTATCACATTGTTTCATAATTATTTATTTGTTCATAATTCATCTGATGGGTTGTTCTGCTGGTGCGTTTTAAGCAGTAAATGCTTTTCTTATTTAGATACCATTTTTATGTTAACAATTCAGCAAGTTGATGATTAGAAGTTTTTCTTTTGTTTTACAGTAGATGGTGCTATAGTGAAAGTTTGGGTTTTCTCTTACTTGCAATACTTGTGCTTCCAGAGTGGCTGTGGGGAGGTGTCACTGCCTGGGTGACCGGGGTGGTGGGTGCCCTTGCTGTGTCCAAGTCACTGGGGTTTCGGGGCACCACCACCAAGGTGGGGGATGTGGTGGGTGGGTGGCAGCCGGGTTCAAAGCCTCCGATGCTGCTGCCTGGTGCACTGGAGGGGAGACGCATCTCCGCTGCTGCTACCTGAGCCTGCTGCAGTTGCGGGAGGGAGCCGGGTTCTCCAGACATTTCCACGGCCCCTCTTACCTTCTGCCAGACGTGGAGGCCTCTGCAGGGCCCCTTCAATACTACTGCACTATCTGCAGCCTGGGCCTCAGCTTCAGCAGCCCGGTAACCATATCTGCAGGCACCGCCTCTGTCCTCCCCACCCCCTCACTCCCCCCACCCCCCACTCACCTCCCCAGTCCCCTATCATTCAGATATGCCCACCTTCAGACACACTCATGTGTGGATCTCTCAGGCAGAGGAAACTTTGCAGGGGTATGGATGTCCGACTAGCTGTAGATTTACAGGCAGATACAAAGAGGTTGTCTCACACTGCCATGATGCTCGCTTTTTAGTATTATTTCTCATACCCACTGTACTGTAAGTTCCATGAAACTCTTGTTTCACTCACCTCTTTATACCTATTTTCTAGCATAGTGATTGACACATGTAGATAAGCAATAAATAGTGAATGGATACATGAATACATGAATGAAGTTAAACTTATACCAGCTTATTACTTTAATCATAACTCGTTTATTCATCAGTAAGGTACACTGAGATTTGCTACCTGCAACACAGTGCAATTGTGTGCAGCAAGCTTTCTTACCTTTGAAAGACTAAATCATATTCAAGGTAAAGTAACTAAAAGTTGAGGGCCAAACTGTATTTTAACATTTAAAGACAACTATATAATTAAATATCATTCTATTTAATAAGAAAGTTTGTAAACTATATAAGACAGTATTTTGTTAGAGTCAACTTAGCATGTCACTATCTTTAGGTTTTTAGATTTTCTTCTGGAAATATATTCTTTTTAAATTTCACTATTTAGGGAGAAATTTAATAAGGTGGGAATAGATTCTTATTTTTGAAGACAACACATCTAACTTGCTATTTCTCTTATCCCCAGAATTACCTATTATAATCTGAATTAAGTTTATTATTTGCTATTTTATCACTTCTTTCTGGAGTATTTCCTCTATCATATTCCAAAACCCAGTCTTCTTCCAGTCACTTACATATTTACTGAACATTCGCTCCTTTATTCAATGAGCATTTATTAATAGCTACATGTATCAGACACTGGGAATAATACTGCCCCCCACCAAAATAAAAACCCCAAACCTGGTGTGTATAAATGAATATTAACTATGTTCTGTCAATTGCTTTCTGAGTCTAGGATCTCTTCATACTTTTATAATTGCAAATTTTGTAATATGAAGGGATTTTCAATTTTATGAAAACAAAAATAAAACTAAAGTCTAAAGAGAGACTGCATGAATTGCCAAAATTACAGAACCACTTAGTAGGGGGCTGGGACCCACTCCCAGGCCTCTTGAAAGCCTACCCTCCACACCCCTACCCTATTAGTCATGAGATCAATCTTATTTTCATTCTCCATTAGAGCCATTTTTTTCTACAACCTGTTTTGACCCTCTCATCTTATGCTGATGTATTTCAGGGAACTCACAGTTTCATTTTCTCCCCTGTAGTTTTATCATATTCCTTGTAGTTTTACCTCTGTTAGTGTAATCGCTCTGTACTCATATAGGTTAGAAGTTTCCAAGTTCTTTAAATTTTTTATTAAAAATAAATTTTGTTTTAGTTTTCAATTATAGTTCACACACAATATTTTATTAGTCTCAGGTGTACAACATAGTGTTTAGACACTTATATAACTTATGAAACATTCACCCCAATAAGTCCAGGAGCCATCTGATACCATACATAGTTATTACAATATTATTGACTATATTCCCTATATTGTATCTGAAACTTATTCTCAACTTTTCTCTTTCCCTCGATGCTTCATGTTCCACAAACTGATGGATTCTGTGGATATTAATTGCTAAATATCTCTAGAACCCAGACTTCACTGTTCATGCCTATAAAGGCACCCAACCTCAGACCCCATAATATCTCGCCTGGACTATTGCAACAGCCTGCAAGCTGGTCTCCAGGAACTGGGCAGTGTTTCCAGTTCTGTACTACTACTGCTAGAATGAGTGTCCTTTCAAAGAAAAATGGATGAGGGAGAAAGAACTTCACCATTGTCACTTTCATGCTTAAAAAACATGAGAGTAGAGCTGGCCGAGTGGCGCGGTGGTTAAGCGCTGGCTTGGGAAGCCAGTGGCCCCGGTTCGGGCCCCACATATGAGGGCCATTGACGCGGCCCTCAAAAAAACAAAAACAAATAAAAACAATAAAAACATGAGAGTAACAGACTCATAATTTACTGCTTGACACAGGAAAAGTTTTTTGTTCTTTTAAAGAACAAAAAAGAAACATAAAACCTTAGCAAGAAATTAAAAGTCTCAGTATGGCCTCATCGGCTCTAAGCTCATCTCTCCTTCACGTCCCCTGAACCCTGGCATCTGAATTGTCCATCATTTTTGGACTCCTTAATGATCTCAGTGCTCTGGGACATAATTCATTCTTCCTGGAATATGCTTCTCCTGCCTTGTTTACAAAGGCCCCGTTTTCTGTGACTCCCACAACACATTGTATCAGAATTATATTAGAGACATCGTTTCAGAGTTGTAGTATTTACACCTTGTACAGTATTCCAAGGTGTTTACACATCTGCATTCCCCCCAGACAGCTGGCGTTCTGAGTTTCTGTCATCATTGAACCTCCAGGGTCAGCACAGTGCCCGGCACACAGGCGCTCAGTAGGGGCTCATTCTGGGGAGAGGCAGAGAAATAAACACATAATATTGATAAGGGTATTTATTGCAAAGTAGAGGTACAAATGAGAAACGTGGAGGTGCAGAAGACTTCCCCACCCTTTGCATGTGAACGGTCCACAGGCTGACATCTGTTAACAGGTAGGTTCCGGCAGCTCCCTGCATAATTTTACCATTGCTTCGGTCAGTTCACACTTGTGAACCCACTTTAACTTTATCTCTATTAGCTGCGCCAGACACAGCTGAGAGAAGGAAAAACCAAAAGAGACACTCGCTTTCGTATCCCTCCCTGACTTGTTCCAGAGTTTCTACAGAAAGTGCAACACAACAGCTGCGTCATTGGGGCAGGCTGGTTTTATGAGGGCTTTTTTTTTTTTTTTAGGGCAGTGTCACTGACCCTCATATGTGGGACCCGAACCGGGGCCGCTGGCTTCCCAAGCCAGCGCTTAACCACCGTGCCACTCGGCCGGCCCCTATGAGGGCTTTTATTTTTGTCCTGCGGCAATCCACAAGCCATTTTTTATTCCACATTTTCTTTCATGGGTAAATATATTTCCAACCGCATTTCCTGGGGACTCCGAGGCAGGATTCCTCTCAGATATTTCAGCTTTTAGTGCACCTTGTTGGTGCCAGACACACTGTCAGGTGTCCCCAGTGGAGAGCGCAGCCCCCTGTGACATCCGCGATCCCTGGCACCGTGCTACACTGTCCCACTTTCTCTTCCCGCAGGCATTGCTTCCATGACCACCCTCACTGTGCTCGCCTATGAACGTTATATTCGCGTGGTCCATGCCAGAGTGATCGATTTTTCCTGGGCCTGGAGAGCCATTACCTATATCTGGCTGTACTCACTGGCGTGGTCAGGGGCGCCTCTCCTAGGCTGGAACAGATATATCCTGGATGCACATGGACTAAGCTGCTCTGTGGATTGGAAATCCAAGGATGCCAACGACTCCTCCTTTGTGCTTTTCTTATTCCTGGGTTGCCTGGTGGGGCCGGTGTGCGTCACGACCCATTGCTATGGCCATATTCTGTATTCCATTCGAATGGTGAGTTGGACACGACAAATGCCCCTCCCCCAAACTGTGTCTGCGATTGAAAATTTTGTGTAGAAGGGAATCAAACTTCCTCCATGACGTGTAGTTGCCCACAGCTGGAGCAGCTTGAGGGGACTTCCCGTTTTATAGACTTTTGCACTATGAGTCACTCTCTGGAAAGACCAATGAGGAATAACATTTATTCTCTCTACCACCATTCTCTAAACCAGAAGGAGGAAGGAAAAGTGTTCTGGACAGAAAAAAAATCAAAATCAACAACAACCAAAAAAAAGAATCATGCACACACAACCTCATGTGCCCCAGCACTCTTACAATTTAAGAACTCTAACAAAGGGAACTCCACAGCCCCCATAATCTTATTCATTCAGAGGTCACATAAAATCATTAAATAATAGTACAGATATTTTGTCGGGAAATCACTTTTGAGTCATAAAGGACAAGCACTGACCACTAGCAGGCTTCCTGTTGGGTGCTAACAAGAAGGACATCTGACATAATGGAGTGTGGGGCGCATCCCATATTCCAGTGTATAACTTTAACCATGTACGTTTTTCTTGCTCACTCAGTGCTTCTTCCTACTCTGTTCACTTCTTTCATCAAAACTCTTCTTGTCTCTTGCTCACTCTGCCAAACCTCTCTAGCTTTCACCTCTTTTTAAAAAATCAAACTTAGCCACATGTATCATTTAAAATCATGACCCACTGTCCTCAACTTCCATGATCCAACTTTCTTCAAACACATCTATTTTGTAAACAAAATAAATCTTTGAATCAGTGCAGCTGTTTTCTGCGTACCTGTAGTCAAATTAGAGGAACTGGAGAAAAACCACACCAGATTTCTAGTGTCCACACTGAGACCTTCTTTCAGTGTCTAGCAATCTTTTTCTTTTCTTTTTAAAAAAGATTTTATTGGGGAATTGAGGGAGGGGAACAGCGTTGGGGAATCTGGGAAGGGGAACAGACAAGTTGCTGTCTTTTTGTTCTTCAGTCTAGTTGTGGAGGACATTGCTTCACTGGCCCATGTTGGTATCATCATTGCGCTCTTCTCGGATGAGGCAGATCACTTGCCGGCCTCTAAATGGCCACTCACAGTGGCTCTTGGCAGCTCACACCCGCCCAGCCGCTCACGCTGGCTGCCAGCCACTCACTGTAGCCTGTGGCAGCCCACTCCAGCAGGAGCTGCAGCTATGCCCACCGGGGGAATCACAGCAGCCCAGCTCCAGGTGGAGCTGTTGTTAGCTGTAGAAGGCAGTGTCACTGGCCCTCACGTGGGATCTAAACTGGAGCCGCTGGCATCCCAAGCCAGCTCTTAACCAACGCGCCACTCGGCCGGCCCACTAGCAATCTTTTGATAATAAGATGGTCCCCTCTCTTTATACAATTGCTACTACAAATTCTCAATTCTCATTTTAATCTCTTGCCTTACTTTCCTCCCTCATTCTATCAAATAGTCATGCTTCTTATTTATTGGGCAAAATAAAGCCATTACCAAGAAATTCCTCAACTTCCTGCCTCCCTTTATACAATACAAACCTCTAAGTTTACATTTGTTCTTCGACCCCTCTCGTTAGTTACAGGGCAATGGGAGAGATGTGTCTCAGGACCGGGCGGACCCTAGCTGCTGGTTTTCCTCCTACTCCATTCTCTGACCCAGGGACCTCTGTCAAGTCAAAATTTTCTCTTTCACTTATACCTTCTGTTTCTCCCTTACTACTGGCTCTTTTTAATATAAAAGCAAAGTGTGCTCTTATCTCCCTCTAGTTATCACTGTATTTCTCTCCTCATCACTGCTAAGTCAAAGAACCATTCAATGGTGGCTTTTGGTGATATATCATCACTCAATAAGCATTCATTTGGCCAATATTTACTGAGCATCCAAAATGAAACCATTACTTACAGTTATGGACTGAATGTGTGTTCTCCCCACCCCAAATTCATGTAGAAGCCTTAACCCTCATGCGATGATATAGGAGATGGGGCCTTTGTACTTGATTAGGGTTATATAAGGTCATGAGAGTGGGGCTCTTAGTGGGATTAGTGCCCTTATAAGAGGAAGCAAGACCCAAAACTCACTCTCTCTCCACATTTAAGAACACAGAGAGAAGGCAGTCATCTCTAAGTCAAGGAAAGAGGCTTCAGAATGAAACCTACCTTGCTGGCACCTTCATCTGAGACTTCTCAGCCTCCAGCTCTGTGAGAAATAAATTTCATCCAATCAGTCTATGGTATTTTGTTATAGAAACACAGGCTAAATCACTTTCTAAGCTCTGAGGATATGATGAATAAGGTATTGTCCCTGCCTCCAAGAGTTTGTAGTTTAGTAAATTCACCTAGAACTTATTTCTGAACCCGTTGCAAATTGTCCCCTTCGTCTGGCACACTGTCATAGCAAATACTCTCTTTAAGGTATGGATGGGCTCCAGAGTGCTTCATCCAAGGGACACATTTCCATTTTTTCTGGCATCTGTGGTATTTGAGACTTCTGGCATTGTTGACAACTTCCACTTAATTGTGAATTTCCCCTCCCATTGTTTCTATCTACCCCATTTTCTCCTGTCTTTATTGCTTATTCTCTGGCCCATCTTCTTAAGTCTCTTTCAAGGGCTTCTTTTCCATGGGCCTTCCCAGCAGTCTGTGCTCCGCTCATCTCATGTACACACCAGCCTTAGACAATCTCATGTGCTGCCAGGATTTCTCCTTCTAACAATAGCTTGGTGACTTCGAAATCTCTATTTCTGATCCAGGTTGTTCTTCTGACCTCTGGCAGATCCTCACAGTACTTCCAATTGGATGGTCCACAGACTCATCAAATTCAACACGTGTGAAGCTGAATTGGGTCATCATTCCCCCCAAATCTGCTACTTCCCTATTCCCATTCTCAGTGAATGGTCACCATTCCTAGCGACCTAACCCAGAAATTAGGAAATCATCTTTGACTGCTCTTCATCTTAGTTTCCCCCCACACTCAACCAATGATCACTTTTTATTTATTCAACCTCAAATATTTTCCCATATTACCCTTTCTCCCGCTTTCACTGCCACAGACTCAATTCAAAAGCACCTTACTTTTTTTCCCTTTTATTCTTGCTTTCCTCTAGTCCGTTTTCTCCACACTGCCACTAGAGGGCTTGTTCTCAAACGTAAAGATTCTCATATCACTGCCGAGCTTAAAATTCTTTAGGGATTCCATTGCCTCCATGATTGAAAACAAAGTCCCTGAGTGTGACCACAGGTCCTGTGTGACCACCTCTTGTCTGCCTGCCCAGCATCACTCCCGAATACCCGCTCCTGCTTGCCACCTCAGCATCCAGCCAGCTGCAATCTTTGTTGTTTCCAGAATTTGACATGTATTCTGCTACCTCTTTGCGATAACATGCTGCCTTTCCTTGGAACATTCTTCTGTCTTTTCTCCTTACTTGGCTAACTCTGACTCACCTCAGAAGGCTAAGTTCAGAGTCCTTTTGCTCTTACCCACCTCCGGATTGATTACTCATCCTGTGTACTCCCTTAGCCCTCCCTGGTCCCCTCATGGGAGGTATCCCTTGTGGGGAAGCAGTCTGTTTGTGTGCTTGTCACCCTCACCAAATAGTGAGTTAATTCCTCAAGAGAAGTGACCCAGTCTTATTTATTTATTTTCACTTATAGCTGGAATAGTACATAATAGGTGATCAGCAACTATTTTTGGAGGGAGGAACAGGGCATAGGAAGAGGAAGTGGTGAAAAAGCAAAGAGATTTGACTAGATTGTGCAATGAGAACAACACACAGACTTTGTGCAAGCAATTGACTCTATTTCCTTATCCAGGGGCTGTGTCACAGCAGCAATGGAGACACAGGTACTCACTTGAGAATGAGGGCACAGCGAAGTGTGAAAACCTACAGATGTTGAATAACCAAGTACTAGACACTCGCCATTTATATAGGCAGAGGGCACTTAAAGGACTTCCAGAGAATTTGTCTTAAGTGGTTCATCCTTAGAACAAATTCGGCTGTATACGTGCTTTTGCTCCATCCACAGCAATTTTGAAAAAAATATTCTCAAATGGTCAAATAAAGGGGGTGAGACATGATGTGGCGCTCTTTCTTTGGCAAATGTTGAATGAGCAGAGCGAAAGAATAGACAGGGATGAAACTAAGAGGGAAAAAGAGATAAATGAAAAATAATCATGGAAACTTCACATATACCAACCCAAATCATCTGGAACATTAGTCAGGATCTTCTCGGTACACCAGAGAGGAACTGGGGCAGTATAAACCAGTATTTATTTTATTTTATATTATGTTGTTTTATTTTGTTTTCAAAAAACATGTTTTAAATTAGAATCAATTGAGCCTGCTATGGACCATCAGAAGATCATACTCTCACACCATCTTCCATAACCCTTTCCCACAGGGCCCATTGTTTCTTAGTCATATTATGTTACATTGTTAACTTGTATGACATGTATATGCTCTAAAACAACAATTCACACAAGTTATTAGCATTAATGCTGTATTTAAATGGATTCACTGATCATCACATATCCTTTTACCCAAGACTCCTCAATTCTTTTTTTTTTTTTTTTTTGAGGGCAGTGTCATTGGCCCTCATATGTGGGACCGAACCGGGGCCACTGGCTTCTGAAGCCAGCACTTAACCACCGCGCCACTCGGCCGGCCCGAAGACTTCTCAATTCTTAACGTCATAATTTTGTCCTATTTCTTTTCTTTTTTTTTTTAAATTCTTTTATTGTGAAATAAAATTTAAAAAAAATTACTTTCAGGTGTTATACTTTTTACCCCTCAAAGTGACAACCCCCAATTTGCCACCCCACTTCCCACCCCCCATATCATATATATCTATTACAATTCCCTTGACTCCCTTCCACAGTATACTCCACTAGATCAGTTTTTCTTAAATTAACTTCTCCGGCATGCATGTAATTCCAAGATGATACATGAGCACTTTGCTTTGATAAATGGTGAGATGCGATGAGGACTGACTGGCCCGGCACAGATAAAAATGTTGGGTCCTAGATAGTGGGGACTTGGGGGATAGATCACTGGGTTTAGTAGTTAACTGAGAAGCCAGAAATCATGATTTCAAATATCCTATAGTATTATAAAAGTACATATGAATATTACTTGGCCATGAAAAAGAATAAATCCTTACCATTTACAACTACATGTTGCAAGTACAGGGTATTATACTAAGTAAATTAAATCAGATAAAGACAAATACCATATGATCTCACTTATATGTGGAATTTACAAAACAAAACAAATGAACAAAAAAAAACAGATTCATAGATATAGAGAATAAACTGATGGTTGCCAGATTGGTGGGGGCTGGGGGACCAGGTGAAAAGGTGAAGGGATTAAGAAGTATAAATTGGTATTTACAAAATAGTCATAGGGATATAAAGTACAGCATGGGGAATATAGTAAGTAATATTGGAATAACTATTTATAATGCCAGGTGGGTACTAGACTTATCGGGGATCACCTTATTAATTATATAAATGTCTAACCACTATGCTGTACACCTGAAACTAATATAATATTGAATGTGAAGTATAATTAAAAAAACTAAGTATGTTTGTTTCTACTGTGATTCAAATATAAATAATCTTGAAAACAATCCCACAAAGTCATACATGTGGAATTGAGACCCAACTTCCTTTAATACTAATAAGTTACTTGTTTCAACTTTCTTTAATCTTTACTCTTAGAGAAGGTAATTGAGTAAAACATCACACAGGGAACAAAAGTGGTGAATCTGGGATATGAACCTAGATTTAATTCTAAATCTAGAGCTTTTACTAGAACTCTACAACCTTCTTAAAAACTTTAGGGAAAAACTTCCACCCCCCGCCCCCAGAAAAGTTCTTTTCTGAAAGTAAAATAAGTTTACATTTTCTTCACATTAAAAAGATAATTTATTTTAAAATAGAATTGCGCACACAGATAATATTAGTACCAGAAATGTAACACTGACTTGCACACGTACACACACACACACGTTCTCTCTACTCTAATAAAAATCAAACATTTTAATTATCCATGTTTTCATCTATTCTTTGTCAATATGTATACATGATTCCATTAAGAATATAGTTTCTTAAATATAATTTTAGATATCAGTAATTTAGATATATCAATTCAAATATATTTCAAATACAATAAGCACATATTCTGATTTATTTGAAAATTTCCTTAATTTTAATGATGATAGAAATAAAAGGAATACTTAGAATTTTTGAAATGCAACAAATTCCCCAGTTAAAATTTATATACTAATTATCAGCAGTATGCTACAAACTTTTTAAAACTCTATAAAACATTTTTTTTGGTAGCAAAATGATCTTCTTAGTATTGTCAGAAATAACCATTTCATTTAACAGCATATTTTTGATGTAAAGGAATATTTTCCCTCTTACCTTAATAGCACATTTATGATAAAAATGGGAGGAACTTCTAAAGAAACTTTTATCTGAGAAACTCAAAGAACTTTACAACTGTAGGCCATTACTCCTTAATACTTTTAATGGGGACAAATAAGGAATAGATATGCAGATTTAAAAATGATAATAATAAAGAAAGACAGGAAGGAAGGAAGGAAGGAAGGAAGGAAGGAAGGAAGGAAGGAACGAAGGAAGGAAGGAACGAAGGAAGGAAGGGGATACCTAGGTTTTACTAAGTGTTCTCTGCAACCAAGCCCCAGGTTAAACTAATCACAAATTCCTCATCAAATCCCACTTTATAGTCATTAGCTGTAAACTGGAAGTCACAGTAGTTTCTAGCAAGAATTCATTTGGGAATTGAGTTCTTATCAGGACCACCTCAGCTGTACGCCTAACTATGCAGAATTCCTGACATGACATGATTGCTTCCTGGTTTGAGAAGCTGAGGATTACGCTATGGATAAAAGTTTCCAGGATCATGGAGAAATTGTTTTCAATTGATTATGACTCAGGCTGTCTTTTAGCAACTTGAAAATCTAGGCAAAATAATTCATTTTATTCTTTAAACAAATTTTTAAAAAATTAAAAATCCATTAAATGATCTAAGAGGCTATGTAGTTCAATGTACTGTGTTAAAGGTGAGAAGACTGAGACCCAGAGAGATTGAAGGCTGGGCTCCGATGCAGGCCATGAACCAGAAGCCAGCCCCTCAAGGTCCTGTTCAGCTCCCCCTCCATTAAGGTGGGGCCAAGAATGGTGCCTGAATACCTTTTAGAAAAACAACCAACAAAAATGATTCTTTCATTGTCAGGCCTTTCCTTTCTTCTCCCCTGCAGCTTCGTTGTGTTGAAGATCTTCAGACAATTCAAGTGATCAAGATTTTAAGATACGAAAAGAAAGTGGCCAAAATGTGCTTTTTTATGATATTTACCTTCCTGACTTTTTGGATGCCTTATATTGTGATCTGTTTCTTGGTGGTTAATGGTTATGGACACCTGGTCACTCCCACAATGTCTATTGTTTCGTATCTCTTTGCTAAATCAAGCACTGTATATAATCCAGTTATTTATATCTTCATGATCAGAAAGGTAAGCTTTATAATTAACTGATTATTTTCACTCTGGGAAATATAATACTTTTACAGAAATAATTCAGAGCATCTTCAATGATAAAAACCAAAATTAAGAATTTTACATTAAAGTAAAAGCTTCAGGGCCGGCTGAGTGGCGCGGTGGTTAAGCGCTGGCTTAACCACATATAAGGGCCAGTGACACTGCCCTCAAAAAAAAAAAAAAATAAAGTAAAAGCTTCAGGAAAAAATATAGGAGATTCCCAAAGAAAATGATAATTCCAAGCACTACCATTGGAAATCCATCCTTAAGTAAAGCTCTATTAAAATTAATGTTTGATTCATCAGGAAACATTTTATGTTTAGTAATAATAACAGCCACAACCAATGTTAGTAATACAGATATAACTTGGAGATCGCACATCTGTTCCAGACGGTGGGAAATAAAGCAAGTACGTGCATTTACAATGCTTGCTGTACTACGCAGCTTACACCTATTATCTTTACAAAACTCTCCATGAAGTAGGCACTAGTATCATTCTTTATTTTATTTCTAGATTATGAAATATGTTCAGAGAAGTTAAATAACTTGCCTGATCCAGGAAGTGTTGGTGCCTGAACTTGAACCTTGTTTGCTTGAATCCCATAATCTAGGCTCATTCCCTCATCACTTGGGGTTACACACACCATTAGCGATCAGTTGGGTTATTATTCACATGCCATGGCCAATATGTAGCTAAGATTAATTTGGCTCAGGAAGCTTCCTCTAGATCTGTTAGGAAGTCAGTCTTCTGTCTCTGTAGTATTAAGGTTCTGACATGACGGTTGTCCGTCATGACTGCGAGAGCCGTCGTTATAGGTGATATGAAGCTGAGGCCTCTATGTTACAAAGGTTAAAGTTCAGAGAATTTAAGTTACGAAGAGCGGTTAATTACAATACTGGAATTTTAAAGTAACAGGTCGTATTAATCACACAAAATAACTGCCCTGGCTTCTAATGTTCAAGGGTTTGGAAGAAGAGGGCACTTGTATATTAGCCTGATAATGTTCACCACTAAATCTTCCTCTTTCTTCGTAGGCCTTTCCTTTTCCTTGAAAGTTGGCTTACCCTCTCCTGAGCTTACTTGCATATGGCTTCAATTTCCTTTCATGGATGGTATTTCTCTCCCTTTCATGTTGCCTCAAAGCCGGAGCTATTTTTTTAGTTTTTTAATTTTTTTTTAGTTTTGTTGAGGGCAGTGTTACTGGCCCTCATATGTGGGATCCGAACCGGGGCCGCTGGCTTCCCAGGCCAGCGCTTAACCACCGCGCCACTCGGCCGGCCCAGAGATTTTTAACTTGGAGTTTATAGAACTTAAGAATTTCTTAATTGTTAGTAATTGGCTGCAAGAGAGCCATTGAAACCCCTGAAACTGTTTATGAAACTTTTTGAATATTTGCACATGTGAATTTTTCTAGTGAGATGGATTATAACTTTAATTTATAAAAGGAGCATAAAGCTTATTTTATGGACTACCACCTAAACAGGCAACCAAGTACATTTTTTTTTTAAAGATTTTATTGGGGAATTGGGGGAGGAGAACAGTGTTGGGGAATCGAGGAAAGGGAAAAGAGAAGTTGCTGTCCTTTTGTTCTTCAGTCTAGTTGTGGAGGACGTCGCTTCACTGGCCCATGTTAATATCGTCATTGCGCTCTTCCCGGATGAGGCAGATCGGTCGCCAGCCTCTGGATATCGCTCACAGCGGCTCTTGGAAACTCATGCTGGCTGCCGGCCGTTCACTCTGGCTGCCAGCCACTCACTGTAGCCTATGGCAGCCCCCTGCAGCAGAGGCTGCAGCCTACACCATCGCTGGCGACTCACAGCAGCCCAACTCCAAGTGGAGCTGTTGTTCACCATCTTAGCTGTAGAGGGCACACAGTTCACTGGCCCTCATATGTGGGATCCGAACTGAGGCCCTGCTGCTCAGAGCTGGCGTTCCAAGCCAACTCTTAACCAACATGCCACTCGCCCGGCCCTAGTGTGTGTGTGTGTGTGTGTGTGTGTGTGTGTGTGTATATATATATATATATATATATATATATATTTTTTTTTTTTTTTTTTTTGAGGGCAGTGTCACTGACCCTCATATGTGGGACCCGAACCGGGGCTGCTGGCTTCCCAAGCCAGCGCTTAACCACTGTGCCACTCGGCTGGCCCTAGTATATTTATTTATTTATTTATTTATTTATTTTTATAGCTGAGCCATCCTGCCACCTATTGGCAGAAATTTTTAATTGATGTTTTCTGACCTGGAAAAGTCCATGTATTACACTTTTATTTTGCTCTAAACAAAGGAGATAAAAATTAAATTAACTTTTTAATGTATTAATATAAGTTTTATCAGCCATGGTAAACTGACTATTGTATCCAAAAAAAAAAAATGCCAGTGTTTCAGTAGATTAACATAAAAAGGTTATTGCTCATTCAGATCAAAGTTTGCAGTCCAATATACTTAGTGGAGAAGATGGGGTCTATTCCATGCAGCCATTTAGGAATGTGCATTCCTTCCACGTTGTGATGTGACCGTCTTCAGACCTTGACCCCCAAGGGCATCATAGAAGGGAAGAACAAGAAAGAGCCCCCAAAAGGGGGCTGAGAAATAGTATTATATCCAGGACAGAGAGAAGAAACATGGGTGTTGTTGAACGCTAACACTCTCTGTTTCAGTATTTTTTTCTCCAACTGAATCGTAATCTTGATAGAAAAAAAAAAAATTCTTCGCCTAACTAAAGGAACATTAGTAAGTATATCAGTCTGTTTTCTCTGCCAGAAAGGGCCTTTTGTCTCTTCTTGCTGCTCATAATATCCCCAAATTGTAGCACAGAGGCTGTTATCGAGGGAGCACAGTGCTCACTGAGGATTTGTGGGATGAATTTTTGTCCAAAATCCCTTAAAAAAACAGCTCTAGCTGCCCTGATAGAAGGTTCATGCAACTTGAATCTGGAGATTATGAGGTACGGAAATAGTCCTATGTGATCTAGTTAATAAGAAAAATAAATAAAAGGCAAAGCTCCAGGGCTACTTAGGTAGATCTGAGTATTGCCATCCAATCGCACACCCCCATCAGCTAACAAATAGAAAAACCCAAATTACATTTAACTAATTTTCTTGAATGTTAATCCAGATTATGGGCCAAGTTTTTCTTACTATTCACTTTATTTTCTCTCTGCCCAGTTTCGAACATTCCTTTTGCAGCTCCTGTGTTTCCGATTGCTGAGGTGCCAGAGGCCTGCTACAGACCAACGGGCGGTTGGGAGTGAAATGCAGCTCAGACCCATTGTGATGTTACAGAAAGACAGGGCCAGGCCCAAGAAAAAAGTGACTTTTAACTCTTCTTCCATCATTTTTATCATTACCAGTGATGAATCATTATCAGATGATGACAGTGACAAAACAATAAATGGGCCTAAGGCTGATGTAATCCAAGTACGACCTTTATAAGAATAAATAATGATACCGAAAGATGGGTACTTAAATTGAACACCACTTTTCGACTTCCATTATAAGGACTGTTTTTGAAATCCCCATTCTATGTAATAGCAAAAGAACTTTGGTGGCCCAACAGGAAATCTGAACTGCGCATGTGCGCTCTAGTCTCTGGAAGCAATTGAACAAAGAAATTCTTTTAATTCAATAGGTGCTTTACATAGTGAAAAACCACCGTGACATAAGATGAGCATATGGCACCATAAGCTTCTACATGTTGGAAAATTTTCATTTCAAATGTATTTTTTAAATGACTACATTTTCCAACGTACACAATACATTTTTTTTCTCAAAAATAAGTAGCTGTAAAAAGAACTTTGATACACAGGTGTGAAATAGCTAGAAAATCTTGAATTTTCTGCAGTGTTGGGTTCTATACATTGTCGTGTCAAATGTTTGACCCATCAAATTTATCACAGGCAATTCTAGGGTGAAAAAGAAATTTGATTCCCTAACTTTACCTGAAGCAAAAGACTGTTGCTATGTGTTAATAGGATAAAGAGGAGCTTCAGACAAATGTCCTGCTTAGCAAGCTCTAGAAGATACTACCAAAAAGCAACACAGCAAAAAAAAAAAAAAATGATGGTGAATTTCAAGGTAATCATGGTGTACAGACAATCATACATGAGTAGAGGGTATTCATGCTAAAGATTGTGTTGATGACAGATGGATATCTCCATCTATATCATTTCAAACATGAACATGACAGGATGATCTTCTCCTAATAATTTCCCAGCATTTTGCCAAGAGTTCAAGATTTAGAAAAGAAGTTGCAACAAAACAAACAGACCTATGTTTGAAGGAGGATAAAAGTAAGTTTAGAACTATACTCATAAAATGTATTATTTAATCTTTAGAACTCTTCAGTCAATCCACTGCATAATTTGACAGTGTTAGTATAGAGACCATTTTACCATTAGTCATTATTTAGACTAAACAGATGATTTGAACTCAGTGATTTATTTGAGAATACAGAAAAGAAACAGTGAATTCTGTTATTTTGTTGTCTAATTTTTTATTTCTTAGACGACAGCCCTACTAATGTTGCATCTTCATAATTAATCATGTTTAAAGACTTCTAAATGCTTCAGTCAGACTATTGAAGAAGGAGGAGCCAAAAAAACCATTTTCATGAAATGAACATTTAAAACTCAAGTTTATTTCTGGTTCCGCCAAAGCATGTAGTTCAAGACTAAGTGGGTAAATTGCTTCTAAGAGATGGAAATGAAATAAAATATGGCTTCATGTTTCTACGAAAACTGTCTACCTTTGTTTTCTTTCTACTCTCTTGTATATGTAGATATTTAATTTATAAATGCAACCCTTCCTATCCTTCACTTAGTATGGCATTAACAGCCTTTTAAAAAAAATCTCTGGAAGGTAATACTGGTATTTGACGACTAGGAAATAAAATTCATTCATTTTGAACTCTCTGCAAAGCTCTCAAGTTCCTCATTTATACTTCTAGCTTTGTCAAGTGAATCTGATCCCTGTTCTTAGATATGTTCCAGCCAGGAAATGAAAAGTGTAGTTAACATGTCCAGGCAAATTGTAATATTTAGTCCTACATGTTGAGTCATACCTATCATGAGCTCTATTACAATCTTTAAAGAAAAAGGCATGTCAGTATCTTCCTCAAGGCCTCTAGGGCCTAACTCTTTCAGAAGTGAAAGAGGTATTAGTCATTGCACTTCCTTATATATTTAGAATGACCTGACTTAGTTGTATTTTTATTATTATTTTATTTTTATTTTTTTATTCCCCTTTACCTTTCCCCCTCTTTTAATTTTTCAATTGGCGTTCAATATTATTTTGTATTAATTTCAGGTGTACAGCAGAGTGGTTAAACATTTATATAATTTAAGCAGTGGTCCCCTGACTAGTCTAGTGCCCACCTGGCATGATAGTTATTACCATATTAATTATATTATTGACTACATTACTTATGCTTTATTTTACATCCTCATGACTCTTTTACAACTACCAATTTGTACTTCTTAATCACTTCACCTTTTTCACTCTGTCCCCCAAGCCTCCTCCCATCTATCACCCCAATAATTCTAGTACCCATCTGACACCTTACATAATTATTACAATATTATTGACTATATTCCTTATGCTGTAACCTATATCCCCATGAGTACTTTGTAACAACCAATTTATACTTCTTAATCCCTTCCCCATTTTCACCCATTCCCAACTTCCCTCCTGTCTGGCAACCATCAAAATATTCTTTGTATCTATGGGTTTGCTTCTCTTTTGTTTGTTTTGTTCTTTAAATTCCACATACAAGTGAAGTCACATTGCATCTGTCTTTCTCTGTCTGACATACTCTACTCAGCACAACACCCTCCACATCCATCCATGTTGCCACAGTGGCAAGAACCAGTTCCCTTCCATGGCTGAGCACTATTCCATATGAATGTGCCTTGAGAGGTCAAGCTGCCAACCTAGGCCAGCTGTCAGTAGACGGGCTTAGCGCTGCTCACCCAGAGGTACAGGACATGGTGAAACGAGATTCCTGTTTGTTTAGGTTTTGTGAACCTTTGAGAGATTTTAGGAAAGTCCCCGGCATGAGCCAAAGCAGGCTATTTATAAGGAAAAGCCACTAGAAGCAGCTTGGGTGTGTTGGAAAGTTGGATGGGGGAGTGGTCTTAGGGAATCACTAGGGCGAGACAGGTGAAAGCTGATAGCCAGTTTGGTGGAGACTTATATATGATGTCTGCATGCAGGGAAGGGGAGGGCTCAACAAAGAAACAGTGGCTTCCTCCAGCTTATCCATCCAGGAGAAAACTGCCCTTCCAGCCCTCACCCGGAAAGCCAGACAATTCAGTCTCCTCCCCCATCCCACCCCACCCCACCCCATGTGTCCCTGGCACTTTTGAACTGCTGCCCCAGCGCTGGAGCTCAGAATGAGTGAGTCTGTCAGTGAGTAAGTCCTTGCATGGGCCCTTTAAGAGGAGCACCTGGGAGTGCAACTGTCCTCTGTCTCAGTCAGCTACTATCTCCACTGGTTTTCACAATGAGAAGTTATGGGGCTTCTCTCCCAGGCACTGAAACCCTGGGCTGGGTAGGGGCTGGGACGCCTCGCTCCTCAGTGGGGGAACCTCTGCAGCCCAGATATCCCTCCTGATTTTTAATGGTCACACGTGGGTGTAGGACCAGCCTGTTCTGCATCTCTGTGCCTCCTACACGTCTCGAGATGGCTTCTTCTGTATTTCGGTAGTTGTAGGGTTTTGGTTCAGCTAGAGTTCAGGTGATTCTCAATAATGGTCGTTCTGTGGTTGTTTACGTGGTCCTGAGAAAATATGAGAATTGTGTTTACCTACTGTGCCATCTTGACCGGAACCCTCCCCCTTTTAAAATTAAATTAAATTTAATTATTTTTCAATTTTTTTAAAACATTTTATTGGAGAATTGGGGGAGGGAACAGTATTGGGGAATTGGGGACGGGGAACAGCCAAGTTGCTGTCCTTTTGTTCTTCAGGCTAGTTTGGGAGGATGTTGCTTCACTCGCCCATGTTGGTATCATCATTGTGCTCTTCCCGGGTGAGGTAGTTGCTCACTGGCCATTGGACAGCCACTTACATCAACTGCCAGCCACTCACGCTGGCTCATAGCAGTCCACTACAGCCCCACTGCAGCTTACACTGTTGCCAGCCACTCACGGCAGCCCAGTTCCAGGTCCAGCTGTTGTTCACCATCTTAGCTGTAGAGGGCGCAGCGTCACTGGCCCATGTGGGAATCAAACTGGCAGCCGTGTTATTCAGAGCTTGTGCTCCTACCAACTGAGCTGCTTGGCTGACTCCCTCCCTGCCCCCCGCCCTTTTTAAATAATCACAGTGAACACACAGATAAATTATACATTTAATTTAATTATAAGGTGACAAATATCTTCTATTAGTGAAATAAATATGATGTGAAATATGGTTTCGATTCTTAGTTTTGGTTATAGAGAAATCAAGTATATTTGCTACTTCAGGACCTTTCTATCACCTACTAATGACATTGAGGATTTGTTCTAGTAACTCCATGGGGTTTGCAGGGAAACATGTCCTGTATTATGGAAGTTAGTGACCCAGTGCCATGGTCTTCTCAAGTAGTCCAGGGGCCTCAGTGACATGGAGCGTATAAGTAGGTGGATACTACTGATGGCTATCAGTGTTCCAAAGAAAAAGGCTCCTTTGTTGATCACCTGTAAAGACAGCATGAGCTCTCATGTTATTTGTCCAAAGATTAACATCTTGAAATAGACTTCATTCTTAGATCAAGAGGTATACAGTTTCCTTTGTTCTTTAACCTGAAAGAGCAATTTAATTTCCTGAGTCCTAACTAGTCTTGCAATGGCCTGTAAGATGAATCATTTGGAGCTTTCCTTCCCCTTTTCTCCCTCCTTTCTCTCGTTCCAGAAACACCTGAACCCATATGTTCTGTATAAGAAATTCTTAGCAGTCAACTTTTGTACAGCCATTTAAAAAACTAAACAACTCACAGTGTAGTAAAAGGCCTACTAACCGTGTCTTAGAAGAGCACTGTGTCAAAGCCACAAACAGTTCAGTGTCTGCTCAGACCCTGCACAAAACATCCATGAGCAGAGTGATGGGCTTGGTGGCCTCTGTGACTCAGAAGCCATACATACCTGAAGAGTTTGAACACAGTGTCTCTACAACTTGCAGTGTATCAACAACCCAAGGCTCATTCCAGTCTGGGTTAGGTACACTCCCATATCACCTTGGTCTTTATCACTGCACATATTGTCCTGCATTCTAACTACCTGTCACTGTCGCTTTCTCCTATTAGACTTTTAGCTCCTTAAGGGCAGGAACCCTATTTTATTCATCTTTGAATGAATATATCTTGATTCCTTTGTTCTTTACACGGCAAAACAATCTTTCTAAAATCTGCACCAGAAATTTATTAGCCTCCTTTAGCTTCGCTGTTTCCCTTAAGCTAATATTCAAGATGTTTGTAATTCTAACAGGTGTGAGGTGACATCTCACTGTGATTTTGATTTGCATTTCCCTGATGATGAGTGGTGTTGAGCACATTTTCATGTACCTATTGGCTATCTCTATGTCTTCTTTGGAAAAATATCTATTCAGTCCCTCTGACCATTTTTTAATTGGATTGTTTAGGATTTTTTGTTTTGTTTTGTTTTGCCATTAAGTTGAATGTGTCTTTTATATATCTTGGATATTAACCCCTTATCAGATACATGATTTGCAAATATTTTCTTCCATTTTGTAGGTTGCCTTTTCATATTGTTGATGGTTTCCTTTGCTGTGCAGCTTTCTGGTTTGATGTAGCCCTGCTTCTTTACTTTTGCTTTTGGGTCAAATTCCACCCCCCCCCAAATCATTATCTAAGTGTCCATCAATGGATAAATGAATAAAGAAAATGCACACACACACACACACACACACACACACACACACACGCGCGCACACACACAGAGGAATATTATTTAGCCATAAAAAGAAGGATGGACCTTGAGTATATTCTAAGTGAAATAAGTCAGACTGGAAAGACAAATACTGTATGATCTCACTTACATGTGAAATATAAAACAAAAACAAAACCAAAACAAAACAAACTTATAGATACAGAGAACAGATTGGTGGTTACTAAAGGCAGGAGGTGGGGTGGGCAAAATGGATGAAGGGGGTGAAAAAGTACAAACTTTTAGTTATGAGATAAAAAAGTCCTGGGGACTATTGTTAATAATACTGTATTGCTTATTTGAAAGTTGCTAAAAGAGTAGGTTTCGTTGGAAGAAAAAATAATTTTGTGACTCTGTATGGTGATGGATGTTAACTAGACTTATTGTGGTGATCATTTTGCAGTAATACAAATATTGAGTCATTATGTTGTACACCTGCAACTAAGGTGTTATATGTCAATTATACTTTAATAATTTAAAAAAGAAGTTTAAGGGCCTGCTTACCATTCCAGCTCCACCTCTAGCCATTCTCATATGTCTGTGCTATTGTCTAGCTCCACTGAAATAGTTTCCATTCCCACTCTGGACATGTGAGAGATTCCTTCAGCTTCCAGGCACCTTGACCCAACCCTGTGGTCCTGCAGGGGCACTCTGCCTTTTTCACTGCAATTGTCCCTCTCACCTCCTCCTCCCCCACTCCCTTAACCTCCCCCAGTTTCTGAACTATGTGAATGCAGGGACTACTTCTTGTTCATCAGCATGCTTAGCTCAGACTCTGCATACTAAATATAGCTGTTTGTTGAATTAATGAAGTTGTAAAATTTCCAGAGAGAAGGATCAGGAATCTGACTGTCCGTTTCCTGGCTTCTCTGGGTCAACAGCCCAAAACGAATGTGGCATAGCATTATACTGGAATTAGGTTATTTTTTAGAAGTGATTCAATTCTGTCCAGTTTCACAAATTAAACCCATAAGAGTATTACATAAGACAAATGCCAATTGCTAAATAAAAGTAAACAGTCATATTGCTAAAATAAAGTAAAAAGTTTAGAAATATTAACATCAATTTCTTTTTTGAAAATCTTTTCTTCAAAAGCCCTCACTCTCTCTCTCTCTTTGCCCCTTCTTTGTAATCTTCATTAGGCACTCTGCCTTCTGTGTACCCAGAATGTTTTTTATTTGGAAGTCAAATATTTCGTATCTGTTACATCGTTTCTGTGCTTGCGTGAAGTAAACAACCAGAACATAATACTAGTGAGAATGCTGTTTGCTCAGGGGTCACTATCGGAACTCCATTGCCGCAAAGGATTTGGTCAGTTGGATCTGCAGATTTGACTAATTTCTGCCACTTCCTGGTTAGTCTGGAATATTGTTTACGGCAGGGAGGGATCTGTTTAAAGCCATGTTTGTCTTGACCTACTACATATTCATGACAAATATTAGGTTATAACTGTCTTATTTTTAAAGACACAGCGAGGATAGTTACATCAATGAGCCTTTCAGTATCTTATAGAACTTGAACACATCAGATTAAAAACAAAGTTTAGTCTGTCCCAACCTTTTGTTGCCAATGCCAACGCAGCACTGCCTCATGGTATCTTATTCTGGAAAATGTGACCTGTAAGAAAGTTTAAAGAGTGTTCTGTGAATTCCTTCATGGCTAAACAGAAGATAAAAATGAGGAAACATCTTAAATTCAGACCTTACCATGGTATAGAGAGGAATAAAGGTAGATGGCATAATAGCATGAAGAAATCTTTCTATGTTCTTTTGGAAGATGAACAATGGTGAGTTGACACGTGCTCGCATCTGTAACAATGTAGAAGTTTAAAGGCTACCTCAAACAAGGATCTTTATTTCTTTACCACAACTTACTAATACTCTTTATTCTGATTCATCAGAAAGCCAGCACAAAGTAGTCAAAAAATTTCTTATTTCCATAATAATCATTCCCAATCCCTTTTGTAAATGAAAAGAGACAGCAATCACACGAAACCTCTTCGAGAATGCTATTTGCTCAGGGGTCACTATGGGAGCTCTATTGCAGCAAAGCGTCTGTTCAACTGGATCTGCAGGTCCTCTGCTAGTCTAAAGATTTGGCTAATTTCTGTCGCTTCCTGGTTGGTTTGGAATATTCTTTAAACTATGTTTACCTTGACCTACTCCATATTCAGGATAAATATTGGGCTATAGCTATCTTAATTTTAAACATACAGGGAAGATACATGAGTGAGCTTTTCAGTATCTTACAGAACTTCTTTCACTACCTATGAAACCATTAGGCTCAAGCTTAGGTCCACTTTGTTACTTTCTGTCTTCAGAACAGATGGAAAGCAGTTACACTCTTCTTTAAATTTATCTCATAATTTTTTTCATTTGGTTATTTTAAAAGTAAAATAACAGCCATTTATGGTGAGATTTTCATGTGACTGGTTCAAAATGGAATTGTGTTTTTCTTCAGATTATTGATTTTATGACCATGAATTTTTTTGGTATTATATTATTTTTTTTCAGTGCATAACATCCCAAAGGATATTTGATGCTACTCTCTAGGTTTGCAACTTATAACGTTAAAAGTGGAAAGGCCATTTAACATTTCTTAGATTTTCCAAATATGTTAACAGATCAAAGTTATATTTTCACTAAAACAGTGTATTACTAATTCTATTAAATGCCTAAGATTTGAGCCTGTGAATTATCAGAGATTAAAACCAGACATTTTGTCATCTTTGTTACCTCCTAACTGTCCCAGGACTGTAGATAGAGATGATGTGTATGGGTCATTGTTACTGTCCACATAGTCACAGTCCAGCTATGTGTAAGGAATACTGTATGTGTGTGTGTGTATGTGTGTGTGCGCGCGCATGCGTTCTTTTGGACCTATTTTTTGCAGCATGCATGAGAGGTGCCTAGAGCAAAGAAAAATTTTAAAAAAGAATGTTTGTTAGAGTATCAGTAAATGATCTCTCGAAATAGAACCAAACCCTCTCACTCACCTCTATGTAATTGTACATGGATAGGTCTGAAATTGCATGGTCGTCAGGAATTCTAAATCTTGAGAATTCAGGAAGACACAAACCTAGAAGTCAAGTTAAATAATAAATCTTTTCCAAACAGTTGGTAAAAATGTGCTTGACTCTACACAGGTAAAATTAAACAATGTATTCTCTACCGATGATCTCTCCAACTTTTTTTTTTTTGAAGGCAGTGTCACTGGCCCTCATATGTAGGAATCAGGGCTGCTGGCTCCCCAAGCCAGCGTTTAACCACCACACCACTTGGTGTGCCCTCTCTCCAACTTTTTGAAACTATAGGTAACAAGGTTGGATGACCAACAATCTATGAATCCTGAGCAATAACACATGGGTATTTAATATTGTGATTAAATAACACTTATGACAAAATGAATATAATATAGTTATACAGTAGTTGATTATAATATAATAATATAATGTAATGTAATATACAGTAGTTGAAATAATAAGTAAAGCATTATTTTCCTTATTTCACAAATGGAAAGCTATTCATATAAATGACTCCCCTCCAATCCTGCTTAGAATTTGCTATTTTCCTTTATATTCTCCCTTGGTACCCCATGCACAGTTATTTCACTGCATATATGACACTTTATTAGCTTAAACAACAGCTCTCCCATTATTCTGTGATCTCGTGGAGGCAGGGCCCATGTTTTATTCATGTTTGAAATCTTAACCTGGTATGTGGTCAAATACTGAATAAATGTTGATAAATGAGTTACTAATATAACTTTCATGTGACTAAACAACTCTAGTTATTAAGGAAGCCATTTCTAATATCCAAGAACCTGGGTGCAAGTCCTGGTTTCACCACTGTCTAGCTACATGACTTTGGGGAGGTTCCTTATTCTTCTCTAAGCTTAAATTTCCTCAGTTGTAAAATATGGACAAGAATAGTACCTATGCCTCATATATTTCATGAGGACCGAATGAGATAATGCATTAAAATCAGGGAGCTACCCAACCCATATGAAATGTTCAACAATATTAGTTATGATTATTGTTGTCACATTATTATTGTTTTATCTTTGTTCTCTAGTAACCAAAACCAGTCTTGACAGTATGTTCTGATACATGAACCCTCCATCCCCCTCCATTATCATTATCATATGAAACCAATCACATGAGGGCTAAGAAGGGAAGAAGCAAAATGCCTCTGGATCTTGAACCTCTGAGTGAGAAGGCTGGGAAAGAAATGGAGAAAACCAGAAGCAATTTGCCCAGGAGCCTACAATCTTTTCAGATCCAGACACCAATGCTGAGGTCCAATGACTTCCTATGACATCATCACAAACATTGATTGTGATCTTGGGGATAGACTGGTTTTTATTTTTTTTTAAAGCTTCACACAAATCAGTTTATTTAATCTTCACAACAAGTCTCTGAATTGGTATTATTATTTCCACTTTACAGATGGAAAAAAAAATTAACTTGAGACTTGTGAAAGCCAATTCTCTAATTCTATCCCTTACTGGAAACTGGTTTAAATTCAGAGATAGCCCTTCAGTGCCTGTGATTCTGAGAAGCAGTAAAAGGTATCCAGTTCTTAGGCTATTGTTTGCGATTTCTTTTACAGATGAGCCTAATGTTTATATACTTATGTATAAACACTTAGTTTAATATAATTTCAGAATTACATATAAAATTTTAAACTTCAAGATTTATAAAATTAATATTTTGGCAGAATCAATTTTTAATCAAAAAGCAAATAGAAGTGTCAGACGCAATCTTTGATAAAACAAAAAGCAAGAAAGCACTGGGGCTTTTAAGAGGGTTTCTGAGGGCAAGGTGCAGGGGATGTAGGCAGGGTGTTACCCAGGTTGAAAAGGAGACAAAGGAGCATATCTGTGGTCTCAGAACTTTTATCTTTGTGTGGATCACTGCATAGACTTCCATGTACAAACCTTAAAAGAAACTGTTTCTCTCTCTGGGAGCTCCTTGTCTGATATGGGAGACTACAGTGGCAGACAGAGGCTGTTTACAGAAATATTTATAATCCTGAACAGGAAATATGGACCATAGATATATGGTCTTCTAGGATCAGAAGTCAGTCTACAATGAATCAGCAGGGTTAGTCCATGTCCAGTTGAGAAATTTTACTTACTAAGGTCATTGTTGAATTTATCCATTAACTCGTCAAACACCAAGCAGTCTTCAAAGCCCTGAAATAAGAAAAAATGGGAAAAAATGAACTGGAAATAATCAAAGCTTCTTAGAAATTTTGAACAGACCTTCCGTTAGAGGGTGTAATTCGTTAGGATGCTTACCCTTAGTCTGAACACAACTGAATAGTCACACCGGCCATTGAATTAAGACTATAAAGGACCATCAATTGCATACTTGATGGTTTTCTCTTTGCCCAATTCATATGTATATATTAAGTATAATGATTTGGAATTTGATCAAAATGTTAAGTTACTCTTGTCATTTTGATGGATTCCATTGCCTCGTCAAGAAGCTTGCTCTGCCATAGGTATCAAAATTATATTTTCACTATTCAGGTCTTTACAATTAATATTTAGAGATATTTAATGACAGGTTAGAACTCTAATATTAATTTAGTTCCTATGAGCTAAGATTAAAGCAAGTTTCCAATATCAAGAACTCCACAGAATTGGTAAGGTACTACGCTAAATACAGTGGGAAAGAAGAAAAATCAAAAGCTATGTTTCCTGCTTTCTAGGAATTCAAAATATAGTTTTTGAGTCAATATAAAAATATGTAAAAATTAAAAAATAAAATAATTTCCACATAATTTATAAAGACTACATCTGAAGCAAATAAATTTGCTTGTCAACTGTATAGACTGTCAATGCTATAGGAATTTAGAGATGTGAGATACCATATAGGGTTGAGATAATACTTTACATAATTAATTCATTTATCCCCTCCCAAAAATCTCCATGAGGAATATGCTATTAAAATCTCAATTTTACAGATAAGGAAGTAAAGATAAGTTAGTTGTATAAGAATATATTATCACAAATCCTGGATTAAGGATTTGAACCCTGGCCTTCTAATGCCAGAGCCTGGGTACTTATCCACTATGCTAAAATTGGTGTGTTCTTATGTTTTTATAAAACAAAATATTTATCACTACTTTGCAGAAAATGTAATTGATTAGATTTACAACCTGCTTATACTTGGGATATAGCCTAACAACCAAAACAATAGAAGACTCTGATAATAAAGCTATTAGTTATCAAATACACACATAACATTTGAATACTACTTCTTTTCTGAAATATTTTTCTAGTCAGAATGGTGACATTTCCATGATAGCAGTAGTATTTGACATCTAAGCTGTTTCATAGATTCATTTAATGCTATCAATCAATTTTGTTTTCTTTTCCTTTGGAAAGAAAAAGTGAAGAAGACTAAAACACAATTTGGGATTTTTTCTTTTTTTTTTTAAGTCTAACATTTATATACTTATGCATAATCTCTAGAAAAAATATTTTAAAATTTAAGTCTTGAACTACTGATATTATTTCCAAATTTCAAGCTATCAGTAAATACATTTTTTAACTGCACAGAAAACTCTCTTAATGCTTAATGCTTTTCTGTGCATTAAATTACTGGATCATGTAATCTAAGACTTGACTATAGCTAGTGATCAATCCAGTTGAACAGCTGGTATGGTTGTTGAATTGATCTTCACAGAGATTATGTGGGGATAGTTTTAGACTTTTTAAAAATTATTTTCAGGCATACAAAACAACAGTGATTAGACATTGATATACCTCACAAATTGATAACCTCAATAAGTCTATTATCCATGTGACACCCACATAGTTATTACAATATTATTGACTATATTCCCCATATTGTATACTTTACATTTCCGTGACTATTTGGTAACTACCAATTTGTACTTCTTAATTCCTTCACCTTTTTCACCCAACCCCCAAACCCCCTCCCATCTAGTAACCATCGATTTGTTCTCTGAATCTACAAGTCTGTTTCTGTTTTGTTTGTTTATTTTGTTTTTTATGTTTCACATATAAGTGAGATCATATGGTATTTGTCTTTCTCAGTCGTATTTAAGATTTTTTAGTTGAGACTAAGCCAGAAAATTTTCAGTGACTTACTAGGGTAAAAGAACTTACCGCATTCATTCCTTGCCCAAAAAAGGGTACTATGGCATGAGCTGCATCTCCCATCAGCACACAGTGTGATTGAAAGTGAAAAGAGGAGCACTTTACAGATATCATGGCCTGCGCAGGCAACAGAAAGAAATCTTGTGCCAGGGCTTGTCTTCAGAAGAAAATAATCAGAATGTAAAGATATTAAGTTGGGTATTAAATATTGCATAATTCTTTCACATTTACTGACTTTACTTCCTACCATAGGATTTTACTGAGAAATACACAAGAATGCCAGGAAGAAAACAGGAATGGGAAAAACTGAAGTTTCTTCTAGTCCTCAAATTCCATTGTTCTAATACCTTCTTGGTTTGCAACAATGTTAATCACACCCAAAAAGAACAGTATTTCAATAACTTGAAATATGTCCATATTATATGACAAGAAAATTTCATTATCATGTACCTGGGTCATGTAATTTTCAACTATTTTGGTGTGTTTTAGATTTTTGTGGAAAAATTGAGATGCTGCTGTGTATCTGATTAAACTACAACAGACCAAAGTTAAAAATAATGTGAATTTATATGTATTTGAAAGTAGACAATTGTAATCACGCTAGTGTTTGTCAAGCATCTACAGAAGTTTTGTGAAAGCTGTAAGTAGAGAAATAGTATATACATTCAAGGATCTCAAATATGGTTGGAGAGGCAAAAAACAGCCACGGAACATAAGGGCTAAATTTTGGTGTATAGAGATTTCCTTCAGTGTCAGGGAGAAGGAGAGATCAATACAGACTGAATTAGTCTGCAGGAAAGAATGAAAACTATTTAAAAATATCTGCTATGGGCTTGCAGTTAGCTCATAACTTTTGCATAGTTAGCTCATCTAATTTTCACAATTGCCCTGAAAGGTAGGTATCTTGATTGATACCTATTTTAAGGATGAAAAGTCTGAGATTCAAGAAAGTAAGGGGCAGAAGCAGTATTAAACATCTTATTCTTTCTGCAGCATTGTGCTGCCTCCATGAAGACATCCTTGGAGGTACAAAGTGGGCTGGCTTCCAGGAGGGAAAGAGTGAGAGCAGAGGCATCAAATGAGACCAGATAATAAGGCCCACATGGCAGGTGATGCTGACATTGGCCAGGGCAGCCATGGGTTACAAACCAGACAGCGAATACAATTAGCTGTCAATCTGGGGGAACTTTGTATGTGCCAGGCTCTGTGTTGAATGATTTATAGATATGGTGTTCTTTAGTTGTCACAATAACCCTTTCGGACAGGTCCTATCATTACCACCTTTCTCATGTGAAGCTAGCTTACACAGCTAGTACGTGGTAGACTTGAGACCAGAGGCTGCTGGCTGTACCTGCCAGGCCACAGATTTGCATATCTACCTGCACAATATACAGAAAGCCCTCAGGACATTGGGTGAGTTGTCTTTCCCAGAGAAACAGGCCATAGCCTGGGGTTGTTCAGCTTCCGACTCACAGCCTAGCATTCCCTCAGACTTTTGCTAATTTCGTCTTCCTGTTGAAGTCACTGCTCAATTGGTCAATTGGTCACATTGAAGCAAAACTGAAATAAGGCTGCATAATTTTTTTTTTTTTAATTTTTTTTTTTTTTTTAGCTGAGCCATCCTGCCACCTGTTGGCAGCTTAGCTCGGGCGGGCTGGGCATCAAACTGCTGTTGCTCAGAGCTCAGCTCGCAGTCTTGAGCGAGCTCTTAACCAACTGAGCCACTTGACCTGCCCCAGGTACATAACTTTTATTTGAATTTTGAATAACTCAAACCAATGAAGCAAAAGGCATGATTGCACATCTTGGAACTTACTCTCCAATGAGAGGAACAGCATCCGGGAAGTACTTATAGAAGAAATCCAGTACATCTCTGCTTGTTCGGAGCTTTTCAAACTCTTCAAAAGGCATGAACAAAGTACACGTGAAAGATTTGTTCTGTGAGAAGAGGAAGAGCAGTGTGAGAGATAATTGAGGCCGGCACTGCCAGCACACAGGTGTGTCCCCAAATCACAGGGTTCTTTCTGTGGCCATGGGCCGCCTGAGGGGACTCTCCAAGCAGACAGGAAAGTCACCCTTGCGTTTGTCCCTCATTCCCAAAGAAAAGCTCTGCCAACTCCCGGGGTTACTCGCCAGATTCTCAGTTATTGGGAGAATTTCTACACTGTAAAGTCCAGATATTTTCACCGAGAAGACACCACATTCCTTAGCTTACTAATAGGTTGGTTGGATTTAATTTCTCCTTTCTTCTCTATTGTTTCTTTTAAGACAGTATGAATAGGCATTGGGCCCTAGAACTGATAACAACAGAAAGAAAGATAAAAGAAAGAAAAAGACCAACCAGAGAAATAGATAGCTATAGCTATACCTATCTATAAATAATAATAATAATAATAATAATGTATTTTATATATTTAAAAAGTCCCTAGGGTCTAATAAAAGAACAGCCATACTCTTTATTTTTGATAATATATATGCCAATGTTCTACAAGCTTTAAAGGCTGAAAGTACTTTCTAGTATATAACCTAAATCTCATTGGCTTTTTTGGGGGGGCCATATTTTCCTACACTGTTTTGGGGGAGATGACAGGCACCACCACACATAAGCCCCCATTAATCGTCCATGTATATTAAACCCCCTTTCCAAAGTAAATGATTGGCATTACTTCAGGTTTTTCCTCAGTAATCCCACTGTTTCAAAGATATAATCACCAAATAGGCTAAACAATGACAAGATTAATTATACATATACATATACTCAGTACACATATACTCAGTATGCATATATTCAGGAGATTTCTTTTTTTTTTTTTTGGAGGCAGTGTCACTGGGCCCTCATAAGTGGGACCCGAACCGGGGCCGCTGTCTTCCCAAGCCAGCGCTTAACCGTCGCACCACTCAGCCGGCCCTATATTCAGTACAAAAGTAACTCATGAACAACATTAATTGTGATACAAAATTACAGTTGACAAAAAATGTTATACTACCATGTTAGGAAGTGCAATCATCATAAAGGTGTTTCTAGGCCAAATGTGCAGATAATTAGGTTCCATGGCAAACTGCAGAAAAAAAGTATATACATATAAGGCAAGCACATCTATAAAATAGACTCTGCTTATGTTATAACTGTGTCCAGAGCAATTCAAATCAGTATCATATGCATGGGGATACATACATCTATCATTACATAAAGTACCATTAGTCTTAGAAACTACTTTGTTCTGTCTTTACAAACTCAGCTTTAGGTGGGTTTTTGATATCGTATATAATTCAAGACTAGAGAACATGCTATAAAGAGATGTTCTCTTTCTCTCTTTTTAATTTCCATGCACACACACACACACTCACTCACACACACACACACACACACACATACATGGATATACACACATATACGGGGGTGCCAAAAAAAATGTGTGCAAGTGGACATTTTGGTCAATGTTGCTCAAGCAGTAGTTCGCCATAATTAGAAGTGTCTGGACGCTGATGGGAACCACTTTGAGCAACTCTTGTAATTACAGAAGTCAAACATGACTTGTAGTCATCTTTTGTTATCAGTATATATTGAGTATTACAATTTTAATACAATTTTACTTTCTTAAAATGTGTGTAAATTTTTTTGGTACCCTCTGTATATACCTATATAAAATATATACGAACATGAACTATATATGCATGTATAAATATATGTGTGTATAATATTTTTATACTTTATTTTTCACCTTATTTGGGGACTTATTTGTATAGATAAAGAAGTCCTAAGTTAAATTTTATGGACAAAACAAAATTTTACAAACAAGTCTCTTATCACTTGTTACCTACTATGAAATTATAGAGAGGTCTTGTCTCTTTAATAACTCCTCTACAACACAATAGCACCCTAAGTAATTATTGATTACTTTGATAAATCAGTTGACCCAAAGACACAATTGACCCAAACAAACCCTTGAGGTTCCCAGGGGTAATGTGTGTGTGTGTGTGTGTGTGTGTGTGTGTGTGTGTGTGTGTATAACTATGCAATTGATTTTCCAACTATTTCAATTTTGTGTTACTTTTCATAAATGTTTAGGAAGCACCTACCATGTATATATCTTACATAGTAAGAAGAACACAAGAAGCACATAGTAGTCTCCTAGCTAACATTTTCACACTCTGTGATAGTTATTTGTATCCTAGGAGAAGAGACTGTTGCTTCCTGGTTTTTTGATCCCCAGAGCCTCAAAGAAAGCCCAATACACAGACACAGAAGTGAATAAATGAATGACCCTTTGACCTCAAAGATCTTACAATGCAGTTGAATAGGCAAGATGTATCCATATGGAAAGCCAAGTAAATTCCCTTTAGCAACAATTGAAGTGGTAGACAATAAGTGATTTGCTGCTGTATTAGAAGTACAGGAAATAAAAACTGGGCAGGTAAGAAATTTGTGTGGCTGGAGTGGTGAAAACAAGGGATTTGTAGATTAAATAACAATTGAAGGGCAGTGGCTTCTGGGTAAAGATGAACCTTCTGAGTAAAGTGGGGTGACAGGAATGAGCAGTGTTTTAGATGGGTAGTAAGGATACCAGCCTGGGTGAGGCCAATATCCTTGCTTTTCCCTCTTGCTATCTTTTGACCACTTCTACCACCTTTTAGAACTCCAAAAGATAAAGAAGAGTGGATAAATGACAGCTGACCAATTTATCATTTGTTGCAATAGTAGAGGCTTAAACTGCTGATTAAAAACTGGAAGATAATATATACCTCCTATCTTCACCATTGGCATAGATTATAGTTTATACATTGTTCTGATACAGCAAATATGATACCAAGAACATTTTGGTATTCATAGGTATTTTATGACCCTTCAAAAAGCCCTTTCAATTTTCAACTTTTTAATTACCAACTCATGCTCTCAATAGGTATCCTTATCCAATAGTAGTCCCGAGATCAGGCCTGTAGCAATCACCATTGGTCCTCTCACAAGTCCTTCCAAACATACTTTCTAAGCAAAAACAATTTGCTTGCTGTCCAAAGCATCTTTAAGATGAGTCTCCCATACATCTCACCAAAACACCCCTCTTTATTCATCCAGTCTCATCACCCACCCAATCTCTTATCCCCACTCCAATCATCAGGGATGGAGTAAAAGTATCTGTTACACTGAAGCAAGAGAGAGGAGAGAAGGAAGGAAGGAAGAAGAGAGGGAGGGAGGGAGGGAGGGAGGGAGGGAAGGAAGGAAGGAAGGAAGGAAGGAAGGAAGGAAGGAAGGAAGGAAGAAAGGAAGGAAGGAAGGGAAAGTAATTTTCACTGGATTGTTTTTAGGCATGTCAAAATATGCCTATGTCTGGGTCACAAGTCAAAATGGGAGACTTTTTGTAAACCACTAATCATTATTATTAAATATTAATGCCTAGAAAATAAATGACTGTCTTCAATCTACATTAGGAAGCATGATTCTACTCAAATCTGGGACAAATTTTCAACAGAGTCCTAATATCCTACAATTCAGAATGATCAGATCCTGGGCCATTAGAATAGTATCTACCAGAGAACCATAAACTCAGCATTGAAGAATTAGCATAATTTTTGAACAAAAAAAAGAAATAGACAATAAAATATTAAAATATGGATCTGACTGGGGGATACAGTTTGGTATATAACTGATATATAATACCACTATCCCAAATTGACTATTTTATAGATATCTGAATGTCAGACAAATAGATTAAATCATTACCTTAAAACATGGATGTTATACATGCAAATCAAGTTTTAATTAATGCTGTTTACTTATCCTTACTTATAAGCCAAGATCCTTATTCTTTCTGTTGGTACTTTGATTTTCTTAGTAAGTTTTTGCATTTATTTGCTTATGACAGTTTAAATACACAAACCACATATCTTCCTCAGGGCACATGTGGTTTAATGCAGGAATCAGGAATGAGAAAAACTCAATGGAAACCTCTTTGCAACAACTTAGCAGTTCACTTTATTTAATAATTATTATTGATTAAATCATGAGTGTAAGAACTCTGGATTGTCAATATATAGAATTTGATTCCCAACCCATTTTTTTTCTCCCAAGAAAAGATAGAAAAATGATATTATTATATAAGACCAATTCCCTGTGTGTTTCCAGTAAGGTACTGATAATTCCTTTCTTTCTTTACTACTCAGGAAAGTATATCAAAAGGTAAGGGAAAAGGGTATTATTAAAAGGATACCTGTACCCCCTGTTTATCGCTAATTACAAAGTAGTTGTGACAAACCTCAAAACTGAGCAAAACACGTGACTGAGAATAGCTGCACTAGAATATGCTACTACACTAGTATGGGGGTACTGTGTATGGAAAGGGGATAAGAAAGGGAAAGGACTTACACCCCCATTCTTAGGTGGAATAGTCAATTCCATGTACCCATGAGGAATGTATTGCTGACTGTAATCAAAGCGGGGTTTCTTCATGAGGTGACTTCTGACAGTTGAATAGGCTCCATCACATCCTACAATGAGGTCACAAGTGACATCTTTGGGAACTTTGTCAGATCTGGAAAATAATCCATCCAAAAAAGAAAGAAAGAAAGAAAGAAAAGAAATGGTCTAATGGTGAAAATTATGATGTACCTCTACCTGGGTATAAAAAAATAACTCAATGAGGCCACTATTCCCTTTTACATATCTGACTTAGAGCTTTGAGTTGAAAGCTATAAAATGTAGATAACACTTATCCCTATCATGGGTTTTCTTTTGAGAATGAGAATAACACACAACCATACTGATGGATAAAGTCATGCTGAGCCACGGCAGTGTGACTAAGAGTTGAGTTGCCTGCATGAAGGAAGAGAATCTTGAAAAAGAAGATCAAATGTTCCAAGTGGAGGAAATGTTTGGAGAATTGCAGGAATGTGACCAGGATTTTTAGGAGCAATGTCTGGCTTGAGCAGAGGATAGCAGAAGATAAGCTGAAGGAAAGAATACAGGGTGGAGAGGGAAAGCAGGAAGGAGAAAATTCTGAATGTTAAGACAAAAGTTTTAAATACATTATTCTGGCAAAAGGGAGAAAATGTTTTTTTCCATGGGGGCAATGATGTATGAAAAGTGGTAATTTAAGAAGTCTCACTTGCAGAGGACATACTGAAGTGGAGGCAGAAGAGAAAGGAAATGAGGACAAGGGCTGCAGTAGCCTACAAGTGCAGGGATGACAGCCGAGGACTAGGTACTCAGGAAGAAGGAGACATACACTGAGGCTGGCAGAACCATTAGGAGAAAACAGGGAAAGGGGCACAGGAAAAATGATTCCAATTGTCTGGGTAATAGTACTAGGGAAGTCAAGAGTGGGACATGTTTGGAGAAAAACAGATGGTTAAGGTTTTTGATACATTTGAGATTGTGGCAAGAGGTACCTGTGAAAGCATTTCATGAGAAATTAACATTGATTAGGACTGGGAGTGAAGGTGGAGGCCTGGGCTAGAGGTTCATCTTAGAGGTGTGAATTTACAAGCAGGTGTTGAATGGACATACCCCAAGTGTGGGACATGAGGCTTGGAACTTGGAGGAAATAGAGTCAGCTAAGGAGAAGCAAATAGGGTCCAGGAAGAGGAGAGAAGAAGCAGAGCTGTGGGGGGTCATATGTTCAAAGGGTGGAGAGAGGATGGGGCAGAGTGTGGTCACCAGTGTGGAATACTGTGGGAGGGTGAGCAAGCACGACAATTGAAAGGAGTGGCATTTGTATTCAGAGGACAACTAAGGCCTATTTTCAATCTAAAACTCATTGAAGCATGCCCAGGGGGTACTAGTTGGGGGGGGGCGTCACTTCATAAATTATATAAACGTCTAACCACCATGCTGTACACATGAAATTAATATAAAGTAATATTGATTGTCAACTGTAATTGAAAAATTAAAAAAGGTGGGGGGAGATAAAGGGGAATAAGAGGTTCAAATATCCAGGTATGAAACAAATAAGTCATGGGGATGTAATGTACAGCATAGGGAATATAGTCAATAATATTGTGATAGCGTGGTACAGTGTCAGATGGTTGCTGGACTTATCATGGTGATCACCTATTTGGCATAGGGAATATAATCAATAATATGGTAATAACTCTGTATAGTGCCAGGTAGTTGAATGACTATGATGTACACTGAAACTAACATAATATTGTATGTTAGGTATATTTTAATAAAAATCTTTTAAAAAAATCAATAAAATTAATTGACTAGAACATAGTTGAATTACCCATCTGGTAATCACTTAACTCTTTCAAGAGCCAAAGAACAAAGTTTAGGGGTTCGATTCTCCATTCCAACCCTTTACTGTTTACTGGGAAGTCAACAGGCTGGCTGACCATTACCCAAGTACTGTGATCACGCCTTCCTCAGGACTGCATTTCAACAACCTGTGGCCAAAGTGCATCTTCACATTGGGATATTTCTCAACAGCTGAGGAAACAAAGGAAGAATGCAAACAAAAATAAAATCCCAATTCGTATTTCACCTGATCAAATTGCTATACTAATCATTTTCTGACAACAGTTTGATAGCACTATTTATTCTTAATAATGTAAAAACGATTAGTTAAAATGATAATTTGACAACTGTTTGGTAAATGTTCCAGGATAATCTGGTAGTAGAAGACATGAAAAAAAAGTAACTATCCTCATCTCAAAAAAAAAAAAAGAAAAATCCAACTAATTCCAATTGCCATTATGCAAATTCTTACGTTGCTCTAATTCTTGGAACACTGGGAAAGAAAACAAGCAGGCGGACTTGAAAAGTTGCCTCGATCTTAAGGCTTTATTTGTGACTGGAAATATTCAGCCAACTCCTTTTCTCATACTGGGGTGCCGCAAGTCCTCTAGACTTCTGATTCAAATTGTCACAAATGTAAATTATTGATACTAATGCTTTTTTAAATCCAACAGTGGAACACTTTAGAGGAAAAAAATAAGTAAAAAGGTTTGAAACTCCTCAATAAATAGAATCAGATTATTTTAGTGCTTTTTTATTTTCCCTGCTGTCAATCTTTGTTGGAATTTAATGAATCTCATTCTCCTAGCTATTAATCATGTGTTCCTGTTACAGTAGTAAAATATGATTTTATTTTTGTCCCTCAAAAAATTCTCATGGACAAGAGAACTATAATTATAGGCTATTTATTAATTTTAAAGCTAATGTAGGATGTAGGTGTTAGTTCAAAACCCTTGAGTTTATTAGAGTAACTGAGATACTGGAAGGAATGGTAAGACGTCTGAGATGACAGACAATAAAAAATAAATAAATAAACAAGGAAAGTATGCCAGAGGTTCTGACTTTCAACTCAACTCCTGTCTGTACTTAACTCTCTTTTGTGCCTCAGGTTTTGCATTCTTTTATTCTGTTTTGCTTGAGTTTGATTTGGGATTTGAAGATTTTAAGATTCTTGGATATGCGATTGGACATTTTAGAATACAATAAGTCCCCAATTTATGAACATTCAAGTTGCAAACTTTCACAGATATGAATGGACCTCGCATTATAAACATTTGTAGACGTGAACAAATCGCGGAAGCAGCTCATGTGTTTGCCGGACATTGTCCCAGCTGTGCTGCTGTGTGTTACTGTGCAGTGTGATAATGTACAGTAGTCGAGGGCTCAATCAGAGCCCAGGATGTCTGGAAGCAAGAGGAAAAGCAGTGGAGATGTGGAGGGACTGCTAGGAAGTGCACAGCAATAACCATGGAAACCAAAGTGAAAATAATTGAGAGATTGGACAGAGGCAAAAAGATGGTAGATATCTCTCGTTCTTATAACGTGAATTGTTCAACTATTGGCTTTACATTGTATATCTGTGTCAAAGGTGTGTAAGACTCACTTTGTCGGACTTACGAACGAATTCAACTTAGGAACGTTCTCCCGAACAGAACTCGTTTTGTAAGGGGACTTACTGTACCAAAAACTGAGTGACCCTAAACCAAGATTTACTTATGTATAAGAAATCTTTTGGCAAATAGATTTAGAGAAATCAGAGTTTACCTGAACTAATAAGGGTATCTTTTATAAACACAAAGTGTGTTTGTGGAATCAACTTTTTATTTATTTATTTATTTATTTATTTATTTATCAATCATTCATTCTTAAATGTGTTCTAATACATCCCAGAGAATTTTCTATAGAATGATAGTCCTAGGATATGCTTCAAATAAATAAATAAATAAATAAATAAATAAATAAATAAATAAATAACTCTTCTGTGGTCAAATCCTTTGAAGTGCTAACACCCTGACCCTCTTGGTTGAGCTGTCCTTGTTTGTCTCCAGCCACATGTGGATCTTGCATGTTTCAAATATGGCTGGTCTGAATGGAGATGTGTTGCATGCATTGGATTTTTACATCCTAGTACAAAAAGTAAAAACGAATGTAGAACGAAAATGTTTCATGAATAACTGTCATATTGATTACACATTGAAATGATAATATCTGGATATATTAAGTTAAAATGCATTGCTAAAATGCATTTCATCTGTTTCTTTTCAGTTTTTTTTTAATGTGGTTAATATACCATTTAAAATTACACATATGGCTGGCACTTGAGGCTACATCTCAGACAGTGCTTTAGAAGATCTGCAATGCAGACTGGGAGAATAGGGGTTCTGGGAAGGACTGCAAGAGAAAAGACTTTTAAAACTTGTTTAATGCAGGACTGGTCAAACACATTGACCAGATGTCCTCTTTTCTGTTTGTTTTGCTTAGCAATTATTAACATCAAACAGAATAGTGAACAGTGAAACAGTCTGACATGAAATGCTGATGCTGGAAAATGTTTGAGTTAAAATGTTTCAGAGGGAAGGCTGTTCAGTTAGGAAGAAATAAGCATTTATAACTGAGTGAATATATGGAATGGGCAGCTCACACATTTGATGCTGTGTAAAGGAATAAAGAACTTCATACTTTAAGCAAAATTTGGGAGTCAAGAGATTCAACATTTATTTCATTAATGTATTTAAAGCATTAATGAAGTTGCATGCTGTGCAGCACAAATCTAATGAAAAATAGTGGGGGGGAGTTTCTGTGTATACACTGAGATTGGATCTTCCCCATGTGTTAGCTCCTTAATATTAGCAGTTGTTTCAAAAATAATACTGGAGGCAGTGACTGTAGCAGTTAAAAGCATGCATTTTGAAATAAAGACTCAAATTCAAATCTAGATTCTGCCACTTATTAACAATGAGACCCGTTACACTATAGAGACCTCTAAACCTTCTTTAGCATGTATACAACTGCAATACAAATAATTCCCACCTCACATAGTTGTTGGGAGAGTTCTACAAATCAATGTATAAAAAGCACTTAACAGGGCTGGCCCAGTGGCGCGGTGGGTAAGCGCTGGCTTGGGAAGCCAGCGGCCCCGGTTCGGGTCCCATATATGAGGGCCAGTGACACTGCCCTCCAAAAAAAAAAAAAGCACTTAACATTGTGCTGGGTGCCTCATGAATGTTTGCTATTATTTTTATCTTAATAAATTCAGAGGATGCTATAAAGAGATTGTCTTAAGTCAGCTAGTACCTTTTTCGAAAGCTGTTTTGTGTGTATTTGTTTCCTTAAGATCAACATGAATATATCTAGCCACCTAGCCCTACCCCACCCTTCTACCCATCTAAAAGACAGTCTTACAAATGTAAGTAAAAAAGTTGAAGGGCCGGCAGAGTGGCTCAGTTAGTTAAGAGCTCACTCAAGAGTGCGAGCTGAGGGCCGGCGGAGTGGCGCGGTGGTTGAGCTCTGGCTTGGGAAGCCTAGTGGCCCCAGTTCGGATCCCACATATGGGGGCCAGTGACACTGCCCTCAAAAAAAAGAAAAACAAAAAGAGTGTGAGCTGAACTCTGGGAAACAGCAGTTCAATGCCTAGCCCAAGCTGAGCTGCAGCTGAGCTGCCTGCAGCTGAGCTGCCTGATGCTGAGCTGCCAACGGGTAGCAGGATGGCTCAGCTAAAAAAAAAAAAAAAAAAAAGTTGAAGTAAGAATACTAAGCCCTATTTCTTAGGTCCCTAGTGAATCAACTGGAGTGACTTTCCCCATTACTTCTCCTCCCAGTTAAATGGAATTCAATTCAAAATACATATTGCAAATTCACATTGGGTAGAGAACTGTGGAGAAACAAATAAATCATGGGGAAGCTGTTCTAGAAAGATCAGAGACTGCTGGACTGCATGAAGATGGGTTGATTCAGAAGACAGGAGAAATACTTTAGTGGCATGCTTTGCAGGGAGTGAATCTGTCTAGTACAAATGCTGAAGAAGAGAAAAAACTATGATGATCAAGGGCTACATGGGATGTGATTGCATTGATTAGCCAAATTACAAATTTAGTTGGCAAATCAGGGGATTTTTCCATTAATGTGTAGGCCTTTTAGTTACTCGAGCTAGAAACCTCAGCGTTATATTTTACACCTTCCTCTTTCTCAACCCCCTCTACCCTCTAGCTATTTGGTCTCCTAAAAATATCATGAATCTATACCCCTCCTCCAATCACATTTCTGTAGCTTTAGTCCAAGGCCTCGGTTTTACACACAGGGATTATCCCAACGCTCTAAAGATTGCAGCCCTCTATTAGCCTCCACACTACAGCTTTTTGCTTTTCTGAAATACAAATCTAATCATGTCACATTGCAAATCACTAGTGTATTTGTGTTGTTCCACTAGACTGAATCCTTCATCAGAGAGTGAGTAATCATTCATTCCAGAGCCTAGAAGACAAGAAGAATTCAAAGCACATTGAACACGTGATTTTCACTTATATAATTGAAAAGATGAAAAAGATGCCAGAGGGTGTATCACCACTACTTTTCAAGAAGCATTTGATATTGTACATAGTCTTGCTCTTAAAAACCCATGAAAAGGGACAGTAAACAAATCTCAGTAAATCAAATCACAGTGTTAGTCTCATGTGCTTTACTCAAAATCACAACTGATAAAATAAAGCATTCGACTTACCATTTAATAGATCCTTGTTTAGAATTTCTCTGCTTATAGAAAGAATATACTGTAAGAAAAATATAGTAGGTACTGTTTGTTTCTGGAGAATAGACAAATATAATTATACATATTCACTGAAAAATATTTATTATTTAGCAGAATATTGGAAGCTTAGTTTTTTGACCACTTAGCTAAGTAGACTTTAAAAAAAATAAACCGTTTAACCAAACACATATAATATGATGCTTAAAGTTTAAATTGCGGCTTTTTCAAAGTTCGATACTATAAAAATCAAGCCCTTCTCTTATAGGAATATCTTATTGTCACTAAGACAGTTTTGTTTCAAAAACAAATCATAAATCTCATATTTCTTACCTTAGGTCTCCAAATTGAGCTGTTTAAAAAACTTCAGAAATGTTAGAATCACCAGAATAAATGTACTATTTCCCAAGGACACCACTTTGAAGGCCTTCATTTCAATGTGAAAGGGTGTGTGTGTGTGTGTGTGTGTGTGTGTGTGTGCGCACGCACGCATGGTAGTGGGGTGATGGTGGTGGTGATGGGGAGGGTGTTCGTAGGAATAGGATCAACCCTCCCTGGGACATGTATTGTTCATTTCTGACTTTATAGGACAATTCGGAGGGGCCTGCTATTCCATGAGGAACAGCAGGCGCGGTACCTAAGGCCTACCATACTTTTAGGGGTATATGAAAATGCTTTAAATTTAGTTTATTTTAAAATCAGAAGAAAAAAAAATATATATATTTTATATATATATATATGGAGAGAGAGAGAGAGAGAGAGAGAGAGAGAGAGAGAGAGAGAGAGAGAATATATAAGAATGAACAAGCCTGGGTTATATTAATATTTATACCAATGCACTCATAAAATCTAATTTTTAATATTTATTGTTTTAAAAAAAGGGACCCACAAAGGCAAGAGTGCCTGCCTAGGACCCATGAACGTCATAATTTAGCCTTGCAATTCAGGGTGAGTCTATTGCTTTAAAATTTTTAAGCATATAATTTAGAAAATTATGGCATATCACAACATGTAACACAAATATGCAAATCTTCACGTCTTCTAAGTGTAGGCATTTAAAATTAACAGCTAAATCTATACTTGGTATAAAAATAACTCAGTCTGACTGGCCGAGTGGTGCAGTGGTTAAGCGCTGGCTTGGGAAGCCAGCGGCCCCGGTTCGGGTCCCCATATGAGGGCCAGTGACACTGCCCTCAAAATAAAATAAAATAAAATAAAATCTCAGTTATGCTACAGAGGCAATGAGTAAAGAAGAGTTTCCTGTATCTGCTATAAATGAAAACTAACAGGGCATTGTTCTTAAAAAAAAGAAAAAAAAAAAAGAGGAAACACCACAAATCAGAAATCAACTTTTGGGCCGGCCGAGTGGCGCGGTGGTTAAGCGCTGGCTTGGGACACCAGTGGCTCCAGTTCGGATCCCACATATGAGGGCCAGTGACACTGCCCACGAAAAAAAAACAAAAAAAAACAAAAAAAAACAAACCTAACTGGGACTATTTTTTTTTTAATTAAAGATTTTATTGGGGAATTGGGGGAGGGGAACAGTGTTGGGGAATTAGGGAAGGGGACCGGCCAAGCTGTTGTTCTTCAATCTTCGTTGTGGAGGGTGCCAGTTGCCATCTGGCTTCCCATTGGCAGCTCGTGGCCTCTAAGCTCAAGGCTGTGTTTTAGTCTTAGTTGCGGTCGGTGTAGCCATCATCCCATGCCGGAGTCGAACCAGCAGCCTTGTTAAGAGCGCATGCTCGATCCACTGAGCCATCTGGGTGGCAGTTCAGCTCAAGATGCTGAGTTCAGTCTTAATTGCAGGTGGGCATAGCCCACCATCGAACAGGCAATCTTGTTGTTACACAAGCTGAGCCAACTTGCCACCTGTTGGCAGCTCAGCAACAGCTCAGCTTGAGCGCAGCATTCACTGGCCCATGTGGGAATCGAACTGGCAGCCCTGTTGCTCAGAGCTTGCACTCCAAGTCAACTCTTAACCAACGGAGCCACTCGGCCGGCCCTAACAGGGACTTCTTAATTCTCTGCCTAGTTAATTCTCCTTCTAGTTCTCTTTTCTGGTCTTCTATGTCATTAATTCCCTCATTTCAATGAAAACCACACTTGTTATTCAAAGTATATTAGAAAACATCCTAATTATGAAGGCTTATTTATGTGGGGAAAATATTCTTTCCATATCAGTAATTAGGTTTGGTTGATATTTGGGAACCAATAGACACATGGGTCCTTTAGGAAGACTAGGGAGTGTCCCCGTCTCATCTATTTTATATCTTTGGATGATGTAGTATCATAATCAAAAGTTAGAGTTACTCCCATCAAGCCTCACTTCTCTAATATCAATTCTAAAAGGTTGATCTTATAAAGAATAAATATAAATAAACAAGTCAAGAGCTAGCTATAAAGTGTCCCTTGTAACCAAAATCATCATCATCATCTAAAAAAAGTTGGATTATTTCCTTTGGAGTTTTGTAAGACAATAGTTGCAGTGTTGACTTTTTCAAATGTGTTGGAAAAAAATGTTTATATTCTACATCCTGAATGCCTTCAAATGAGGATGTTTCCTAGTAAGGGGGTGCTTTGGGCAGGGGAGATTAGAAGTAAGAATTGGAGAGCTCTTATCTGCTCTGTATTAGAGATTGATTTGACAGTTGCCCAGGCAATTTGGGTGGGATGGGAGGAAAACTGGATGCCACAAGACAGAAAGGGCAGAGAAAACTATAGCTGGAGGAGAGAGGCTAGGGAGGCTCAGAGAAGGAGTTCAGAAAGGATTGTGGAGATCAGATTGTGCACATTACGGATTTCTAAGTTGTTTGTTATTCTGTGCACACTGTGGGTCCTCCGGGTCCCCCAGATCTTTAGGGTATTCATGTGCCTTTCCAGGGAGTGTTGTTTGTGGAGATTGGTGAAAGGGGTGAACTTTGTCTGGACCATCATGGTACAAAGCCAATAATACTAGGTAAGGGAGAGTGGACACAGAGAAGCAGTGGAAGTCAATAGAAGGTAGGCTCCCTGGGGATCCATAGAAGTCCTGGGGTCACGGGGGTGTGGGGTGGGGTGTGGGGTGTGTGTGGGGGGAGGGCTTTGGATTTCCTCAGGCTGTGGAATTAAGTGATTCAAAGCATTCTTATGTGGTTCTTAAAGGAGAAGGAGGCCCCATGTTTGACTGAGATACGAAAGTGATGGTTCAACCAAAGAAAGAGGGGTGGCTGTAAATGTAGCATTAACTCAGTTCTTAGGAATTCAGAAATGGCAGAATTGGTGGGGGAGGGGTCATTTCCTCCCTTTTCTAATGTATTGAAGGCTCCCAAATGGAAACTCCTACCAACACTTTCATCTCCTTGGGGGATCATTGGTGATAAAACTGCTTTCTCTCTCCCTCTCTGATGGTGCTGGTAAGGAAGCCACTTTTGGTTGCAGGTAAAAGTCGCTCTCCTCATCTAGCTTTCCTCATATTTTGAACCATATCTTACTCCTTGGTTCTATTTATCCTTAATTGATTGACTCTCTGCCGAGGGAATGGGTTTTGCAGCACATTCCATGTTAATCCAAGAAAAAGGAGGAATGATTATTGAGTCACTCTCAATTTTGCAAAAGAAACAGTGTAACTCAGCAGTAGTGTCCAGCACTCCTTTGAGAGCCTCCTGCACCACACTCCACATGCTATTGTCTCAGAGGAAACCTGCCTCATTTCTCTCTTGATGCTGAGCTCATGAAATCATGCAGCCTCTTTCCTCATCTGTAAAGTAAGGTGATCAGAGTCAATGACTCCAAGGTTGTTGATTGCTGTAAGATTCTGTTGTGAGAAAGCGCATTTATAAATTTTCTCATTCAATACACACTTGGATAATTTTTAGAAATCTTGTCTCACCCCATCTGGTCTCTCCCATAGATAGACCCTCACTTGATTGAAATGATGCTGTCTCACCACCAATTTAAGATTTCAACAAAATGTCTATCTTAGATCTCACTTTATCTGTGAGCTAAAAGCTTTCCTGTCTCTCTGAACCACACAGCTGAGCACTCCTGCCATCCGCTAAGCCCTTGTTCCCATGAGCATATGTGCTTTAACTCTTGCTTCTCAAAGTGTGGTCCACGGATCAGCAGCATGGACACCACCTGAGTGTGTTTGGGTTGCAAAAGCTCAGCTTCCACCCCAGCCTTGCAGAACCAGACTGCATTTTAACAAAATCCCGGGTGAGTCTAGAGTGTTGTTCTACCTACAGTGGGAGCTCTGTTGAGGGTCAAAGACTCAGAAGAATATGAACCTCACTTGGGTTTCGCACTTAAGAAAATGAGGCACTGCTGGATGAAGCTGAGTTTTTCTCTTGTTGATAGATGTTTGGTACCTTTATTCTCTTTAAGCAACAAACTTAGAAGGTGTAATTAGATAAAAACATATACTTTGTATGTCACTATGTAAAAGATTAGAAGAAAACACAAAGCAGGATAATGGATTTTCTTTGCTAAACTCTACATCATCATCTGGAGTCCTGTTTTCCAGATTATATGATACTGAAAGCATTCCTGGTTCATTCTATAAATTCTATTATAATTTAATTTTGGGTGAGCAAGTCAGGAAAAGCAATATCATCAAACTCTATAGAGTTTTTCTTGCATATCATAGTTGACAATAAACACACAGTAATTTTCTCTATGTAATTGAAAGTAGATGGGAGGGAAAAGGTATTCAATATGAGCAAATCATAGAGGCAGGAAAAACAGCCTAATAGTCTGGACAATAATAACTAACTTTTATTGAATATTTCTTAGGGACTGGACCCTATCTTAAGCGTCTCCTACGCATTAGCTTGTTAACTAGGTTATGTTCCCACATTTTAGACCAAGGCAGGCAATCTCAAAGACAACGCTAGAAAGGAAAGGAAGGGCCAACAAACAAGTGGCAAGTGTCAGACATGAGATTCAACTATAATCAAACCGGTATCTATCTCCAGGGTTAACATACTTGTGATTTTGTCCCATAGGGAATCTTAGACTTTTTTCCTGAAAGAGAGTGAATCATCCTTGCTCTCATGGGAATACCTTGGGATACAACCTGAAAAAAAATCAGAAATGCCAATTTCAATTTCCAAAACATGGAATCATGCAAACAAAATAGATATTGACTGTAAAGTGTGATTTTAATTATTCTCAAAAAAAAAAATTAAAAATAATGTAAAGGACAATCACAATATAGTGGAAACAATCAGTGAAGACTGTGTTCCTGCAAATGTTAGTTTTGCCTTTTTTTAACCTTTAGATTTTGGAATTGACTTAAAGTTTATTGGGTCTAAAGCAAACATTGCACTTGAGGAAAGTGGTTCATTGTCAGAGAGATTAAGTGATTTTCTCATGATCACAAAAGAGAGCAACAACATGTTGGAAGTAAATCCCAGGATTCCTGAAACCCAGGACCATATGTTCCTATAACGCAGACGTAAGAAAACTGTAAAACTGCAAATGGCACTTATATTGACTTATCATTTCAAGACACTGTCAGCAAAAGCCCAATCAAGAAAAATACATTGCTTCTGTTCACATTTTCAAACCGCATGATAGACAATGAGAAAGAAGTTCAGTGACCTTGAAGCCATGTGAGGAAAATCTACTACACGTCCACAATCCTTATCCAGAAGCTTCTGTTAGTTTCAGAATTCAGAAATTTTCAAATTTTAGAGAGGCAGTGTAGTGCAAATGTGGATATCACATAGCACCAAACACAATATTTCTGGAGTAAAACATAGTTGAACCAAATGAGGTTTGGGTTTTTTTGTGTTTTTTTTTTAAGACCACAAAAAGTCTCACATCAGGTCAGCCTGATGGCTGATGAAAAGCTTTTTATTTTCAGTGCTTTTCCAGAGTATAGACTTGTGGATAAGAGATTATGGACACATATAGTCAAAAAAATGGAGCTTGCCTGCCTCCTGTTATCCTAATGCCATCTCAGATCACACCTGAGATAGAAATCTACCATCCTGTTGAGAGCCCGCATCAGAAGCTGTCATCAGGTGGGGGTGCAGCATTCCCCGCCCCCCACCCCGTCATGCCTCATGTTCTGAATCCCCCAACGGCCTCAAATGTCAAATGTCCACCCTCTTGCCAAATGTAGAAGTTTGAAAACCTTTGCAGAATGAGTCTTCATGCAGAGGTTCTTGGCATTCAATAGTGCTTTGAATCAGAATAAAATCAAGACCATGCAATTGTTGAAAAACAGCGGGTATTATCTTCTGTGAGGAAAATGCATGAACAAAGTACCTGATTTTCTAGGCCAATGGCTTTCAAGGCTTGTCTTCCTCTATAAGAAAGAGCCAAGTTAATGCTTCTTCCACGTACAGATTTAGCCACTCGGATATCTAAGACATTGGAAATAGACACTGTGTTACACCCATCTCCTCAAAGAATGAGCATGCAACACCTGATCAGCTGGTGCAATCAGGACCAAATTAAAAGACCTTGTTCACTCTCTTAAAAATATATTAATAGTGGTAAATTTGTATTAAATAAATTTAGATAGTTGAGGTTTAAACAATTGCAACAGTTCCTCTTTTGTTCTTTTTAAATGTCTTTTTAAAAATCTAAAGAGAAAAAGGTCAGGGAATGAGAGCCACATCTCACACTTTTAATATTTTGTCTTACCTTCCCTAGTTTCGTATACATCAACTTGGAAATTTCTCTTCGCAAGGAAGCATGCATTTAACGATCCAACCTAAGAATCAAAGCAATTTTTTTCATATTTTTATCTGAGTCCACCAGTATAAGGAAGTTTTAATTAAATTTATTGAGGTGACATTGGTTAATAAAATTATATAGGTTTCAAGCATACAATTCTATAATACATCATCTATAAGTTGCATTGTGTGTTTGTCACTCAAAGCCAAATCTCCTTCCGTCACCATATATTTGACCCCCTTTATAGGTCATTTTTACCCGCAAAATGCTGTGTGTGGCTGTACTTTTACTAGTCTTGGTTATCACAGTGATTTAACTCAGTCAATACTATTAGAAAGCATCATTTAGAAAAATAATGGGATAATTCGAGGTTAAATGATATAGATCACTTCATAAATTATATGTCTAACCACTACGCTGTACATCTGAAACTAACATAAAATAATATTGAATATCAAAAAAATGTTATAATTTTATTTTATTTTTATTTATTTATTTTTTTGAGGGCAGTGTCACTGGCCCTCATATATGGGACCCGAACCGGGGCTGCTGGCTTCCCAAGCCAGCGATTAACCACTGCACCACTCAATCGGCCCAAAAAATGGTATAATTTTAGATAACTTTAAAACTTTTTATTTATTTATTTATTTATTTATTTTAGCTGAGCCATCCTGCTATCTGTTGGCAGCTCAGCAGCTGCTCAGCTCGGGCTGGGCATCGAACTGCTGTTGCTCAGAGCTCAGCTCGCACTCTTGAGCAAGCTTTTAACCAACTGAGCCACTCGGCCAGCCCTTTTCTTAACTTTTATATAGTAAGACATAACTTTCACTCAGAAAGATCATAAAACATGTATACAGTTCACAAAATAATTAGAAAGCAAACACCCATATAACAACCACTCTGGTCAAAACGTAGAACTTTGCCACCCCCACCTCCTCCCCAGTGACAATCCCCAACCTTTTATCAACATGTAAATATTATGGTGACTTGTGATAACCCATCCTTGCTTCTTATAGTTTTACCACTTCGGTACATATCCCTAAACAATATAGTTTAATTTTAGCTGTATTTGAATCACATAATTAGAATCACACTTGTGTACTTTTTTGCATCTTGCTTTTTTAACTCAACAGTATGCTTATGAGATTCATCCATATAGTTGCACATAAACTCCAGGCCATCCATTTTCATTACTGTATGATTTTTCATTGTATGAAATCTCACAGATTATTTAGTCATTCTACTATTGAAGGACATTTGAGATTCTCTTCTGGTTAGGGCACATTATTAATAATGCTGCAAAGAATAATGTTGCACATGAATCATAGTATATATGTGCATGATTTTTATTTAGAGTTTTATGCTTGGAAATGGAGTCCCTGCCCAAAGGTTTATGATTCTTCAGCATTTTTATGCCAAGTGTTTCAAAATTTTGTACTACAATAACATGTTTTCCAATCAGCAACTTCTGGGAGTTGGTCTTTGCCAACACTTGATGTTCTCAAACTTTTAAACACTGTGATTGGAGGATAAGATGGGAAGAATGTGTTTTAATTTGTATATGACTGGTTACTACAAGGTTGAATATTTTTTTCATATATTGATTGACTGGATCTCCATTTGTGTAAAGTGCCTAAGAAGTCTCTTGCTCAGTTTCTATTGGGTTGTCTGTCTTTTTTCTATTGATCCTTTGAGTTATTCATAGATATGAGTACAGAGGCTGCCATATTTAAATATTGCAAATATTTTCTTCCATTCTGTGGCTTCCTTTTTAAACCCTGTAGTATCTTTTAAGGATGAGAAGCTCTTTGTTTTAATGTAGTCACATTTATCAATATTTTACATTATTGCTAATGCATTTGGTATATTGTTTAAGTTTTTTCCTACTCTGAGATTATGAAGAATTTTTTTTGTCTATTGTCCTCTCAAAGCTTAATAAGGTTGCCCTCCTAGTAGCTTTCTTTAGGTTGCAGTGATTTATGTATTCCCTCACCACCATAATGAGCATGCATGTCATACTTTGTCCAAACCCATAGAATGTACATCACCAGGAGTGAACACTAACATAAACTATGGATATGGGTGACATGATGTGTCCATGTAGGTTCATCAGTTGTAACAAATGCTCCACTCTGGTGTGGGAGGTTGATAATGGAGCAGGAGGTATATAGGAACTCTCTGTACCTTCCCCTCAATTTTGCTATGAGCCTTAAACTGCTCTAAAACTAAAGTTGTAATAAGCAAACAAGCAAACCATTTTTTCTTATGAATATGTAGCCAATACTGAAATTATAAACACATTACTTGTCAATATTTGGTGTGTCTGAAGGGATCATTACAGACTGCTTCCCTTTCAATCCCTTATCTGAAGTGACTTCAGCTTCTATGGGTGCCATCATTTTCTCACAGCAATCAAGCTGCTTTAGCTCACACCATGACTTAGTGCCTGACATAGAACACTGTGTGTTGTGACATCTTTTTCATCACTTTCTTTGGTCCTTTCCAGCAGGGTTCTGGACTCCTTTCTGTCTCACTAATTACAGCTCTTGATTTCATTGCAGGTGATTTCTTTCTGTTAAACACAAACCTCTTCTTCAATCTCTTTCTGCCTTCTTTGCTATCTTCCAATTTATAAAAAGTTGGCTGTCTGTCTTCCTTTCACTTGTGTGTTACAGGATATCTAATAATGGCAGTTGTAGTGAATAAGAGGGTATCAAGGAAAAGAAAAACTAGAAGCTTACACTGAAGTTCATACAATAAAATACATTTCTTCCAAAGGCTGAATTGCTTTATGACATTGAGAGGAAAGAAAATAAAATGGATTAAAGGCTAAACAGAGTAGTCTCACCAAGCACTGAAGGAAAAAAGAAAGGTTTGTGAATCTCTTGTTTTTTCCACAGTGTTATAATCACCACTGCCTCTTTTATGGCGGTGGAAAGTGGGAAGAAAACAGAATGTCAACCAGGAATCAACAGAGCCAGGAAAGTTGGAATGAGGCTGGAGGAAGTAATTTAGGAAAGGGGTTTTCTTACTGGGAAAATAGGCCAGGTAGAAATATGAGTAGGACACACAAGCCACAACCGAAATGACAAATGATCAGTGAAAACCTAACATAGGGAAATGATATACGAGTAGAGAAACTGAGGTTCCGAAGCAAAAATTCTATGTATCCATTTCCTGGGAATTTGACTATGATGGAGTAAAATGGTTGTAACAAACAACATACAAACACAGGTCTCAGTGATGGCGTTCAGGACCGGCTCAGTTCTAAGCCAATGGTGGGCCAATGGTTTACTTTCATGGGTTTGTTATGTTTCTTTTCTTTGACCAAAATTGGCCCCAGGATCAGGGAAGAGGAGGCTGCCTTGGGTAGAGATTCTGATTCACTCCTTTCCAAGATTGGCAGGTGTTAATCCCTACCTGTCCAACAAATAGTGTTTGCCAATCAAACATGTATAAATGGTTTGTCAAGGAAGAGGTGGGGAAGGAGGAGCCTCAGGTAGCATGAACACAACAGAAGTAAATATTACCTGGGTTCATGAAAATGCCAAAGTGCTAGGGTGGGGGAAGGTCTGTAGTGTCTTCTGCATTGCTTGCAATTATCTTGTCAAGCTGAATATGCATTCACACGTCTGATAAACCCCTTTAAGGAATCTACCCTAGAGATACTCCAGGAAACATGTGCCAGAATGTTCAGAGTGGCACTTCTCATAACTAATACAGAGAAACGAAAATACTGGAAACAGCCCAAATAGCCATCACAGAGAAATGAACGCTAGATTATGTCATATTCACATAAGGCAATGCAACAATATGAATATATTGGTAGTGCTATCAGTGAAAAGATAGAGTCCCAGGTGATCCACAAATATATGTTATTTATGTGTATATATAAGACATATATCATATATATATAACTTTTATATATGTATGTATATGCAAGGGAATGATAAACATGAGATTCAAGGCAATGCTTATAATGGGTGGGAGGAGAAGTACAGAGGTTGATATAAGTCTGGCAGTGTATTAGTTCTCATGTTGAGTGCTGAGTTCAAAGGTACTGCTTCTGCTTATTAATAAACTAACAAGCACAAAAGTAAATAAAAATGTCTTCACCAGTCATAATCATGTGTCCTGAAACAAAGGTTTCGATAATTCCAATTCTGTGTAGCTGAGGTTCACGTAAAACCAAAAGAAAAATTATATATTGGTAAATGGTATAGCTCAGCTAGAATGATTATTAATGGGGTTAACAAAGTACTTTTTAGACTCTAACTTTATTTCCCCTTCTCAAGTCTCTGTAAAACATGCATAATCAGGAATAACTGTCTGCTCCTTCTTTAGTTGTTCCACTGAAATAAAGATTTAAGTAGAAAGGAAAATGTGTGTACAGTATTCTGAGCCTCCCACAAACTCTTGGTGAAGGCACAGCTGGTTTCTGAGAATAAATAAGGGAGAGCGTGTTGAGAGAAGTGAAGAAACGGAGTGGGGTTAGATGCCTGGAGGCAGTAAAACACTTTTCATGATGCCAGTTCTTGGAGTGAAGCTTCGTGAGAGAGAGGACAGTTCTATGAAGGACAGACAATTATGAAAAGTCTCTATGCTTGTTTTGAAGCACCCAAAATCCAGAAGAGTAAACTGTTTTGATCATAAAGTAATTCATAAAATCAAAGTTTTATTAACAGCTGGGCTCACCAGTTTGTGCCTAAGCAGAGCTCCGAGGAGCTCCTTGGTTATGTAATGATGGATTTACCCAATTTACTATTCCATTTCTCCACTTTCTTTCTGCCTCTTCTTCCTTCTTTACAGGTCATGTGCTTTGACCCCACTCTGCCCATTATATTGATGACTAAGTTACCAATGAAAAACATTATTTGTAAAGTCCGTTTATAAAAATGTTGAGACATGCTTCCTCGGTGTTCAACCGGGTGTGTTTTTATGTAATAGGGTCAGTAAGTTTCTGCTGACTACCATGTGACCTCTTCAGCAATGACTGTCCAAGTGTCCAATGACTATGAGGAATCAGTAAGTTTAAAGTTATAAATGCTGGACCCTAACAGGATGGGACATTGTGATTATTTAAATGCCCTGCATTTATATCTCTTTATTGTAATATGTTTGAAATTAATCTGAAAATGTAATGCTAAACATGTGTAAAGTACTTTTGACTTAATGAAGCAGTAAAACTTTCCCTAAGAATCACAAACGTTTCTGAGTTTGTCACCAAATGATTTTTCTTTTCCTTTTTTTTTTTTTTTTTGAGGACAGTGTCACTGGCCCTCATATGTGGGACCCAACCCGGGGCCGCTGGCTTCCCAAGCCAGCGTTTAACCACCACGCCACTCGGCCAGCCCCTAAATGACTTTTCAAAAGCCTCTTTCTACCACCTATTCATGGAACTCTAGTTTGGTCTCAAGAGTTTGATCTTTGAACATATCAAGTGTAATGAGAACTAGCTTGTGAACTGTGCTTTCTATGAAATAAGCACACAAAAATGTCTCCATCCTTTGCTGGCCGCTATTACATCTGCTAGAATTGCATATGTTATGCCAAATATTATTTTGTTATTTAAACCTTATCCTGAACTCTGACTTGTATGATCTGGATTTGATCGCCAAGGCCAAGCAGTAGTCTTTCTTGTTTTTTCCCTCCTTTGAGGATGATAAAGTGAATGTCCCACAAGCTTTCCACGGGGCCTGTTAGGAAACCCGATTCATGAAATTTTCTCTGTCCTTGACCCTTCTGAGCACCATCTCTGATTACTGAACCTCTCTGCCTGTGTTCCCTACAGACATCTCCATCTCAGCATGTCTCAAATTAAACTTATTCCCATCCCCCAACCTTCAAAACCTTCTCCTCTCATATTCCATATCTTAGAGAATGGCAACCGTGCCCACTATTTCACCCAACCAGCATACCCTGGGGAACACTGAACACCCCTCTCTACCCACCAATACACATTTGATTAGGCAACAAGTTCTACTGATCGTTCTTCTTGAATCTTTCTCAACATAGATCTCCTACCCATACCCTACTTATACGGGTCCTCATCTCCCTTCATCTGGACGACTGCAACAGTTTTCTATAACCTTCCCTTCCTTCAGACTCCACCCATTCAAGCTCAGCTCCTCACTAGCACTAGATGTCTTCTGAAACAGAAATTGGATGATGAGTTTTCTGTTTTAAAGTCCTTTATTAGCTCCTCATAAGTCTTCAGGAGAAACTGTCAAATTTTCAATATGACCAAAGATTCGTACATGTGGGCCGGCCGAGTGGCGTGGTGGTTAAGCGCTGGCTTGGGACGCCAGCGGCCCCGGTTCGGTCCCATGTATGAGGGCCAGTGACACTGCCCTCAAAAACAAAAAATCAAAAAACAAAAAACAAACAAACAAAAAGATTCGTACATGTGATCCCAGCCTCTCTGTCCAGCTCATTTCTTGCTATTCCCATGTACTATCTGTAAGAAGCATACCAAAATTACTGTATATTTCCTGAATATGCCATGCATTTCTATACGTAACATACCTTTGACTACAGTTTTCCCTTGTGCTAACCATCCTTTCCTGCCTTGTATATTATATTTGAAAAATGTTTAGGCTTCATTCAAGACTCATGTACATAGTGCAATTTTTTCTTTTGATGCGATTGTAAATGGGATTATTTTCTTAATTTATTTTTCTGATTGTTTGTTATTAGTGTATAGAAATACAACAGATTTTTGGTTATTGATTTGGTATCCTGTAACTTTACTGAATTTATTAGTTCTTACAGTTTTTTGATGGAGTCTTTAGGGCTTTCTATATATAATATCATTTCGTCTGCAAATGGTGACAGTTTCACTTCTTCCAATGCAATTTTTCTTGATACTTCTCTCCTCTAAAAGAGTTATTTGCCTTTTCTTCTGTAATTCCATGGATATATATATATATATATATATATATATATATATATATATATATAACATCTCTCACAAATGAATTGAATTATTTATTTACATTCCTTTCTCACTTCCCCATCAGGCTGTGAGTGCCCAGAGAGTAATGTCAATGTTATTTGTATGACTTGTATTTTATCAATCTTTCTATTTCTGGTACAAACCGCAACACCTGATACTTAGTAAGAACTCAAGGCTTTTAAATAAAAACTCAGAAAAGATAGATGAACATAAAGGAAAAAAGTAACCCCCATAATCTCACTATCAGAGAGAGCCAGTGTTAATATTTTCTATGTATATAAAACACATGATATCTCTTTTAAAAAGAATATCAGGCTGTATATTTCATTTTATGATTTCCTTAAAAAATGAATAGTATAATGTGAGTATATTTCTATGTCAAAAATATTTTATGTCAAAATATTTGATAGTTGCATTACATTTCATTGTATGCAATGCCTTTATATATGGACATTTCTTTTTTATTTTATTTTATCTTTTTAGTTTTGTACGATTATAAACAGTTGTATGGCAGACTCATTTCTTTTGATAAAATCACAGCAATGAAATGGTCCACCAATGGGCAAGTTTTAGTGAAATGGACCAAACCTGTAGAAACGCCCTCTTTCTACCTGTCCCACTGGCTCTTGGGCCTTAGTATAAGGGAGGACTGGAGTAAAGATAAAAGGGAAATGAGAAGGGAGACAAAGGAGACAAGGAAGAAAAAGAGAGTTTGAAATGACATGGGGAGAGGATTTTGACAGCTTAGCATGTAGGAGGAGTCTAGCCGCAGAGCACATGAAAGAGATTGAAAGTGAGTGGAGCAAGACTTATTTTCAGAAAGTTTTGTTGCAGGTTTTGAATGTACTCCAGATCTGGCTTTTTTGAGAGACCATATTCAAGATTCTAACTGTTTTTAATATCTCTTAGGCTGAAGGACAATTGTTTCTCTGTAATGCCATGCTGAGGCTGACTTTAGGAGAGAAATAGCTGGTGCTGCTTTCTGCAATTTCCTCATATTATTAAAAAAACATTTTTTTTTTTAGTTACAGTTGACATTCAATATTATTTTATATTTTGGGTATAAATTAGAAAAATATATGCACCCCTATATTCATAGCAGCACTATTTGCAATAGCCAAGATATGGAAAAGCAACCCAAGTTCCTATCAATAGATGATGATTGGATAAAGAAGATGTGGTACATACATATAATGGAATTCCCTCATATTTTTAAGACTATCGATACATAATATATATATTTCAAATTTCCTCCAGAAAACTCTTTTCTCTTTAAGGGGACAGAAATATGCAGATGGATAGATAGGTATGTATGGACAGATAGACAAAACATCTGAGACTATTTTGGATAAGTGAAAAGGAAAGAAAAACACATTTCTTGCAGGCAGTTAAAGCTTTCAGCAGTCTAAAGTTATTAGTTCCATTCCAGATACCGCTCACCAGGCAATAAATGATGTAAACTCAGAAGGCAAATGGATTCTGTATTATGTCGTTAGAGCAGGATTCAGGGGGCACCTTAGGAGTCCTCAGGTGGTGAGAAAAGTCTCAAAATGTTAGCCAAGGGTGTTAGAGAACTATAGGTACATAAGCAAGACAGCTACAAGAAAATTTGCTTGACGAGCACAAGAAAAATTACAGAAGAGACTGAGGAAAGCTAGTACAGTGACATTAGCACTTGCCCCCAGACATTGAGCGAATGGAGGATGACTTTTACATCCACAAAAGTTTTTAGAAGGTGTTAGATATCAGGGCAGGAATGAGGGGTTTTCATATTTAAGAAGGTTAGTGCCTGGGGAGTAGAAAACAAGAGTGAAGTGAATAAAGTGGGTTTTTTTTTTAAACTTTAATATTATATTAATAAAATAATAAGAAAGGCTAATAGTAATTATGTTCTTCACATGGTTTATAGCATTAATATTTACATAAAATACAAAGTACTTACTTGAGCCAAGCTATGTATGGACCAAGATTATAAGACATTTGACAGTTTGTGTGTATCTAGGATACTTACTTTGGGAAAAGTAAAAATTCTGGCTGACATTTGATTTCTAACTTTATAAAGACTAAATTTAGAACAAAGCTAGAGATCTGTAAATGAGGAAGTATGAAAAAGCAGCAGTAGAATTTTAGAGTTAAAAACCTTAGTGACTTCATTTTAGCCCATGATGAAGAAAGAATAAGATTTCCTGGGCTCTCACTGATTGCAGACGTTCCTGTGGTCAGCCTGCTCACTGTCTAATGCTGCCCTGTTCCATGAAGCCGAGTGAAGAGCAGCTGGTGAAGTTTAAAGATCCTAAGGAGATGGCAGAAACACCATCTAGGGCCAATTTGGGATCAATACTATTTTGAGTGTATAAATAAATCCATGATGAAATTTAACATCGATAGGGGGCCGGCTGAGTGGCGCATTGGTTAGGAGCTGGCTTGGGAAACCAGCTCTGAGCAGTGGGGCCCGGGTTCGGATCCCACATATGAGATCCAGTGACACTGCATAGCTAAGATGGTGAACAACAGCTCCACCTGGTTGCCTCTATAGCTCAGATGGCTGGGTGACGATGTGGCTGTAGCCTCTGCTGCAGTGGGCTGCCATAGGCTACAGTGAGTGGCCGGCAGCCAGTGTGAGCAGCCAAGAGCCACCGTGAGTGGCTGTCCAGAGGCCGGCGACCAATCTGCCTCACCCGAGAGGAGCACAATGATGATACCAACATGGACCAGTGAAGTAACGTCCTCCACAACTAGACTGAAGAACAAAAGGACAGCAACTTGTCTGTTCCCCTTCCCCGATTCCCCTACGCTGTTCCCCTCCCCCAATTCCCTAATAAAAAAATCTTAAAAAAAAAAAAATTAACATAGAAAGCTGTGAGACACAAGCTCCCAGAGTCAAGGTCAAGCTACTTCAAAGGCAATTGCATCCGCAGGGGCCACTAACCTGACTTGAATACCAGGGGCAGGGCATTAGTATCAGTAGCAAGTCACAAAAGGCACAAGTCTCCTCTGCCTGAAGTGCACGACTTCACCCTTTAAATATGTTTTAACAGAGAATTTTGGTAGGTCAACTCTAGGAAGAATGAATCACACAACACTGTAGTGGGATTGCTGGTCAGCAGGGGAGACAGAAGAACCCCTTCAACAATCCTCTAAAATACATCTTCAGAATGCTTGCTAGGACGGTGGGCACACAGGGCAACAGCAGGAGACAGCTAAGCCTGGGATGCTTAATAGACCTTTTAGCTGAGGTTCTCGACTTCAACCAAAAAATGAGGGCTTGAGTAGCCGGAGCTGTCACTGAAAGTGCTTTATGGCTCTGATTGTGTCCATCATACCTGTAAACACTGAAAATGCTCATCAGAAGCAGCATTTGTGAATACCAAGAACCCGTGTAGGGACATAGCTTAAGGATAGATGTACCAGTTAGATAGCCTTTCTTTTGACTTCTCTGGCTTGTCACTTTGTAAAGAAAAGAAATGTATCACTTGAACACAAAGTAAGGCAGCTGATATGGCAGCTCCTTGCCCCACCCCCCACCCCCCTTAGATTGACTTGTTAGAATTGGAAAGCTACATCAACTCCTTCCAGCCTTTAAAGTAGAGATGTTTTTTCCAATCCTTTTTCATGTCAGTCTTTCAAAGGATTATATTCCTTATGACACCATCCTGATGAAAAACACTGTCTTTCTTCTAAGGCCCATAACTTCTAAGAGCGTGATCCCCACTTTGTTCTGAAAGCAAACTCACGCACACAAAATATTTTAGTGTGTTTGACTCTATAAGGCATTGAGATAACCTTTGTAAAAGGGAAGGGAAAAAGACCCAAAGATAAGATAATCTTTAAATTCATGAAGTTAAAAACTTTATATGGGGAATAAACTATGCATATCAATATTTTAAATAAAATGTAGACTGAGAGAAAGGCAGACAAAGCCCTGTGGGCATTTATAGGAGGAAAGAGGGCTTTATAAGCTAGTCCTCTAATTTCCGGGAGGTAATACCATTGGCAGGGGCTGGGGTTGGGACGCTTCATTTTACATGTGAAGGAAAAATTAATAAAATTAATTAGTGATTTTACTAACTATTCAGATTAGCATTCTTGAAGTATTGTTTTAATGTCTTTTCCTACTCATACACTGTCACCAGTTTATGATCATGGTTCACTGTTTCTTTCACCTTTAGTTTTTCAGTAAGGCTTCCTTCATTGATCTGTTGACTTCTTGTTTCTTTGACCTGACATGTCTTCAAAGAACAGAAATCAATTGGTTTATCCTAGGATCAGATGATCTCTACATTCTTAGGGTAGCTTTTCACTGGGCAAGGCTACCCGCTGGAAAAAAATAAGGGAAGTTCACAGTATTCTTTGGACTTCAACACAGTTGCAATTTTTTCCCTCAAAGCCAGGGAGAGTCTTTAATGCGTTCTTATTGTAAGGTCCTAGGATATGGTCCATGGGGACGAAAGGAATGGGAGGGGTGAAAAAAATGCACAAGGAAGAAGATAGGCAAGGAAATAATTTTGTCCTCTATGTGTTGAACTTAACCTTCTTGAATTGCTTTATTCAATATTATTTTCCTAATACCCTTCACATTCAAACTTTCATTTGTTATGAAATTCCTTCACCTTCATATTCTTAAGAAGGGTCTTTTCACTCCTCTCATTCATTCATCTATCAACTATTAACTAAATAATAACATGAAGTAATATTCGTCATGGTTCCAGCCACTAGAATGCATTGGTAAACAAAAGTTTATATCCTAGTTAGGGCAGATATTTAACAAACAGGCAAAAACACAAAATAAATGAAGTGTGTAATTTCAGATACCAACAAAACAGGAAAAGTGTGAGTCCTGGCAGTTAGACAGGCTCAGTTCATGTAGAGACTTCGATAAAGAGTTTGGATTTTATTGTCTTTGTAATGGGAAACCATTGGACGTTTAAAAGCAAGGAATGGTAATGATCAGACTTATGTTTCAAAAGGATGATTCTGGCTGCTGTGTGGAGAATGGACTGTATGTGGATTAGAGTAGGAGCTGGGAGGCCACTTAGGAGGTGGTTGCAGGAATGTGGATGAGGGATGATAATGGCTTAGACTAGGATGGTAGCATTGACCAGAATTGAAATATATTTTGGATATACAACCACCAAGAGGAATGAGGGTTTGCATAAAATGAAAAATGTTATCAAAAGTGATTCCCCGCCATAGGGCCTGAGCAATAAGGTAGATAAATTTCCTTTGCAGAGGAATTTTTGTTGTTTCTTAATACCTGTGTATTAATTTGTCTTCCATTTCTAGCACAGGTATGTGTGCCCAGATAATGAATCATGACTTCCTTTCCTATCTGAAGTCCTCCAGTGGCTTTCCATTGTGCCTAGAATGCAATTCAGTCACCTTGCCTTGCTTTCTGAGATCCAAGGACATCGGGCTATCTCAGTGTCTCCAGCCCCAGCAGCTACTCCTTTCCAGCCTCATCCTTTCTGCCTTTCTGCCTGCTCCTTGAACATGTCCAGCTCATTGCTGCATCAGGGTTTCTCTTCTGTTCCCTCTGCCTGAAATGCTCTTTCTGTAGCCCTTCACAGGGTTGCTTCTTTCTCATTCTTTGGGTCTCTTGTCCTATATCCCATCCTCAGAGGCTGTCCGGGACCACACACTAACCGGATACATGCGATGACACTCTATAGCAGTGCGCTGTTTGCATTTCTTTCCTAGAGGTCTCAGTGAAATGATTTATTTCACCACTAAATTCCCAGCATCTAAAACAATGTTGGCACATAGTAGGAACTCACAAATATTTTGTTGAATACATGAACTTTCATTTCATGCAAAATGTTGACAGCAAAGAATTGGACTGAAGCCTGGTATGAAGAAATGACAACATCATATGTATTGACCAACAAACATGGCATATAGTGGCATTACTTAACATTTTGAAATTTAGAACCAGAAATGTTAGAGGAACTGCCATAATAATTTGGGGAAAAGACAATAAGGCAGGCAGAACAAAAGACAAAATTAGCATACACTATATAAACATATGGGTGGTATTAAATATACTAATATACTGCCCAGACAGTGTCTGGCACATGCTGAACCATCAACAAATTTTTGTCGAGTAAATGAATGAATGAATAACTGTGATCTAGCAGCCTGTAAATGGTTAGACCAAAGGTGAAAACGAAATGATTAAATTTTTACTAATGGGGATTTTCTGTTGAGAGGGGAAAAATACAGTTTACTTGAGACAGCCCCAAATTAAACAGGACGGGCTTTGGTATGATAACAACAGAAGTAAAGGCCCCCTCCTACATCTTGTTACCTCTGGGCCATGTCTCTTCCTGGTATCTTATCTGCTCAGTCAGTGGGACGCTCCTCACTCCTGCACCAGAGGTGCCCACACACACATTAGACCAACCAAATAAATCAGACTACCAAATACGTATCATTCCTAATTACCCAGATAACTAACGAACACCCAATATAGTAATTTTACACTAGCTTCCTGTTTCTTGACTCTTATTTTTATTAGACAATATAAACTGCGTTATTAACCAAAGTGAGGCAAATGTTTTGATGAAAATGACTATTTCCACTAATAATTGTTTATAAAAAACAGTTGAATTAAGGGTAAATAAATTACATTTTCTTTATTTTTGTTTCTTTTATTTTTTTAAGATTTCTTATTAAAACACAGCTAACGTACAATATTATATTAGTTTCAGGTGTACATCATAGTCATTCAACAGTACCCACCTGGTACCATATAGAGTTATTACCACATTATCGATTATATTCCCTATGTTAAAGAAGTGATCACCATGATAAGTTCAGCAACCATCTGACATTGTAGCACACTATCACATTATTGGTCTTCCCCGCTTTAAAAATGTTTCAACTAGAATTGACATTCAATATTATTTTATATTAGTTTCAAGTATATTGTGTAGTGGTTAGACATTTATATAATTTAGGAAGTGATCCCCCTGACTAGCCTAGTATTCACCTAGCACTATACACAGTACAATTATCATTAACTATATTCTCTATGCTGTATTTATATCCTCATGACTATTTTGTATTTTCTGTTTTTAAAAAGTGCTAAATCAAAATTATAAGGGAAAATAGACATCTTTGTATCTAATGGAAATAAGCTATCTTTCCTAGAAAACGGCAAATTAAAACTAATACCATATTAAAATAGGTGTATTTAAATATCAGAAAAGTTTCACAAGAAAATGAACAATTTATACAAGTGATCAATACTAATCATTTAATGATAATCAGCATAATACCAGTAGCAGGAATAATATACAAATCGATGCTTACCAAGCCACCTCCAATGACAGCTATTTTTTTCCTTTGAATGTCAGATGAATCCATATCTGCAGAAGGGTTTTTCACAGTCGTAGCTCCTGCTGTGGAGAACACTGTCTCTCCCACACACACATTTGTCCCAGTCTTTATACTGGCCAAGGCCCAGCATCTGTGAGCCAACAGCATTGTTTGAGCAGGGCTAATTTCCCTTGAACCTAGAGGTAGCATTTAACCTATTCGTAGCCTAAAGGACAGTCAGCTCCGCTTTACGGAAAAAATAAAATTCGTTACATTAACCAAAGGTTGAAAAACCCAGCCAAGCGAAGACACTCTATCTTATGTGTAGACACAGAATTTTGTTAAGCCATCTTGGGGCTTTCCTTCTTTTTCTACCGCACATATTCTTACTTTCATTTTTAGTCATGATTAACCATGAATGAAACTCCCTTCCCCTCGTCTGGTTTCATACCTGATCAGTAAAACTCGTGTTCAGACAGACCAGGAATTTCACCTGAGGCCTCCTCATGGATTGTCTTAACAGACTAGTTTTTGTCTAGTTTTAATATTCTCCCAGGCAAGATTTTCAGTTGTGGAACTGACCATATGATGACGCTTCTTCAGTTCCTAATAAGAGCAGGGAAAATTCAGAACGGTTTTTCCCTGGTTAGGGATTGAATATCATTCAATAGTGACCCCTTGTGGTAAGTACAGAGTTCCTAGAAAACTTTTGTTAGGTATTTTTATTTATTTGTGAATAGGTAATACATTCACACAGTATGAAATTTAAAAACAAAACAAAACACACAAAAGTGTGTACAATCTTTCTTCTAATTCTGCTTTAAGGCCACCTGTTTTCCTGTCCAGAGACCCCACTGTTTGGGGGCTGGATTACTCGACTCTTGTACAAGTGTCTCTCTGTCTGTGTGTCCCCGCTCTCTTCCTTCTTCACCATATATAGTAGCAAATTTGACATACTTTACACACCTTTTCTATTTCGTTACACAACACACAGCTGGAGAATTCTTCAGTATCAAAATTTAGGAAACTGTCTCATTCCTTTTTTAAATTATGGTCTATAACACAAAAAGGTGAAGTATATTAAGATGCAAGTGTACAGCACAAGACCTTATTGTAAAGTAAACACTCATGTCACCACCACACAGGCCCAGAAAAAGAACATGTCAAAACCCCAGAAGTCCACAGTTGTCCCTTGCCTATCACCTCTCTTTTGCAGAGGTAACTGCCATCCTGACTTTACATTTCTTTGCTTTTGTTTATAATGTTACTGCCATACATGCATCTGTAAAATGGTATAGTTTTTTAGTTTTGCCTCTTTTTGAACTTTACTACAAATGAATGCATGCTTTTTGTGTGTGCAACTTACTTCTTTTTCTCAATATTATGCTTCTTAAGATCCATCTGTGTTGTTATGTAATTCGACTTCATTCATTTTCATTGTTGTATATTATTTATCCATTCTGCTATTGATGGACATCTGGGTGTTTCCAATTTTTTAATATTAGGAATAATGCTGCCACTATTACCAATCTTGTATATACAATGTAGTGCACGTGTGTGTTAGTAGTTTTGGAATTTAGATTTTATTATTATAAAGCAACCACTTTATCTCAAGTAATGATTTATGCTTTAAATTGTCTGATATCACTATTACCTTTCTATATTTGGTTAGCAGTTACATATTATATGTTTTTCAACCCTTTGATTTCAACTAGTACCCTTATGTTTTAAGGACGGCCTTTTAAAACAGCGTTCAGTTGAATATTTTTAAAATCCAAGAACAGCATGACTTTATAGTGTGTTTTACTTTACAGGAGACACTGAATATTTCCACTTCTATTTATAAATTTAACAAATCAACATAATAAGCAGAGAGTAATCAATACAGTATATGCTCTGTTGTTTTCATCATTCTCATACTGTTGACATTGACAGAATATTGTCTTACTTTGATGAACTCAGCTTGCTCAACAAATTTTTATTCATTTCACCAGGCCCTTGTAGTGCCATGGAGCTACAAGTACAACTTAAAGCTCTCTGCCCGGATGCTCTTCTCCTATATTTGCATGGCTGGTTCTCAGTGCTTAGGTCTCAGCTCAAACACAATATTTTTAGTTTGATCACTGTATCTAAAAGATGCACATATTCCAACATTCTTTAAATATGTTCCTGTTTATTTTTCCATTAAATGTTCTATTGCATGAAATTTACTATTCTATGAAAGCTGGTTTATTGATGTACTTATTTAATTAATAAATGCATACAGTGGAAATGAAAAGAGAGAGTAGATGGACTCAAGATATAATTTTGAGGCAGAATGGCAGGAATTGTTAGTAACATGGGAATAATGTACGCCCATGTTGGGGAATAGGGACAGCGTTCAGGAAGCAAGGAAGACTCCAAGGTTTCAGTTTGAATAACAGGTGGTACAATTTACTGAGTGTGAAATAATAGGATGGGGTGGTAAGTAAGATATCCTTTGAGTTACATCAGTTTGAGATTTGAGTATTGAGTTAGATAATTAAATAGAGATATTAAGTATATAGTTGGATACATGAATCTGGAACACAGAAGAGGAGTCAAGGCTAGAAAAATAAGTTTGGAGTCATCAGTACATCAACATAAAAATGGTATTGAAAACTATGTGAATGGATGGCTCACCTAGTGAGATAGGATTGATTGAGAAGATGGCTGAGAACAAGAATAGCACGTGTATTTCAATACCATTTACATAAAATTTTTTAAATGCATAAAACAATGGTATATATTTTATAAGACTACACATGAATAAAATCATTCATAATAAAGACATTATAACAGTTACCTAAAAGTCTGAAAGGAGAAAAGGTGGAGAGAATGAATAGAAAAATATTTATACAAAATAAGAATGAACCTTATATTTTATAATGTGCTATAAAGTTAGGGTTGTGGTTAACTCAACTCTCTCTACCTCAAGTTCACTAAAGAGAGTTTTTTTCTTTTCTTTCTTGTTTTTTAAGAAGGAAAAGGAAAGGTCATTTATAACTGAGCCTTGTGGCACTTCTTCATTTTGCAAGTGAAGAGCTGGCAAAGAAGAGTGTCAAGGGATAGTCAATAAAATAAGGGGAGATAACACTCATATTACAATGATGGAGAAACAGATATTGTTAAGTGGAAGAATTCTCAGTTACATCAATGCTACCAAGAATATAGAAAATTGCCAATTTGGTTTGCAACTTGCAGTAATTGGTGACTTTGACAAGAGCAGGACAAGTGGGGTCATGTGTACTGAAGGCAGATTGTGTAACCATACCCCACAAGCCAGGCCCTCTGCTCATCTCCACAAGTCAGATCCTTTGCTTTTCCCTTAACAAAGCTCTACTAACCTACCCATTCCCTTGTAGACAAAAACTGCTTAATGTTTAAGCTGTGGAGCTCAGTGAGACTATGACCTGTTCCAGGGTCAATAACTTGTGACTTACTGGTCACACAACAGTTTTAGGAAAACTATAGATAACATTACAATTCAAGTTTCTGCTTCTTCATAGAAAGGATTGGTCACAGGACAGTAATTTACAAGTTTACTTCGCAGAAAACAATGGAGGCTCAAGACCACCCCTAATGACTCTCTCATAAGTCTTAGAATCTACCCCTTGAGACCTTATCAAGAGACCTAAAACCACAGAAATTTACCCTAACTCCCCCTCTCACTCCCCTTCTCCAGTCTAAAATTCCCTAACCTAGTCCAGCAGGTAAGGTGGATTTGAAGCACTATTAGGTCTCTCATTTCTTGGTTGGCAACTTCTCAGTCAATAAATTTTCCTTACTCCAAACTCCGATGTTTTGAGTTTTGGCCTTTTAAAGTGTTGGGCACAGGAACTTGGGTTCTGTAAGAATTGTGATAAATTGTAGGGAGAATGAGAGGGGAAGAAGTGAAAGTAATAAGCAAATACGTCCTAGAAATGGGGAGGTAGTTGAGGTGGGATGCAAAATCAAGGCAGTTTTCCAAGGAGCCTAACAGACAGGTACTGTGTCCGGTCTTAGGCATCAACTCTGACTTTTCTAGTGCATCAAAGGGAGAGCCAGGCAAAACACTGCAGCTGAATAGTTCTCCAGTTTCCCTGTCTCTTATAAATTGTGTTCTTTGGGGGAAGAAAAGGTACATATCCTGTGATAACTGATTAAATCCCTTTCTGACTGGTGCCAAATAGCTGCAGATCTGATAGGTTAGGGCACTGGGTATTGACTTAGTCGAGGAAGTCAATGAGCAGAATACTTGTCTTCTCCTTTAGACCAGAAAGTGATCACCAGAGAGGCAGATTATGGAAGCTGAGGCAAGGTTATCACACACAAAGACTGGGTGATGCCTATTCTGGGCACATTTTCTAGCATGTTGCCAACTTGGGACCTCTGGGTGATCAAGGGTGTGGTTAGTGGGGGCTCTGTGCAGCATCCTAGCTCTTTCTTCACAAGGCACATGCACTATTTTGGTTTACTGCCTCAACCTTTTTTCAGCTCTGGTCCTGGGATGTGCACAGGGTTGAGGGCTTTAGACAATCTTTAAGTAGGTGAGATAAGAAATAGAGCAGACACGAGAGAGATGCCTCCCTACTGTGCCTTCTCCAACACCCCAACTTCTAATTTCTAAGTACCTCTAATATACTCCATAGCATCTCTGAAGTAGGGGTTTCAGACCCAGCTGGTAGGTAGAGAAGGACTCTGCATTTATGGTTTTAGGGAAGAAACATTTCAAATTCATGTGAGACTGCATTAGTCTCCCTTTCATTGTTTTTGATTCTTATTCTGTAATTGTTTGTTATATTTCTGCAAAATGTCTTGGTCACTAAGCAAAGCTGCTAGTGGAATTCTATACTTTGTATCATCTTTTTTATTATAATTTATTGCATTTTTTTCTGAATAAATATATGTTGCATGAAATTTTTAAAAAAATATTAAAAACAAAACAAAACAAAAAAATCAAGGCAGTTTTGTTTTTTATTTTTTTATATTTATTTATTTTTAAAATTTTACTGGGGAATTGAGGGGAGGGGAACAGTGTTTGGGGAACCGGGGAAGGGGAACAGACAACTTGCTGTCCTTTTGTTCCTCAGTCTAGGTGTGATGGACATTGCTTCACTGGTCCCATGTTGGTATGTATCATCATTGCACTCTTCTCGGGTGAGGCAGATTGGTCGCTGGCCTCTGGACAGCTGCTCACAGTGGCTCACAGCAGCTGCCAGCCACTCATGCTTGCTGCCGGCCACTCACTGTAGCCTATGGCAGCCCACAGCAGCAGGGGCTGCAGCTATGCCATCCCTGGGGACTCACAGCAACCCAGCTCCAGGTGGAGCTGTTGTTCATTATCTTAGCTGTAGAGGGTAGTGTCACTGGCTCTCATATGTGGGATCTGAACTAGGGCCCTACTGCTCAGAGCCAGCATCCAAAGCCAGCTCTTAACCAACGCACCACTCGGCTGGACCAAGGCAGTTTTGTTATTTATTTATTTATTTATCTATCTATTTATTTATTTATTTAAATCTGAGCCATCCTGTCACCTGTTGGCAGCTCAACAGCAGCTCAGCGGCAGCTCAGCTTGGGCTGGGCATCGAGCTGTTGTTGCTCGGAGCTCAGCTCGTACTCTTGAGTGAGCTCTTAACCAACTGAGCCACTTGGCCGGCCCTCAGTTTTGTTTTTTAAATAGCAGGTAATACAGCAAGGTTAAAGTACTGCTTCATGGCAATGGCCCAATAAGGAGAAATAAACTGATGATGGAGGAAAAGTGTAGAAAATTAAAGGGGTAATGTTCTTAAGAGGGGATGGAATCCAGCATATTACTAGAAGATTGGATTTTTTTTCTTTATTTTTCTGGGGAATAGAGAGAGAGTTGGCTAGCTGTCTTGTTGCTGTTAATTTTAGTGTTTTTCAGATTTATTGTACATGCACATAGTTTTAAAAATCAAAAAGTTCTACAAGACATTCAGCATGATTGCCCTCTCTATCTCTCTGCCATTCATCCCTGTACAGAAAGAACCATCAATTCCAACTCCAGGGTATGTTCATAATCTCTAAATAATATGACAATATTGTCACTTCTTGTTTTTTTGTTTTTTGTTTTGTTTTTTTTTAGTTTGGGGTTTTAAGTCATGACTTCCTGCTATTAAAGATGAGGGTTAATTTTTTTCATTTCTCCATTCTTTTAATATCATTATATCATAATATTAGTTAGATCAGAATTCAGCATTTGGATTATTGTAGCTATGGCCATTCACATTTAATAATGATTTTCCCTTTCCTGCAAACCACAACTTTTTTTATTTTTCAATGTAACTATTGTCTTTTTTTTTTTTTTTTTTTTTTATAGGGCCGTGTCACTGGCCCTCATATGTGGGATCTGAACCGGGGCTGCAGGCGTCCCAAGCCAGCTCTTAACCACCGCGCCACTCGGCCAGCCCCTATTGTCTTTTTTTTATTACTGAATTTTCTAAGACATTATAAATTCAATCCCCAAACTCCCCCTCAGTTATCTAAATCTTTTATGAATACATTCAAAGAGTTAGATATTTTATATTCTTAACGAAATATCTCCTAGAGAAATATCTGATTTGCTTTAAGCTGAGGTGGTTGCTCTGCACTAAGTCATATGCTTTTTCTAGGGCATTTTCCATGTCTGTGAGTATTGCCTGTGGTGGAGATCCTATTTTCTGAAGCCCATGCCTTCCTCTTTCTTGATTTACTCTATAGTTTTGGTGAAGCAATTTCACCAGGGTTTTTTGGAAAAGAGTAGATAGAAAGTAAATTTTTTGAGATCTTACCAATGTTAATATATTTTAATTCTATCTTCACACTTGATTTGGATGGGCATAAAATATTAAGTTGGAAATAATTTTCCTTCAACATTTTGAACACATCAATCAACTGCCCTCTAGTTTCAACTGTTGTTGTTGGAAAGTCATAAAAATTCCTGGTCTTTTGTATGTGACTTATTTATTTTTCACTCCAGAAGCTCTTCTCTTTGCTTTCAGTGTTCTAATATGATTTGTTCTGGCCTTTGTTTTCCATTTTTCTGGCACTGTGTGGACTTTGTTAAATTAATTATACAAGAGGACCATTAGGCTGAGGTGGCTCTAAAGCTTTGGTGGCCTAGTAGGCAAACCAAAACCTAAGCTTATAAATGCCTCAAGACTAAGACAGAGAAGCCTAAGGAGAGCCAATCACAAATATCCAGTAAGGCTTTAAACCAATCTAATAATTTCATCTCTTTACTTCTGTACCTTCTCTATGTATTAGTGTGTTTCTGCTGGCTCCTGATTGCAGATGGCTCCTAACCACTTCCTGTTTGGCATGCCTGATTCAAATCCATTTTTGCTTTCTCAAATGAACTCTTAAAATGTTTTGTAGGCCTCAGTTTATCCCTTAACAGCTTTTACTCTAAAAAAAAATTATATGTGCTAGTTCTAAGATATTTTCTTGAATTTATTTTAGTGATGTCTTCTACTTTATTTTCCATCATTATTCAGATGTTGGACATAGTGGACTGTTCCTCTAATTTTATTAATTTACCTCTTCTATTTTCCATCTCTTTGAATATTTTCTCTGCTTCCTGGGAGACGTTTATAACAATCTTCCCAACTTTCTCCTGTGTTTCTTCTAAGTAATCCCTTAGTAATTTCCCAGGCTGGGAAGTATCCTAAATTAGAATCTTCAAAGACTTTATTTAGAATAATGAGGATATGTAGACTGATAAGAATTGAAATTTACTATCAATTTTGTCAACAAGGTGTTGAGGTTTAGGAGACAGGAAAGAGAAAACCATCGCATTGTTTACATGGCCCTCATGGCAGGACATCAAGTCCTGTAATGTGAACAGAAAGCAAAGTAAGAGAGAAACATGAACAAACAACACAAAAATCAACAAGAAGAAAGCAGATCAATGTTGTTATCAAAGTTCAAGGAAAAAGAAAAACTTACAAACCTCTAAGCAAAATTAGAGGGAAGCTATCCCTTTCTACTAAGAGGATATAAAGACGAAGGGATCGTCTTAATTCTAAGCATTCCAGACACACATGCAACAGAAGATCGGTGCCATGAAGCAATCATGAAGAGTTGCCAACTGCCAACTGCGTCTGCCAAGTACCCCATGGCAAAGTATTTAATATAACTTAAAAAAGAAAAGTCAACATAGGTCTCAAATTTTCAATTAAAAAATCCTCAGGCTGGCCTAGTGGCTCAGTTGGTTAAGAGCTCGCTCAAGAGTGTGAGCTGAGCTCTGAGCAACAGCAGTTCGATGCCCAGCCCAAGCTGAGTGGCGGTTAAGCTGCCAACAGGTGGCAGGATGGCTCAGCTAAAAAAAATCCTTGAAGTATAAAAAGTTAAGACACTGAAAATTTAATCCAAAATGACTCTGTTTTTCTACATAAAAACCATCCTCTAAGCACACAATGGAATCCAAGACATTCCTTTGAGATGCTCCTTGCTTCAAACCACTTCATATCATGAGTTAACACAGCAATGGGTCAGAGGCTAAGCACATCTGCTCCTGAAGAATAAAGGCTTTCAATGACGTTTCTAATGACCCCCATTAGTGAGCAGATAAAAAGTTTAAAGTCAAAATTAGAAAACTGCCTTTGAATCAGGCACTTTCTTTTCCTCACCATCAGCCTTTTGCCCTGGCTAGTAGAATACTACCTGGTATTCTTCAAAAGGCTGGCCCAGCTGCCACTGGATATGCTTTATTGGGAAGTGACACAGAACCTGCGGTGTCCCAGTGCCTTCTTCATGGCAAAGAGGAATAGTGGTATTCATTTGCTTTAAAAAAATATTATAGTGGTGGCAATGCAGATTGGTGCAGCCACAATAGAAGGCAGTGTGGAGATTCTTCAAAAAATTAAAAATGGAATTACTATATGACCCAGTAATTTCTCTCTTGAGTATCTACCCAAAAAATCTGAAAACATTTATCAGTAAAGATATATGTGCTCCGATGTTCATTATAGCTTTATTTATGGTGGCCAAGATATGGAAACAACCAAAGTGTCTTTTGGTAGATGATTGGATAAAGAAGTTGTGGTATATATATGCAATGGAATACTATTCTGCCATAAGAAAAGATGACAGTGCCATTTGCGACACTCTGGGTGGATTTTAAGATTATAATGCTAAGCAAAATAAGTCAGACAGAAAAAGACAGAACCATATGATTTCACTGATATGTGGTATATCAAACTGAAAACAACAAAAGAACTAGAAAAACAAAAGAAGAAACAAAACTCATAGACACAGACAATAGTTTAGTGATTACCAGAGGGTAAGGGGTGAGGGGAGGTGATAGATGATGGTAAAGGGGATCAAATATATGGTGATGGAAAGAGAACTGACTTTGGGTGGTGAACATACAAAGATATATATAGCTGCTGTATTACAGAATTGTACACCTTAAATCTATGTAACTTTGCTAACAATTGTAACCCCCAAAAAACTAATTTAAAAATAAATAAATAAATAAATAAATAAATAAATAAATAATAGTTGACAGATTTGATTTCAAAACTGCCTTTGGCCCAAACTACACAAATAAAGAAAATGAATTGAAAAACCAATAGCACTAGCTGCTTTGTTTCATCCACAACCCCTAAGAGTTGTGTCCCAGGGAACCCAAAGGCTGGGATGCCAAACAGAGAAGATCCCCCTTTCCTGAAGTGTCCACCTTAGAACCGTCGTGGATTGAACCAAGTGTCTGTGGTCCATGAACATATTAAAGTTAATGAGCACACAAAGCCATAGTCAGGGCATTAAAGGTGGAAGTGGATACGCTGGCTAGCCTTAGAATTTAGTAGCCAGTACCTATTCAGACTGGGGAATATGACTCAACCCCAGGAGTTGAGGAACATGGTTTGCACGTGTATGTTTAAGAGCTTGTGGGTGGTCTTTGGGTATAGGTAGTCTTAGTAATCTCAGGAAGAGGAAGTTCAATGCTAACCTAAGAGCTCCTTATGTTTCTTTTTGCAAGATGCAAACAGATTTTGACATTATTAAACTGGAATTTTTAAAGGTTTCGTAAGCAACAATGGCCTGATGTATAGATGGCATAAGCAAAAATTTAGAATGTAAAATTTTATAAAATAAATACCCATAGAAAAGCAGAACATCATTTTAGTACCATTTCAGATACAGGTTTTCCTTAAAGACTGAAACCTTCCATGGACAAGGAGGTAAGAAGGCCCCTTCTTCCAACAAGCAATTACAGCATTTTCATAAAATGCTGATTCAAAAAGATTGTCTAGGATAGACAGAACACCAATGGACAAAGCTTTAATAAAGAAATGGTACAGGGCTGTCTTTGGGTCACTATGAGACAACATCATTGCATTAAAAGCCTCTTTTCTGGATTCATTGATTCAAACTGCATCTGCAGGGTTTCACTCTGGGATTCATGTTTCCAAGCCCTGCACTACTGGTGTGACACAGCTACCTGCTCACCACTCACATGGGGCTCACCCTGGCTGATGACAGAAAGTGGCAAATACACTGTCTTCCCAGGGGCCCGCGATGTCCAGCCCAGCAGAGTCTGTGAGCAAGAGCTTCAAAGTCCCCCCAACACTCAAGTGGGAGCCAGGCCAGAGAAGGGGGATCAGCCTCAATGAACTCATTCAGTTTCTTTTCCTTGTCATGACTGTGCCCATTCTTTTAGGCATGTGGTTTTTTAAAAAGTAAGAAAGAACTAGCTGTCAACTTTGGCCCAAACAAAAAGCTTTTGCCTGGGAGTCTAGCTCTGTCCAAGTGCGCTTAGCAGGACCAGGAAGGGGACCGGGGGGGGGGGCAGTTGCTCTCGATAGTTTATAGTGAGAGGTATTGCAAGGGCTCTAAGCCACACAGCCAGGTTTCAGATCACAAATGACGACTTGTGTCTTAAGTCAACCTCCTCATTTATCCTGATATAGTTGACGCCATCTGGCTTCCCTGGATTCTTGTAACTTTCCCCATTCTGTTTATTGTTAATGAAGTAACCACGTCTGCACGCCCAGCAGATGCCTACTGTTATCAGGACCAGTGCAGCAAGAAATGCCAGCACTCTGCCAATAATTCCGCGGGCTGTTCAGGTCAAATGTCCATCTCTTGCACCACACACCTGGCTGAGCCCGGTCATTGGGAACGATACAGTACATACTGCCCAGAGTTCTTCTTGTGAATAATGCTGAAAACCAGAGTGCCTGTTTCAGAGTTTAAAAGGAAAGAGGAATTTCAAAGTCTAGGATTGGCCCTGTAATCGTTTGGCAGCGGCACATCATTGAGACACCAGCTGTAGTGAGGTGGGTGGGGAGGTAGAAGGGGAGCCTCCTCCTGGCAGAGGAGTTTTGCGATCTTGCCTACAGACACAGCCTTTGGTACTCTGCACACAGGAGGTACTGGCTTCACTTGCACAGTTAACTCAAAGACAATCTCATCAATGTCTTCGTGGTCTTTTCGAGCAACCACCTCGTAGCGATAAAGAGCTGAGTCTGTCCAGGTCACGTTCCAGATCTTTAGAGAGGTTTTCCCCACTAGTTCTGCACTACCTGCCAAAGCTCCCTGTATTTTGTTGTCAAAAAAACACATATGTGGTTTGGGGCTTCTTGAATGTTCTTCCATTCAATCCTGGGGTCATTTGTTTGTGAATCTGTAATGATACAAGATAGCTCCACACTTTGAAATTCTTGTACCACCGGGTTTCAGTTGCTGGATTTGGGATTCACAGTCCCTATCAGGGAAGCCCCTGAAAAGCAGCAGAAAAGCTCGAGGCCTCGCTGTGACAGCTTAAGCGCCAGGTCAAGTTCTACACTACATTTTAAAAGAGAGTTCTGAGAGCACACATTGAAAAAGCAAAGTGACAAGTTAAAAGAAATGAATAATTGTCTTAAGTGCTGGCATCATGGAACATTAATATTTCATTCTCTATATTTTGGTGTGTTTTCCCCCAAAAAAGAAAAAAAAAATACAAAGAACGTGCAATGAGTGTCTATATGAGAATTCAATCAATAAATAAGTATTTCTTTCTAGGATATCCTATCAACCAAACACTAACTGATGATTCATCAGCGAAAACTCATGCTCTTTAACAGCCACACACAGCTATTAAACTGGTTCAAAGAATAACCTGAACTTCCTTTCCCATAATTCCCTTCTCACTAGCTTCCCGTGAAGCCGAGGGCTTCAAATATCCTCTCTACAAGGCAATTAAGAACGCCCCCTCCCTCTTTATTGGCCATTCATGATTGGCCCCGCCCCCTACGCAATCAGTTTGAGGCTGTTGATTGGATGAGATACAGTCCGGTGGGCTGGGCGGGCTCTGACAGCAGACGCGGAGGCGTGGCTACAGCCGCGCAGAAATTCTACCCTTAGCTCCTGCCGCACCATGCACCGTGCACTCCGACTCCTCGCGCGCTCGCGTCTGCTCGTGCGGGCTCCATCCTCAGCCACGGCTCCGGGCCTGGGTGGCGAGGTCGCCCTCCCATTCCGGCTCCCGACCGCCGCTCGAATGGTGAGCGCGGGCCTCCCGTACCCCAGCTTCCTCGCGGTGACCTTCAGCGCGCCCGCCCGCTCGCCGGCCGGGGCGCCCGCGGGCGTCCCGGCCCAGCCCGGCCGTGGGCTGCGCGCGTGCGCGGCGTGGCGGCTCTCCGGGCCCCCGCCACCTTCGCTCGAGCGGGGAAGGAGCCTCCGCCGCGGCTGAGTGCTTGTGCAGGGGAGGCAGCTGCGGCGTGGGTGCTGCTCTCCGGGCGCCCCGCGGCCCCTGGGCGTTTTGGGGTAGCCCGCGGCGGCCGCTCTCGCTGCTGTGTCCCTGCCGGTGCGCAGGCCCCCGGCCCTGGGTTTGCAGCCTTCAGGGCGGGGAGGGGAGTGGGCACACGCGCGGCTCCGCCCCTGCCCCTTAGTGGGGCCTCGCCAGCCCATCGCTCGGCGGAGGGCTCATCTAGTCGCCTCTGAACTCGGGCTTCTTGGGTCCTCACGCTGTAATGAACTCTTACTTTCAGGTCCAGGTGGGGTTGAAGGTTCTTAGGAACGTGAAAGATTTTCCTTCTCCCGGGATTGCCTGTTGAGTGCGTTAGGCTGCATATGGTTTACCCCCACTGAACTTTTGTAAAACCCTGACCTTGGTGAGCATGGCCAAGTATCCCGAAGCATGTTAGAGGCGATGGGACAAGGCGTAGCTATAGCTGAATCAGTACTTTCTATTCAGAAAGACCACTAAGGAGCTTAAAGGCCCCAGTTCAGGGTATGACGTGCTGACTTCAATAGGCCTCTGCTCTTTAGAGTGTCCCCTTCTGTATATGCGGCTTTCACAAGCATTAAATACATACGTACACATGTATATGGTTGGGGAAAATTGGGCAAGTAAAGGATAGGAAGAGGTACAGTTCTGCCGCAGTTCACTGGGCGGTGCTATGAGCCTTGTAATCAAAGCTATTGATTGCTAACCCTACTCTGCGTCTCCTGGTTGGGATTTGGGGCCCGTTGTCGCTGTGCCTCTGTTTCTGCATGAAAAATGAAAGTAATTCCAGTCACTGAGCAAGACTGCGCCTGTGAAAGTACTTTGACCAAGTTTGGCATGTGATAAGGGCTCGTTAAATGAATGCTCCCATCCAGGATAGCTGAATGGCTAAGATATTTTCTAGACTATCAACTTGAAAATAAGGTGATGCCTTCACTATGCCTGAAGCTACAAAATCAGGAATGCTTTCTATTCTTGGGGCACCGTGCCCTAATAATTTTAGTGCATTTTACAGCCTTTTTAATTAAAGGGAATAAGGAGACTGAAGAACTGAATCTGTCCCATTGATGCAAATGTCAACAAATAGCACTGCCTTGCTTTTAGGGTTGTAATGTTAATTAATATCAGATGTGGATAGATTTTTTTTTTTCATTATTTTAACTACATCTTTGCCCTCTAATCTCAGCTCCAGAAATCTTTGTGTTGATTTTTATTAGTTTTTCTTGTTGCTAGTGTTGAGAAATTCACATAACTCGAGATGCCTTTTTATTACATGCTGCTGTGTATTGGGCCCTGGGAATAAGACAGTTGCCATGGGCATAGAGTTTAGACTACAGGGCAGATTAAAGAAGCAAAGCAGTTAAATAAGCAAAGAAATCACACAAAAGTATTTCCAGTGTGATAAATGCTACTGAGTAGAAAAAGTACAGTGGAGTGGACTATGTGATGGAGACAAGCTACAATATTACCTTGGTAGCATGTGGATAGGGAGAACTTCCATTTTATAAAGTCACTTTTCTTTATTTCTTGAATGATCTTCAGTATGGTTATAAAGTCTGGAAACAATATTTTATATTACAATGTGTATATTATATAACAATATTTTATATTACAATGTGTATATTATATATCTAGATAGATAGATAGATAGATGTAGATATAGATATGTATATATATTTGTCAGTATTTCAAGACTTGGTGGTCATCCTATATTTTAAGACCAGAAAGACTTTTTTAGAAAGAAAGTGAAAACCCAAACACAAGTCTGATTTTGGATTTTTATCTCTGGAGAGCCTTCTTGTATGAGAAATGATTTGGATTTTCTCAATTACTGAAATATTCAAACTATCTTGGACTGAGAATCTGAAAAGCATTTTTCCTTTTCTTTAGGAGATGTCATGGTTTAAAGGTTATCTTACACGTGCACATGCATGGGGATATCTAATAGGCCCAAGGCCTATAGTTTTTGCTGACTTTTCCGGTTTAAATTGGCATGCAAATTTTGAGACTATCTCCTCAATTACTGGGGTTCCTGGGGTTAGTGGCTGCTAATAGTGTTTAGTATTTCTAGGGCTTAATAGTGATCATACTGCAGTGAACACTAGACACATTATCCATTCATCCTTCTTTAGGAGGGGAAGTGATTGTGAGTGAACATACATATCACAGGAACCACTGGGAAATCCCACCTCTGAGCCTTCCCCATGCCTAGCTGGTTAAACTCTTTAAGCCACGGTGTTAATCCCAGAAGTGTAAACCACCTTCTCCCAGAAATTCTGCTCTTTGAAGTATGGGAAATGAAGACATGGTTTTCAAAACAAGTAGGTTTTTTTGTTTTTTGTTTTTTAAAAACAATGAAATATATGAATGAAAATCTTATTTATATTTAAGAGATATTCATCATTTCATTTTTCATCACAAGCACTAATAATTTTCTCATTAATTTAGGCAAATGCCCAAGTCAATGGGAAAAAGTAATATACATGATAATGTGGGAAGACTCTAAAAACCACCCAAATGCTTTCCAAACCTCAGGTGAACTCATTAGTGGGTGGTAAGACTTTTCTTTTTGTTTGTTTGTTTTTTAACAGAATAGCATAGAATAGAAAATATGAATGCCTAACATATTGTTTCATAAAATTTGTGTTTAGATTTGTGTGTGTATGCACATGTGTTTATATATGTACAGAATCGCGATATAAAGTTTTTTTCTGTAGGTCATTGTAAAGAAGGCTTGAAGAGGTTTGGTAAAGTTACCTGGTCTATCATTTCTCTATCCGTATATATGTTTATCTAACGGATTCCAGCCTCACATAGACGTCACCTGCTGTGACAGTTTTTCTATATTTCCTGATGAGGTCCAGAGTGTTTTACAGGATTGCTTCATTTTCTGTTCTGCAAATTTGATATCACCCACAGTTGACCTCTGCATTTTTTTTTTAATGATTTTATTGGAGAATTGGAGGAGGGGAACAGCATTGGGGAATCGGGGAAGGGGAACAGACAAGTTGCTGTCCTTGTGTTCTTCAGTCTAGTTGCGGAGGACGTTGTTTCACTGGCCCATGTTGGTATCGTCATTGCGCTCTTCTCAGGTGAGGCAGATTGGTCACCGGCCTCTGGACGGTCTCTCACAGTGGCTCTTGGCAGCTCACACCGGCTGTGGGCCACTCACTGTAGCCTATGGCAGCCCACTGCACCAGAGGCTGCAGCTATGCTGTCCTGGGACTCACAGCAGACTAGCTCCAGGTGGAGCTGTTGTTCACCACCTTAGCTGTAGAGGGCAGTGTTACTGGCCCTCATATATGGGATCCGAACCTGGTCCACTGGCATCCCAAGCCAGCACTTAACCAACGTGCCACTCGGCTGGCCCAACTTCTGCACTTTTTTAATGATCATTGTCAAGATTCTGGGATTTGATTGAAGCTGTTGCTTCTTGAATTAGAATTAAAATTTTTTTGAGGTTTAAGATGAAGAAAATAGCTAACATTGATTCATCAAGATCTTTCCAAGTAACTATGAATGAATCTAGAGTTTTATCATAGCAAACTGTTATTTAGGGGACAAAGGTATTGCTGTTTTATGGTGAAAATTTAATAATTTTGAACACAAAAAACAGTAATGTAAATTTAAGGAATGGAATCTGATTGCACAAATGGCTAATGGAAACCAGTCTCCCTTCTTTGTTGACAGCATCTTATTGCTGTCTCATAACCAGGTGATGGAGAAGAAGAACCTAGTTCATTGTCCGGTGCCACTACTGTCATTGCTAGTGTGGGACCAAGTAGATTTTAACATACAAGGATATTTACTTCGGATATCCAAAACAAAGATCATGATGCGAAATAGTTTTATTTGTGCATTTGAGAGAACCCAACTGTTTTTGGCTTACAGAGTAGGAGGCAGGTTGGTATACAGTGGTGTCAGTGTAATCAAGTTCTGTTAGAGGAGAAAAATCTATACTTCAGCTCCTTTTGTCTACAGGGTAGGGGTACAATCTAAGGGCTGTTATGGGCTGATTTGGAGTGACTCTCTTTGTTTCATGGTTTATGGAAGCGGTGATAAAAAAGTGAATCCAAACAGGGCTGGAATCTGCGAGTCCAGTTTGGAGCGTTTGAGGACCTCCTCCTTGCTATCTGGGTGGTCTGCTGAGATTGTTTAATTGTTCCGAGCCTCGGTGTCTCCTTCTTTAAGGTGGGACAGTAATAGTAAAATCAACTAGGGTGGCTATGAAAGTCAAATAAGGTAATGCTTGAAAAATGTTTGCCACCTAGCACAGTGAATGCCAGAATATGAGTATATTTATTGGCTTCTCCTTATTGGCTTAGGCCAGTCCTCTGCAGACTTTCAGGCATGGGAAAAAATGTACCTCACTGGTTATATTCCTATGTTTCCGCCTAGATACAATGATATTTTTCTTTTCATGCAATCTGGAAGTCTTTATAACATATGAAGCCTTTTGTAAATCTTTCTAGTCCCATAACTACAGATTAAGTTTTTCCTTGTCAGAGGACTATTTCCTTAAAAAAGATTGCTTGGCTAGGGATTTTTAAATCTTTTGAAGCATTGACCATGTTTATTTCATAACTAATGTAAGATGAACATTAATTAAAGCTCTGAGTATTTCTCTGAAGTGCATTTGTATTATACAAGTATGTTTGTAATATAGACTTACTATAAAGTATCATGTGTAAATTCCAAATTTCTAGTGATTTACAATAAAATTTTTTACAGTGTTATATTTTTTGAGCAGTTATTGACTTTTTTTTTTTTTATTAGTATAAGTTGATGTACTTGATAGAATCCTAAGTTCTCCATAAAAGGGACTTTGGGTGGTGGATTAGCTTCAAGACATAAACTCCCTAAAATCAGATGTAAGATTTTGCATATGTATATTTACATTTATTTTTATATAGAGAGAATCCATAGCTTTTGTCATGTTCCTAAAGGGTTCCATCACCTCGAAAAGGTTAAGAACCAAACTGACCCATCTCCCCTTATTTGTACATTTAATTTCTAAATGAGAAAAGCTGACTTGCCGAAGGTGACACAACAAAGTCTGGAGTATTTGTATTGCACTAAGTTATCTCTCATGCATAGTATTTGTAGACCACAGCTAAGCTTTGTTTAAGTATATAGTATTTTAAAATTTTAAAGCATCATTCTTAGACCAATGAAATAAGCATTAAGGTAAGTGCACTGAATTGGCGAAAGCTTGACCAATAATAGTCATACTCCTGAATTGGAAAAGATTATTTTTACTTAAAAGGCTTTCGTTGTGTTTACTATCTGTGTAGTGTATGAATTCTATAATCTGTCTTTAACATCTGTATTAATACATTTGTGACTAAAACTTCTGAAGAAAAGAGCTGGAGGAGGGCAGCAGAATGAGAATCAAAATGGAATTTTTGGTCTTTGTAGGGCTTATGAAGGTTTCTTTTCCCTTACAGCTGATAGGATGTTATTGCTTTTGATACGTGATGTCTTTTCAAGCTGTAACAGTGCCTTATCTTTATCTTTAGGCTAGCCAAAATTCCTTTCGGATAGAATATGATACCTTTGGTGAACTCAAGGTCCCAAATGATAAGTATTACGGCGCCCAGACCGTGAGGTCCACCATGAACTTTAAGATCGGAGGTGTGACGGAACGCATGCCAGTAAGTGGGGTTTGGGGGAATATCGGCTTATTTGGATGAGATAGTCTTTGTTCAAATGAATCACTTTATAAGTAAATACTTTACAGAGTTAAAATGTGGTTATTAGAGAACTTTGTGAGTAATCAGATGGTTCTCTTTCCTTAAAAATGTCAAAGAAGTTTTTGATGTTTAATATACTATTTTTTTGAGCTGTGACTTGGAATGTTTTGGAATTTTATGTGATAGAACTGAGTTTTTGTCTTTATTCTTGCTGGGATTTTTCAGATTTTTACTAGGATTTTACAGTTTGTAAATATTTTTCATTTCAATACTTAAATTTTATTTTATTTTTTTACTGATTAACACTGATTTGAAACAGTTTTCTATAATATTATATTTTCTATCTACTTTAGTTATCAATTCCCACAAAAGTATACATAAATGCCTAAAAATATTCTTTATCATGCCTGGCATATTATAGTGTGTAAGTATTTGTTCAGTGCCACGTGAATGATTTAATGATTAGGATTTTCTCTGTCATATTTCTTTAAATCTAAGATGACATCAAGTAGAGGATGCACCGATGTGTACCACTAAAAAAGAAAAGGGCTGCCAGTTAAGTTGTGAGATGTCATCGTTTCTAAGATGCATCTTGATTTCAGAGATGTTAAAGTGTGAAAAGAATTGGTGAAACACATTACCTGTCCTATTGGAGCCCAGCTGGAGTATGAAAAATAATCCATGCAGTATAGTCTAGGAAGCCAGAAGTAGCCAGGCTTCATCCGGTGAGAGACCGTTTAACAGTTATCTTATAAATACGTTTTCTTTTTACAGTAATTTTTAGCTTTCATGTTTTATTTAGCTCATTCCTTAGCCTCAAAACTGAATCTTGATGTGTTCATACCATTTTATAGTAGGCAGCTGAGTCTTCTTTGAAGAAAATCTCTATATTATTGCTACCTGTAGATAGCTTGGTGGTGAGGTCAACGAACTCACTGTCAGATGACATGGTTGGGTGACAAAAGGTAGCAACTGACCCTAAAATAGTCTCATACAGTTCAGCTTGTGGGCCTATGTTGTCCGCACCCATATTGGCAGAAGTTTTAATTTTCCTGCTTGAACCTGCAGGGTGTGTGGTTCTGGGGGTGCCTGATTGCTGCTGCTCCAGGGACAGGAGAGCGGTTTGTTTTATGTCTGAGAAAGGGAGGCATGTGGAGTATCAGTATTGTCACATTTGCATTCATCTGGATTAATTTCATGACCTTCATTCAACACTAAACAGACTATGCGTGCCCTCAGCTGAGTATATGAATAAACCCAACCCTTTGTACCTGAGGTACAACATTAAACAAAATTAAACATGATTGTGAACTTCTAATGTAAGTAAATTAAGAATGAGACCTTTTTTTTCTCTCCAGTGATGCACTTTACCATTTTATTTTAGTAGTGTTCAGTGGCACTCTCTGCTGTGACCTCTTTTCCTTTGTAGGAGTCCACAAACAGGGACAGTCACTCCCTTCAGATGGCCAGGGCTGATTGGCATTCACTGTGACTTTGGCAGTGGTGTAACCCACCATTGCAGTGTTCCTGTAGAAATTTAAATTCCCACTTGTTTTCATGTTTAAAAATTTTAAATTTCTAATCCTATGTACCATTTGTCTCCATTTCATTTGGGTGAAACACTTGCAATGTTTTACTTTTCATTTCTTAAAATTCAAAGAAAAGTGTTCTGTTTTTATTTCCTTTTCTTTTAATGCCTTCGTTTATCCTCTCTTTGACCTTTAATGTCTTATTCCTTCCTTTTGTTTGCTTTTCCGTTTCATTTCCCGATGAGAACTATAGCATGTCTTCTGTAAAGTCATTACCCTCTTCCTCACGCTTCCTCTCTCCCTCGGCTTCTTTCCCATTCAAACCAGGTATGGGATCTAGACCACAATCTGTGTCATTCATTTTGACAAGAACACATTAGTTATCTTACGAAAACCACGTATCATTTCATGGAAACCTCCTCAAAAGTTACTCCATTTACCTTTTAAAATTGGTAAGGGGCTTTGGAGTGGAAATTGAAAACATCTGCACACTAAAAGAGTTTGAAATATGGTTACATATATCAGAAGCTATCATCTTTTAGAACTCTGGGTTTAAAAAATATTCTGGAGAGAAATTTCCAGTGACTTATTGAATATCAAGGCTTCACTGACTAATTAGAATATTGTTTTTTTGGCTTGATACCCATTCAATAACCTTATTTCAAACTAATTGGCAGTTAAATATGTTATTTCTTTATTTAGGTGTAATTGAGATATAACGTATTAGTTTTAGGTGTACAACATAATGATTCAATATTTTGTACATTGTGGAATGATCACCACAATAAATCTAGTTAATAGTCATCAGCATACATAATTACAAAAATGTATTTTTTCTTTTTGTGATGACTTTTAATGTCAGCAACTTTCAAATGTGCAGTACAGTATTATTAACTCGAGTCACTATGCTGTGCGTTATATCCCCTTGATTGTTTATTTTATAACTGGAAATTTGTACATTTGACCTCTTTGTCCATTTTACCCACTTTCCACTCCTTCCCTCTGCAACCACCAATGTGTTCTTTGTATCTATGAGCCTGATTTTTTATTATGTTTTTTAGGTTCCCCATGTAAGTGAGATTATATGATGTTTGTCTTTCTCTGTCTGACTTATTTCACTTAGCATAATGCCACATAGGTCTATATCATGTTGCAAATGGCAATATTTCATTCTTTTTTATAGCAAGTAGTATTCCATTGTATACATATATCACATCTTTTTTTATCCATTCATCATTGATGGACACTTAGGTCATTTTCATATCTTGGCTATTGTAAATAATGCTACAGTGAACATGGAGTGCATGCATCTTTTTGAATTTGTGTTTTTATTTTTCCAGATACCCAGAAGTAGAATTACTGGATTATATGATGGTTGCATTTTTAATTTTTTGAGGAGACTCCAAACTGTTTTCCATAGTGGCCACACTAATTTATATTCCCACCAACAGTGCACAAGGGTTCCCTTTTCTCCACATCCTCGCCAACACTTGTTATTTCTTATCTTTTTGATAATAACTATTCTAACAAGTGTGAGGTGAGCCTCATTGTGGTTTTGATTTGCATTTCTCTGATGATTAGTGATGCTGAACATCTTTTTGTGTGCCTGTTGGTCATTTGTTTGTCTTCTTTGGGAAAATGTCTATTCAGATCGACTCCCCTTTTTTTGGTCAGATTCTTTGTTTTTTTTGCATTTGAGTTGTATAAGTTCTTTCTTTGTTTTGGATATTAACTCCTGATCAGATATATGATTTGCAAATTTTTTTTTTCCCCGTTCAATAGTTTGCCTTTTTGTTTTGTTGAAAATTTCCTTTTCTGTGTGGAAGCTTTTTTAGTTTAATGGTCCTGCTTGTTTATTTTTGTTTTTGTTGCCTATGTTTTTGGAGGCAAATTAAAAAAAAAAAATTATCGCCAACACTGATGTCAAGGAGCTTACCTCAGATGTTTTCTTCTAGGAGTTTTATGGTTTTAGGTCTTACACCCAAGTTTAATTCATTTTGAGTTAATTTTTGTGTGTGGTGTAATTTTTTGCATGTGGCTGTCCAGTTTTCCCAGTACCATTTTACTACTTTTATTTTTTATTGTTTTGCCATTTTTATGTTTTTAAAGAGAAGGAAAAATTATAAAGTAGCATGGGATCCAGTGAGGAAAAATAATGGTGATTGCTGGTGAAACGATTGAGCACCGTTAGTTTTTGCATATATGACATAAGCACATATACATTATAATGTATAAAAATAGGATGAATGGTACATTGTATATGTGTGAATATTTTTGTGTGGCAAACACACATGTATATGAAGAGCCAATGTGTTTGCTTTTGTTTGACTCCCTAAACAAATAGATACATGATAATTCTTGGTTTATTATACCTATCTATAAACTTTATATTCTAATCATTTTTGGGGTCATAGCGTTACTTAAGTTATTGTTTTATGTACAGTTTTTGCACCTGCATAAAATGGTAATCTTAAACTTTCTTGCTTTACTAAAATTGCAAATTTGAGGTATTTTTTCTGATTAATTTTAGATCCCAGTTATCAAAGCTTTTGGCATCTTGAAGCGAGCAGCTGCTGAAGTAAACCAGGATTATGGTCTCGATCCAAAGATTGCTAATGCAATAATGAAGGCAGCAGATGAGGTAGGCGGAGGTGATACTTGTGTTTTCTTAATGGCATCAGACTCGTGTCATACACCTGATGATGATAAGCTCTGGCAGGAGGAAGGGACACTGAATAGTTGAGTTAATAAATTTCAAGGTAGGGGGCTGATTATTGTTTGGTGAGGATATTAATATGGTGTTTAAAATATTGTGGCAAAATTTGTGATTTTTGATTCTCTTCACTTTTATATAGTTGAAAGAAAACTTTTTGAAGAGAGACTGTTTAAATTTATATATTTGATTTACTTTATGTATAAATGATTCATTTAAAAACTAGTTGGTTATTTCATAATATATGGCCAATGTAATTTCACTAATCCACTAATACCTTGTTTCTCCCAAAATAAGACCTAGCTGGAAAATAAGCTGTAGCATGATTTTAGGTGCCGAAATATGGCACCTTAGCCTACTAAATATTTTAAGCTGAAGGAGTTTGTAGAAAAGGCACCCTTCTCCCTGAAACCCTCATGTGAAGGATGCGTGCCTCCCATATCCTGGAGAAATCATGCTAGGGCTTCTTTCTGGCTAAGTCTTGTTTTTGGGGAAACATGGTAGCATAATCTGAAGGAGGCATTCAGAGATAACAGTTTAACAACTCTATACATAATGTGGTTCATTGCAGTACTATTAATATTTATAATAACAAATTAGGCAGTATCTAACCTTAGCAGTTGCTTATATAAGTTATATTATGATGCCATAGAAAGTAGTTTTTCAAAGAATGTCATAGAAAAAGCTTACCATGTAAGAAGTAAGGGGGAAAAGGTGGCAAAATGTATGCATTTGATGATCCTAATTTTGTTCAGAAAAAAAATGAACAGGGCCAGCCGAGTGGTGCAGTGGTTAAGCACTGACTTGGGAAGCCAGTGGCCCTGGTTCGGGTCCCACATATGAGGGCCAGTGACACTGCCCTCAAAAAAAAAAAAAAAGGAAAAAAAATAAACAGAAAATGTGTCTTTCTATATATACATATACACTTCCATTGCTTGGTGTAGGGATTGGAAGGAGATGTCAAAGTGCTGATAGTCATTATTTCTGAGGGATGGAACTACTATACTTTTAGTTCTCAAAATTTTATACACTGATCACGTATGTTTATGTAACTAGGAAAAAAGTTTTACTTCAAAGTGAACCAGTCGTTTTTAATGTAATAGATTTCTAAAGTGCGTGGTGGTTTTTTAAAGCTGAAATCATTCAGAAGATGAGGTTAAGCACCCACTCTCTTAGAGTGTTTACAATCCACAACTAACACATTAACTGAGAGTGTAAAAATATGACAAAAATAGGAACTAATCTGGACTGTGTTTGTCTCTGTGCTTGGCAGTCGCTCCTCATTGGACACCTGTGTGAGCAAGTAGCTATTAGTGTACTCACACTTTCAGGTCACCAGTTCATTGTCATGCTGACCCAGCATTAACATCTGTTGGACATTCCTGCTGATCACCAACAGTTAATGTATTGAAAGACCTAACAGTTTGCCAGCCTTAACAGGTGGCCCTATCTGGATGATACTAGAGGAGGCAGTTGGAGAAACAGAACAAAGGTGGCTTTGATTCCATTTTCATTTGGAATCAGTGAAATTGTTAGACCATGCACAATAATCTGTCACTTTTTAACGTAGTAGTGGTTGGAACGAACGGTGCTGCCGAAGCTTAGACTTCACGGATAACCACGAACTGTGTGGCACCGTAGCTACATCATTTAGCATATGAAAAAAGTGAACATCTTTAAAACAGTACTATAAATGACGCCAGCTCAATCAGAGTTGATTGAAATAGCTAAATGAATATTGACTATTTCTTATTTTAAATAATTCCTTTCTTAACATTTTGTTCTGCAGGTAGCTGCAGGTAAATTAAACGATCACTTCCCTCTTGTGGTGTGGCAGACTGGATCAGGAACCCAGACAAATATGAATGTAAATGAAGTCATTAGCAACAGAGCAATTGAAATGCTAGGAGGTGAACTTGGTAGCAAGAAACCTGTGCATCCGAACGATCATGTTAATAAAAGCCAGGTCAGTATTTTGTCTTTTCTTTGTGGTAAATTGAGAAGAATACCTGAGATTTGTCTTGTCAAATAGGCGTTAGCTTTTTGACAAGGAAGGTTCATTCTGCTTATATTCTTTAATGGAAAGGACTTATATGTTCTTATCTCCGGAGTCTTCGGTCTAATTTCTTAAACTTCATACAAATCATTTTTAGGAAAAAAAATCATTTTAAGGATACCCACATTTAGTATATATGTATATTTTTATTGTTTTGTTTTATTTTTTTAACTCTTGACTTTGAGATAATTTAAATTTATTAAAGAATTGCAAAGACTTCCTGTCTATCCTCCACCCAGCTTTCCTTAATCTTAAACGTTTTACATAACTCTGGTACATTTATCACACTAAGAAATTAACATTGGTACAATATTCATAACTAAACAGACATTACTAGGATTCCTCTAGTTTTCTACCAAAGTCCTTTTCTCTTCCAGGATCCAGCCCAGGCTACACACTGCATTTAGTCATATCCCTTTAGTCTCCTCCAATTTGTGACAGTCTGTCTTTTGTCACTTTTGTAAGTGGTGGTCAGGTATTTTGTAGAATTTTCTTCAGTTTGGGTTTGTCTCTCGTTGTCTCGTGATTAGACTGAGACTGTGGAGTTTTGAGATGACGGTTAGAGAAGCGAAGGGCTCTTCATTGCGTCATATCGGGTGCCTGATTGCAACATAAGAGTAACTATCAGTACTGGTGAAGTTAACATCAGTCACTTGGTTAGGACGGTGTCTGCCAGGTCTGTCACCTCCCATTCATTCTCTGTTAGAAGTGAGTCACCAAGTCCTGCCTGGGCTCCAGGGCCTACACTTACCCATCACTCCCTACAGGGAGGAATGTCAGGAAACTTTTGGACATGTGTTCAAATCACCACAGAAGTAATAGATAACTTTGAGGTTATGCAAATATCCTCTTTGTCCTTAATCTTTTACCCACAAATTTTAGCATTCGTCAGTGGATCTTGCCTATAGCAATTACTATTGTGTGTTGTTGTTGTAATTTCCTATTCCTCTCATTTCTTCTATATTCATTAAATTTTTTCTATAAAGATTTGTCCTCTCCCAACATTTATTTATTCAATCATTTATTTATATTGGTATGGATTCATGAACATTTTATTCTTAGGATTATACTCCAATACTTTTGTTATTTATGTTGTTGCTCCAATTTGTCCAGTTTTTGGTGCTCTCTCTTTTGGCTCCTGTGTACTTTGGACATGCCACCATCCTTTAAAAAAAGAACAAACAAACAACTTACTTTCTTGCACTACACGATACTTCAGGCCCATCATCTATTTTCTCTGCCCCTGTCCCTATTAACACCCCTATTCTAACAAACCCTTAGAGAATCTTATTAGAAAATGATATTTAGAAACTAAGATCTGGGTACTAAGTAATTTAATTTATTTCTAAGTATTAAGGAGGAAGTTTTTCTTCCACATAAATTCATTGTATGAAGGATTTTTCAAACCCGGTGAGTGCTTTTACAAATGAAATTTATCTTTTATAATATACTGAAATCTGCTTCAGAATAATCCAGTGTATATGGTCACGTGGAAGAATGAGCTGGATTAATAGATGAAACAAGATTGGCTATATGCTGGTAATTATTTGCATTTAGGTGATAGGTACATGAGTATTCATTATATCATTCATCCTACTTTTGTAAGCGGTTTGATATTTTTCATAATGAAAAGTTGGAAAAACAAATCATGAATATGTCTTTTTAAAAAGCATTATCATTTAAAAGTACGGAGTTACAATGAAGAAAGAGCACAGAGTTTAGACTTCCTGGGAGGGGCCCAGCTCTGCCAGTCCTAAATATTTTGGCAAGTCACATAGTTTCTTTGACAGTTTGGCTTTCCTATTTTGAAAGTGGTGACCTACCTCACAGAATTTTCTCAAGTTTAATAAATCAGGAAATGTTTATGAAAGACTGTATGCACTATGTAACTATAAGATATTTTATTGCTATCCTTACATGCACTGTTAACTTCTCTATTTCTTGCTGGCTATAATAATATATATTCATGGTAGGTGGTATGTATATATAATAATAGTCCTAAGTACATTCCATAAAGGAAACCAGATTGCTGCTTATTTGATCCTAAGTGACTTATGACTTGCCACACACAAATGTAATTGAGCACGAACCACACTGAGTTATAAGTAGTCATTTAGTGGGATTTTCAGCTGAGACATTTCAAGTTTGGTCTTTGTTGCGCCTGATTTAACATTTTACATTTCTTTGAAAATTTTCCCCACAGAGCTCCAATGATACTTTCCCCACCGCAATGCACATTGCCGCTGCCCTGGAAATTCACGAAGTACTGCTACCTGGACTCCAGAAACTCCATGATGCTCTCGAGGCAAAATCCAAGGAGTTTGCCCAGATCATCAAAATTGGGCGCACGCATACGCAGGATGCCGTGCCACTCACTCTTGGGCAGGTATAGGCGTGTGGTCAGATTTGACTCAGTTAGGGGCTGGTACATATGGCCAGCTTATTACCTGCTAAATCATACTGGTTTAAAAGGCCACATTTACCACAGTTCAGTGCAGTGACGGATTGTTCAGCACTAACCAGCCAGTGGTTTGTATTGACACCCACTGAGGGGAGGGCAGAGCATGCTGGCTGTGAGCCAGCCTCCAATCAGTCGGGTCAGGATCAGGGCTTTCCTTTGCTCCCAACAAGCTATTGGACCTTTGGAAAATTATGTAGCTTTCTGTGCCTCAGCTTTCTGAGCTGTAAAATGAGCAACACAGTATCTCTTTCATAGGATAGTTGTGAGGTTCAAATAAGCTGATGAATGTAGAGTGCTTGGAACTATGCCTGACACATGGGAAGCACACACTAGCATTAGCTGTCGTCACTGTCATCATCCCCGCTTACCCTAAATGTAGTAGGCTCTTCAAACATTGATTTCAAAGTGCTTAAACGAGGCATATCTTGCTCTTTAACATTGTTTTGGCCACCTATGAAAGAAGTATTACTCTCTTCATAATACTGAAGGCATTTTGATGATTTATCAGTCCTTAAAGAATGTCTAATAGTGTGTATCACAAAGGAAATGTAAGGAAATAAAAGGAACAGTTTTTGTCTTAGTAAGCTCGCTCCAGTTTGAGAGCTAGAACATATAGAAATTATTGTGTTGGAAAAATTATGATGCATTTTTGCAACGAAAAAAATAGAAAAAAATGTGTCATGACTTTTCCTACAACCCAATATATATAAAGAGGTGATTATATATGCCAACTATATATGATAGTTATCAAATGATAAGTTTTGTAGAAATTTAGGTGAAGGTGAGATTCTAGCTAATGCTGACTTATTGTCGTTTGTAGTCATGTTTAGACGATAGCAAACACTGAAGGACTTGATTATTTAGTTTAATTTTATCACTGAAGGAACAAGGAAAACTTGAAATGATGACGTGAAATACAGATAATACGACTAAATTGAACCCATTAAGTTAAGTCACCTCTTAAGGCTGTGTCTTACTTTTCTTTGTGACATTGGTTCTTAGTAATGCATAATTTCTAAGGCGATAGCATATATGTCTTTGAAACTGTTCGATATTCCTCTGGCTTGTAATTATTTTCCTTTTTTTGTGTGTCACATGTTGGAAAACCACTATGCTAAAGTCCACTTGGGCCATGACTCTGCCTCCTATGTAAAATCATCATTATGTCAGAAAGTTACGTTTTTCAGTTTGACTTTATCTTAGAAGCATTTATATTTACTTTTATTGGAATTGTCTTTTGAGTTTGTGCTGTTTTTCCCCCAGTAAAAATACATTTCTTGAGTGAATACAGCTGGTATATATGTCAGATGTATCAGGCCTCCATCTGAGTTGTGTCCTCCAAAACGTTTTCTTCAGAACAGTATAAAATCCTAATAAGTAATCAATACTATTCACAGGTTTTCAGTGTTTTCAGACAGGAAGAAAAGATAGAGTAATTCTTAATAGATTAGATCCTTGCTACATTCAGGACAACAAATTCTGTGGTTTCCTTATTTAACCCTCCGTTGGGTGCAACTGATCTAACAGATTCATTGCACACAGAGATGCCACTATGAAATACATCTTTACTAAGTCACAAACACGACTGGCGATAGGTTACAGTAGAGGGGGAAAATAACAGAAGTGATGAGTCATGATACTTAAGTTAACTGTCAGATATTTGAAAATTTGTGTGCAATGAATCTGTGAGATCAATTGCACCTGACGGAGGATTAAAGCATGTCATTTTGGGAACCAGTGTGACATTAATAGCAGAATTAAAGTACATCTTGAAGCTACCTGATAGCTTCTTGTGCTGTTCAATGAGTCACTTAACTTCTCGAATTCCTATAAAATACCTTGATATTCCCTATCAGGATTTTAAACTGAAATTAGAGAATATTTGTATGTTTGCATTTTTCTTGAGAGGATTCAGTTGTTTTCTTTTCCAAAGTTGTCTGGGATACACCAAAAAATAAGAAATATCTTGCAAATAAACCAGTAACAATGTGTAGTAAAATCATTCTTTTTTGAAGTTTATTTTCTATGTTGTTTTTCTTTGCTTTCTATTAAAAGACTAGATTATAAGGGCCGGCCGAGTGGCATGGTGGTTAAGCGCTGGCTTGGGAAGCCAGCAGCCTCGTTTCGGGTCCCACATATGAGGGCCAGTGACACTGCCCTCAAAAAAAAAAAAAAAAAGGACTAGTTTATAAACAGGCTGCATGTTATCAATGGCATCGTCTTACCGCATAGGTTTATAAAAACTCATTCTTTCTTACACTTTGCTCATCATATGAATTAAAACAGTATAAAAACCACATGAGTAACTTAAAATTTAATACCCGAAACGTATTTTCAGAAAACTTCTACTTAAAGCAGTTGGAGTAACTTGTAAGTCATTAGGAAATTATATATTCTCACCTTAATTTTCTTCTCTTTTCAGGAATTTAGTGGTTATGTCCAACAGTTGAAATACGCAATGACTAGAATAAAAGCTGCCATGCCAAGAATCTACGAGCTGGCAGCTGGAGGCACTGCTGTTGGAACTGGCTTAAATACAAGGATTGGCTTTGCCGAAAAGGTTGCTGCAAAAGTGGCTACACTCACAGGTCAGTGATAATATGAATTATTACTTATTTTATTAGTCTATATATTTTCTGGATGTTTCTGCTTTAAACTTTTGCAAATTTGTTAGTCCCATCAAACATGTGTTTTATTTTAGGAGTGTTTTTTTCTACCATTGGGCTAGAAAAGATACTTGGTATGATTTCTATCTTTTTGAATTTGCTAAGACTTGTTCTGTTGCCTGAAATATGGTCTATCATAGATAATGTTGCATGTCCGCTTGAGAAGAATGTGCATTCTGCTGTTGTTGGATAGAATGTTCTGTTTATGTCTGTTAGAGCTACTTGCTCTGTAGCATTGTTCAAATCCACTGCTTCCTTCTTGATTCTGTTTGGGTAATTCATCCATTGTTGAGAGCGGGGTATTAAATGTTATAGTAGTGCTGTTTGTTATCTTTTTAGCTCTTAGATTTTGCTTTATATAGTTAGGTGCTCCAATCTTGTGTGCGTAAGTATTTATAATTGTTATATCTTCTTGATGTATTGTCCCCTATATCACTATATTAATATAATGACCTTATTTGTCTCTTTTTACCCTTTTTAAAAAAATTTTTACTTAAAATCTATTTTGTCTGATGTAATTATAGCTACCTCTGCCTTTTTTCTGATTACCATTTGATTGAAATGTCTTTTTACATCTCTTCACTCTTAGCCTATGTGTGTCTTTAAGGCTAAAGTGAGTCTCTTGTAGATAGCATATCTTGTTTGTTTGTATTTAATCCATTCATCCATTCTATGTCTTTCATTGGAGAATTTAATCCATTTACATTTAAAGTAATTATTATAGGTAAGGACTTTATTATTAATTTTCTAGTTATTTTGTAGATCCTTCCTTACCCTGCTATCTTTTTTTATGTTTTGATATCGTTTGTTATTAGTATGCTTTGACTTCTTTATCATGTTCTTTTTTATAATTATTACAGGATTTTTGTTTGTGGTTACCATGAAGCTTACATAAAATATCTTTAATTTACAGCACCTCATTTTAAACTGGTAACAACTAACTTCAATAGAATTTGTAGACTTTACACTTTTACTTCTCCACCCCCTAACATTTTACATTATTTTTTTACAATTTACATGTTTTTTATATTGTGTAACTAATTACAGAGTATTGTAGTTATGCTTATTTTTAAGCACAGTTCATAGATCTCCATTTCTTTATGGGCAGTTATTGGAGCTTTATTAGTTTCCTTTGGCGGTGTCATATTTACCTGATTTTTCATGAATCTTGATTCCTTTCACTGGTATCTGCACGTTTTTCCATGCATTTTTAAAAATTACGTTGACATTCAATATTATATTAGTTTTATATGCACAGCATAGTGGTTAGACATTTATATAATTTATGAAGTGATCCCCTGCTAAGTCTAGTACCCATCTGGCACCATACATAGTTATTATAATATTATTGACTATATTCCCTATGCTGTGCTTTACATCCCCTTGACTGTTTTGTAAATAACCAATTTGTACTTCTTAATCCCTTCATCTTTCTTACCCAGCCCCACAACCCCACTCCCATCTGGCAACCATCAGTTTGTTCTCTGTATCTAAGATTCTGTTTCTCTTTTGTTCATTTATTTTATTCTTTAGGTGACATATATAAGTGAGATCATATGGTATATATCTTTCTTTGTCTGACTCATTTTACTTAACATAATACCCTCTAGACCCATGCATGTTGTCACAAATGGTAAGATTTCATTTTTTTAATGTCCAAGTAATATTCCACTGTATATATGTACCACATCTTCTTTTTTTTTTTTTTTTTTTTTTTTTTTTAAAGATTTTATTGGGGAATTGGCGGAGGGGAACAGCGCTGGGAAATCGGGGAAGGGGAACAGACAAGTTGCTGTCTTTTTGTTCTTCAGTTTAGTTGCGGAGGATGTTGCTTCACTGTTGGTATCGTCATTGTGCTCTTCCCGGATGAGGCAGATCGGTCGCTGGCCTCTGGATGTCGCTCACCGCGGCTATTGGCAGCTCACTCTTGGCTGCCAGCCACTCACGCTGGCTGTGGGCCACTCACTGTAGCCTATGGCAGCCCACTGCAGCAGGGGCTGCAGCCCACACCATCACCAGGGCTCGCACAGCCCAGCTCCAGGTGGAGCTGTTAGCTGTAGAGGGCAGTGTCACTGGCCCTCATGTGGGATCTGAACCGGGGCCGCTAGCATCCCAAAACCAGCGCTTAACCAATACGCCACTCGGCCGGCCCTGTACCACATCTTCTTTATCTAATCATCTATTGATGGACAATTACGTTGTTTCCACATCTTGGCTATTGTAAATAATGCTGCAGTGAACATAAAGATGCATGTATCTTTCTGAATTAGTGTTTTGGATGTCTTCAAATAAGTACCCAGTACTTCTATTTTTAAATTTTTGAGTAAACTCCATACTTTTTTCCATAGTAGCTGCACCAATTTGCAATCCCACCAGCAGTGCACAAAAGTTCCCTTTTTCTCCACATCATCGCCAACACTTGTTGTTTGGTTTACTTTTTGATGATGGCCATTCTGATAGGTGTGAGATGATAGCTCATTGTGGTTTTCAATTGCATTTCCCTGATGATTAGTGACGTTGAGTATCTTATCATATGCCTATTGGCCATCTTTATGTCTTCTGGTGAAATGTCTATTCAGGTCCTCTGCCCATTTTTTAATTAGATTTTTTTGGGTTTTTTTTTTTGATATTGAGTTGTATGAGTCCTTTATAAATTTTAAATATTAACTCCTTATCAGATGTGTCATTGGCGAATATCTTCTCCCATTCAGTAGGTTGTCATTTAGATTTGTTGATGGTTTCCTTTGCTGAGCAAAAACATTTTAGTTTGTTGTAGTCCAATTTGTTTATTTTTTCTTTTGTTTCTATTACCCGAGGAGGTAAATCAGAAAAAAATATCACTAAGAGCAGTGTCAGGGAGTTTACTGCCTATGTTATCATCTAGGAGTTTTCTGGTTTCAGGTCGTAACATTTTCATTAATCGATTTTGAGTTTATTTTTGTATATGGTGTAAGAATGTAATTTAGTTTCATTTTTTTTGCATGTGTCTGTCCAATATTCCCAGCACCATTTATTGAAGGATGGCTTTACCCTATTTTTTATTCTTGCCTCCTTTGTCATAGCTTAATTGACCATATAGTTGTGGGTTTATTTCTTTGCTCTCTGTTTTGTTCCATTGATCTATGTGTCTGTTTTTAAATCAGTACCATGTTTTGATTACTGTAACCTTGTAGTATAGTTTGATATCAGATAGTGTGATACCTCAACTTCGTTCATCTTTCTCAAGATTGCTATGGCTTTTCAGAGTCTTTCGTGGTTTCAAATAAATTTTAGGATTTTATTCTAGTTCTGTGAAAAATGCCATTGGTATTTTGATAGAAATTACATTGAGACTGTGGATTACTTTGGGTAGTATGGACATTTTAACAATGTATATTATTCCTATCCATGAGCATGTTATATGATTCCATTTATTTGCGTCTTCTTCAGTTTCTTCAATGTCTTATTTTCTGAGTACAGGTCTTTTACTACCTTGGTTAATTTATTCCTATATACTTTTTTTGATACAGTTGTAAATGGGATTGTTTTCATTTTGTTTTTTTTGTTTTTTAGCTGAGCCATCCTGCCACCTGTTGGCAGCTTAGCAGCAGCTCAGCTCAGGCTGGGCATCAAACTGCAGTTGCTCAGAGCTCAGCTCGCACTCTTTAGTGAGCTCTTTACCAACTGAGCCACTCGGCTGGCCCTTGGGATTGTTTTCTTAATTTCTCTTTCTGGTAGTTTGTTTGTTACTGGTTTATAAAAGTGCAACCTATTTCTGATTATTAATTTTGTATCCTGCTGCTATACTGAATTCATTTATCAGTTCTAAATTTTTTTTGTTGGAATATTACAGTTGTCTGTGTATAGTATCATGTCATGTGCAAATAATGACCGTTCTACTTCTTCCATTCCAGGATACCTTTTATTTCTTTTTCTTCTCTGATTGCTGTATCTAGGACTTCCACTAGTATGTTAAATAAAAGTGGTAGAAGTGAACATCCTTGTCCTGTTCCTGATCTTAAGCAAAACACTTTTAGCTTTTCCTCACTGAGTATGACGTTAGCTGTGGGTTTGTCATATATGGCCTTTATTATGTTAAGGTATGTTCCCTCTATTGCCACTTTACTGAGAGATTTTTTTTATCATAAATGGATGCTGGATTTTGTCAGACACTTTTTCTGCATTTATTGATATGATCATATGATTTTATCCTTCATTTTGTTTATGTGCTGAACCAGCCTTGCATCCCAGGAATAAATCTCACTTGATCATGGTGTATGATCTTTTTAATGTATTGCTGAGTTTGGTTTGCTAACATTTTATTGAGGATTTGTGCATCTATGTTCATTAAAGCTATTGGTCTTTAATTTTCTTTTTTTATAGTGTGTTTGTCTAGTATTTGAATCAGGGTAATGCTGGCTTTCTAAAATGATCTGGGGAACCTTTCCTCCTTTTGAATTTTTTGGAATAGTTTGAGAGGAAAGATGTTAATTCCTGTTTAATGTTTGGTAAAATTCACCTGTAAAGACATGTGATCCAGCACTTTTGTTTGCTGGGAGCTTTTTGATTACTGATTCAATTTTGTTGGTAATAATCAGTCTGTTCATATTTTCTGTTTCTTCTTGACTGTGTCTTGGAAGATTGTATGGTTGTAGGAATTTATCCATTTCTTTCAGATCACCCAACTTGTTAGCGTATAATTGTAGGTATTATTTTCTTATAATCGTTTGTATTTCTCTAGTGTCAGTTGTCACTTCTCTGCTTTTATTCTGATTTTATTTATTTGGGTTCTCTCTCTTTTTTCTTGTTGAGTTTGGTCAAAGGTTTATCAGTCTTATATTTTCAAAGAAACAGCTCCTTGTTTCATTGATCTTTTTTTTTTTGTAGACTCTGTTTTGTTAATTAATTTCCTCTCTAGTTTTTATTATTTTCTTCCTTCTGCTCACTTTGGGCTTGTTTTTCTTCTTCTAGTTCCTTTAGGTTTAAGGTTAGATGGTTTATTTGAGATTTTTCTTGTTTTTTGTGGTGGTAGACCTACAGAGTTATGAATTTCCCACTTAGGACTGCTTTTGCTGTGTCCCGTATATTTTGGCTTGTTATGTTTTCATTTTCATTTTTTTCAAGGTCTCTTTTTTCCTTGATTTCACTGTGACCCATTCATTGTTCAGTATTTAGCCTCCATATGTTTGTGTGTTTTTCAATTTTGTTCTAGTAATTGATTTCTAGTTTCATACCATTGTTACAGGAGAAGATGCTTGGTATGATTTTAGTGTTCTCATATTTATTGAGACTTGTTTTGTGGCCTTACGTGTGGTTTGTCCAGGAAAATGTACCATGTGCACTTGAAAAGAATGTGTACTCTTACTTTGAGGTGAAATGTTCTAAAAATATCGATTAAATCCTTCTGTTCTACTATGTCATTTAAGAGTTATGTTTGCTTGTTGATTTTCTGTCTGGAAGATCTATCTATTGGTATCAATGGGGTGTTCAAGTCCCATACTACGACTGTTATATTCAAACTCGCTCTTTACGTCCATCAATATTTATTTTATATAGTATTGAGGTGTTCCTATTTTGAGCACATAAATGGTTACAAGGGTTGTAGCCTCTTGTTGGATCGATCCCTAAATCATTATGAAATGCCCTTCTTAGTCTCTTATTGTAGCCTTTGTTTTAAAGTCTATTTTGTCTGATATAAGTATTGCTATCCTAGGTTTTTAAAATTTCCATTTGCATGAAATATATTTTCCTATCCCTTTAATTTCAGTCTGTATGTGTCTTTTGATCTGAAGTGGGTCTCTTACAGTCAGCATATGTATGGGTCTTGTTTTTTTTTTTTTTATCCATTCAGCTACCTTATGTCTTTTGATTGGAACATTTAAGCCATTCACATTTTTAGTGATTATTGATAGGTACATAGTTACTGTCATTTTATTATTCATATTTCTGGTTTTTTCCCCCTTCTTCTTAAAGAAGTCCCTGTAACATTTCTTGTAATACTGATGTGATGGTGGACTCCTTTAGCTTTTTCTTGTCTGGGCAGCTCTATATCTGTCCTTTTATTCTAAATGATAGTTTTGTTGGGTAGAGCAATCTTGGTTTGAGTATTTCGTGCCAATCCCTCTGACTTGCAATATTTCTGTTGTGAAACCACCTGACAGTTTTATGGGAGCTCCCTTGTAGGTAAGTAACTGCTTTTCTCTTGCTGCCTTTAAGATTCTCTCTTTGTTTTTAACTTTTGGCATTTTAATTATGATGTGTCTTGGTGTGGTCCTCTTTGGGTTCAACTTGTTTGGGACTCCCTGTGCTACCTGGACTTATATGTCAATTTCCTTCACCAGGGTAGGGAAGTTTTCTGTCATTATTTTTTCAAATAGGCTCTCAGTATCTTGCTGTCTCTCTTCTCCTCTGGTACCCCTATGGTGCAAATGTTGCTACCCTTGATGTTGCCCCAGAGGTCCCTTAAACTATGCCCATTTAAAAAAATTCTTTCTGCTGTTCTGATTGGGTGTTATCTGTTACCTTTTCTTCAAAACTGTAGGTATGAACTCGGCCTGCCAGGATCCATGCTGGTTGTTGCAGGTCCTTCTCCCCTTCTGATTCCCAGTAGTTGAGCTCTGCAGACTCCTCTGCAGTCCACATGGTGGGAGATCAGAGTAGGGGCTCCCGCAGAGTGACTCACGTGCTTCTGGTTGTCCTTCCTGGGTTCTCTTCCCACTGCAAGAACTGGGTGCTCGGGAGATCTGGCCATGTGGTGCTGCTCTCCTGGGGAAGGGACAGTGTGGCCAAGGCATACCCACGTCTCTTACTTTTCTAGTGTTGTCTGTCTTGGTCGTCAGCCTCCCCCGAGTACTGATTCTCTCCGTGATGTCTTGATCTTGAATAGTCATTAATTGCTTCTCTTGTGAGGGGGAGCAAAGTCAGGAAGAGCCTGTGTCATCATCATGGTGACATCACCCTCTCTAGCATGCAGTTAAAATCGGTCAGTGCTAGCTGTGTTCCTCTCTGTTGGTATTCAGTTATTTCTCTTTAAAGCTGTTTTGAATACTTATTTCCTCTCTGTTGGTATTCAGTTATTTCTCTTTAAAGCTGTTTTGAATACTTATTTTCAAAGCAGGCAGAACCAACTGATGGTTGAGAAATTCATTTGAATGAGAAATATGTTGTAAATATTGACAGACTTAATTTCTTTTTTTCCTATGGCATGCTGTGATATTTCTATGAATTAATGGCCTCTTTGAATCCTGTCTGTCCTTTGGTAGAGTCATATACTCTTGATAATGATAACTATAATTAGATGCAAGTTATCATGTCCAGAAAACTTACTAAGATGCAGATGTTACCAAAGGATTAAGGTAGAGATAACTATATAATGCTCATTATTGTCTACTTGTAGAGATTTGGACTTTATAATATATAATGCTCATTATTGTCTACTTGTAGAGATTTGGACTTTAATCAAGAGCAATGGTATTATAGGGTTTAGAGTAGGTAGATCTTTATAATTTTGAACATGGGAGAGATTGATTGAGATGTCTAATTCGTTTTGCCTCCCTAATCTCTCAGAGGATTTTGTGGGCCCCTGGGAAGAGGAGAGAATAGAACTGCCTAAGATGGGGGTGGGGAGTGGGGGTGGAATTGTATTAGGAAAGGAGCTTGGAATAAAGCAGAGTGAATTTTACGTACTTTTCATCTTTACTCAAGAGTACTCAGGGCCGGCCGAGTGGCGCAGTGGTTAGGCGCTGGCTTGGGAAGCCAGCAGCCCCGCTTTGGTCCCACTTATGAGGGCCAGTGACACTGCGCTCAGAAAAAAAAAAGAAAAAAGAAAAAGAGTACTCAGGCGTCATACACATGTGTTTGCAGTAGGATAGTGTTTTTTTCTTTCAATATATTTACTGTACTTGCTTTTTCATCCTTTAAATGTGCTAATATTACCGTGTTCTTTCTACTTCTTCAAGACTTTTTAAAGAACTGTAGACAAAGCTTTATTTTTAAATATTTTTTCTGAAGTAAAATTTTTATCTGTTCTGGTTTCCGGTTTTCATACACTGAACTTTCTGTTTAACTTGATGATATTAGGAAATCATTTAGTTTTACCTGTTAACTCACACAGGTTGTTGTCTTTCTCTTCAGGCTTGCCTTTTGTTACAGCTGCGAATAAATTTGAAGCCCTGGCTGCCCATGATGCTTTGGTTGAACTCAGTGGAGCCATGAACACTACCGCTTGCAGTCTGATGAAGATAGCAAATGATATCCGCTTTCTGGGTTCTGGCCCTCGCTCGGGTCTGGGGGAACTGATTTTGCCTGAAAATGAACCAGGAAGCAGTATCATGCCAGGTAATCACATAGCTGGTAAATGTTGGAGCTGGGACTCGACTAGAACTCAGGCACTCTAATGTACAGAGCATGTCTCCTTTTGGAGATTCCATGAGCCCAAGGATGGATGGGGACATGTGTGGCACTAGTTTCAGAAGGTCTTTTTGGGTCCACTTTGATCATGACTTCAGGGAACATTACCCAACAATATAGGACAAAAGAATTTTGTTAGTAGCATGTATTTTGATTTCCACATTGGAAAATGTATAATATTGGGTTGTCGGAAAAGTCATGATGCATTTTTGCAACCAGAAACAGAAAAACTATGGCATGACTTTTCCAACAACCCAATAGTTCTGCCTTTCCCAATCTACAGCCAAGAGAGTTCTAGAACAAGCTGTTAAGAGATCAGCCTGGATTGAGTAAAAATGAATTCTACCAAATGCTTCTTATTTCATTTTTTGCTTTGGGGAAGTGACACAGACAATGGATGTTTGGATTCTAGCAAATCATTTGACAGACTCATAGGATGTTCATTGAATCCAGTGGAGAACTGTGGGCTGTACTGTTAGATCAGTGTCGCTGGGTGCACAGTGACACTTAAGTAGAGACTAATGAGTTGACTTCAGGCTGGATAAATACCTTGGTGTCAAGCTGGAGGGCTCTGCCTCTTCCACTTTCCTAGTGACTGAGGTAGAGAATACATGCCGATCATATTAGTAGATAATGAAGTTGAGATAGCACTGCATCAGATGACAGAATTGAAATTCATACAGTCCTCTGTAGGTTAGACTAAAACTGGCAAGGTGACTTTTAATAGTGAAAAAGAAAAAGAAAGACCTGAGTAGATTCTTTTAAATCTGTGCATGTATGGTATAAGAAGAGATCTGATTTTAAAGTATTTCATGCTGAAAAATGACATGAGTTTAGTTGATTGAAAATTCAAAGCAATTACCTAAAATAAAAAGAGAAATGCAGAGTCACAGAAAAGGAAATAATCTCCTCAGTGTGTTGTTTTGTATTGGTCAGAGGAATCCAGGGTGTTTGGTTAAACTTGAGCTTGTCAGGGGAATGTTACCGGGGGTGGGGTTCTGGAGATTCATGTGATGAATAGGGAAGTTCCAGTTTACTGTCCTCGGCCTCCTAGAAGCTGCCCAAGTGCTGACGAGAGGCCTGTTTTATAACTGTTCCCATAGCAGCCTGTACTTCTGTGGCTTTGCCCCCGATTTGTTGTAATCACCAGCACTTTCTCCCTAGCCTCCAGGTTCTGCCAGGGTTGGGGCTGCACCTTTCTTACTTATTGTATATTCGATGCCTGGCTCTATAAATATTTCTAGAATGAATGAAAGCCATGAAAATAGAACTATATTGTATATATAATTGCAGGGACTCAGTACTCATTTCTCAGTAGACATTGAATGATTCAGTTTGTGGCTACCCATTCCCCCTTCTTTGGTTGGTTTGTTTCATGAAATCAGCACTGATGGTTGGGGCCTTTATTATATGTCTTATTTTATTTAATAGTTAGATTTCCTGTTTTTCTTGAGTATTTGACATCAAACCTAATCTTAGCTGACACATGAGCCCTGCGTGTGTTTGACATGCACTTTCCCTGTGGTTTTCTCGAAGGCAAGGTGAACCCTACCCAGTGTGAAGCCATGACCATGGTCGCAGCCCAAGTCATGGGCAATCACGTCGCTGTCACCGTCGGAGGCAGCAATGGACATTTTGAGCTGAATGTTTTTAAGCCAATGATGGTAAGCTTTAAATTTGATTTTTAATGTTTTTGCCTGAAGGTTGATTGTCTTGGTTTTTGTCTTCCATAAAGGTTTCTATACTTTCCACATTAGGTACTTAGATGACACAAGTAACAGTTGGAGGTCAAGCATATATTAATGTTAGAAGATGAATCCTGGATATTCAGTTAGGTGACTTTTTGTGCAAGTAATTTGATGGTTTGCTTTTCTTAATAGGATTCTTCCTATTCTGGAAGGTAGGGTATAGGTTTCTTCCTTGTCCCTCACCAGTGGGAATGCCCCATGACTAGAAATAGGTTCAAGCTGCCTCAGTTTATTAAAATCAAACAGAACCCTGCCTCAATCCTCCCTCATGCTGCTGCTTTCTTCTTCCCTCCAAACTCAGTCTTCTTAAAGAGCAACCCCCACCCTCACTGTGAGTCACACCACAGTCACTGCAGTCCAGCGGCAGCCCTACTTGTGCTTGAATTGTTCTCGCCGTCACTTGTGACCTCCTCAGTCCCATTACGTGCCGCAGCTCTCCAACACCTGACCTGGACTCCTCCTCCCTGAAGCCTTCTTTGCCCTTGGTTTCATCAGCACTTTTTCTCTAGTTTGCTTCCCTTTCCCTCTCAGACTTCTTCCTTTCATTGGTTTTACCTCTTCCACATAACTTGAAAAAATTAGTGTGTCCACTAAAACTGTCCTTTTTCCTGCATCTCTGTGTAACTGGAACAAGTTGGCCTCCTCTTTCGTCCATTTTCCCAGATTCAGATAATGGAGTTGTCATCATTAAGAGTCCTTTATTTGTGTAAAATGTCGTTTCTAAAACATTTTAAAGGCTTGTTTCCAGTTTGTATTTGGTGCAAAGTCTGATTTTAATTTGATGATAACATGCAAATTATAAAATTAAGTATATTCAGTGTATTCATCAAGTATTTATTGAGTACTAGTCTATATTGGGCACTGTGTGGGTTTCTAGTGATAGAACAATGAACAAGACAGACTTTTTGCCCTTACAGAATGTATATTCTGGTGGAAAATAGGAAGAAGACAGGCCAAAGCAGAACTCAGACCTATAAACGTTTGCTTTCAGGTCACATTTGACACAGTTAACACCAGCTGCCTGGCAAATATAGGTGCATAACAATAAATGTCTTGCTAATCTTTAAAAAAAATCTGTTTTGTCTTTAGTAGAAAATAAATCAAGATAGTCAACATTTGCCATCAAATGAGTGAATCTTGAAGTTCTGTGACTTCTACTGGAGTCCATTATTGGGAGCATAGTTTCCAGACGCCAGGATTTAGACCAAAAGAGATTAGGATGTGGATCTATAACTTAATATATATTGGAAATGTTACCACAAAAGAAAGAAAATGCTAAAAGAAACGAATTGATTTTATATTGTTTGTAAATATTGTGTGAGAGGTTATTTTAAAGTGTCCATGGAGTGTTCGTTTTGTTAAACATGAAAGAACACCATGATCATTAAGAGCTGGGAAGCACACTCTTCACTTATTTCCTCGAACACAAGCTGAACTTCCTGGCTCTTCTTCTTTGCTCCCCATCCTCCTGCATGGAAAGTCTTTCTCTGTCTCTGGCAATCTAAGTCCTCCCCGTTAAATAGGACTTCACCAATTCTTTCAGTTGGAATGAATTTCTCTTTCTTGATACTCTGTAACATTTTATACCTGTGCTGTATATACCACATGCTATCCTATATTTCAGTTCTTTGCATTTATTATTTATTCCTTTTTGCCTCTTTTAGATTTCTGTGCCCTCAAATGATTATAATTTCTTTCATATTTGTTTTGCCTTAAAAATTGTAGGAATGCCTTGTGTGTATTGAACTATATATTCACTTATAAGCCCGCAAATAATACTATATGTTACTGGACAAAAGAAAGTTAAACTTAATAAGTTTCTTTCTCTCTTTCTCTGTCTTTTAGATTAAGAATGTATTACACTCAGCTAGGCTGCTGGGGGATGCGTCCGTTTCTTTCACAGAAAACTGCGTGGTGGGAATCCAGGCCAACACAGAAAGGATCAACAAGCTAATGAATGAGTCTCTCATGTTGGTGACAGCACTCAATCCTCATATAGGTAAGGGTCTAAGGAATAATAATGTAAATCTGAATACAAAGGAAAAAAGCTGAAAAATTTTAAGGGACCACTACTGGATCAGAGTTTGTAGACAACAATTTCCTTTTGAACGTTGTTTCAGTAAGATCTTATAAAATATTTGGAAGCGTGTTGTAAGACATATATATATATATATATATATTTAAATTGAGGAATTGGGGGAGGGGAACAGTGTTGGGGAATTGGGGAGGGGGGTCAGCCAAGTTGTTGTTCTTCAGTCTTCGTTGTGGAAGGCACCAGTTGCCATCTGGCTGCCTCTAAGCTCAAGGTGCTGTGTTACAATCTTAGTTGCGGGTGGGCATAGCCATCATCGAACAGGCAGATAGTCTTCTTGTTAGGAGCATGTGCTCTCACCAGCTGAGCCATCCTGCCACCTGTTGGCAGCTCAGCTCAGGCGCAGCATCAGTGGCTCATGTGGGAATCGAACCAGCAGCCATGTTGCTCAGAGCTTGTGTTCTTAAGCCAACTTTTAACCAACTGAACCACTCGGCTGGCCCACTTATATATAAATTTTATGGTGTTGTAGTTCTTTTGAAAACTTGATTAATTTTGCTTCATTTTATTTAAACTTATTTAACCCTAATGGAATTCAGATGCTTCATATTCTGAGACACTGGGGAAGAGCCTCTCAGTTGCTAATGTCACTAGGTGGTGCTGGCTGTTTAGCAACATGGAATGAATTCATTTTTCTACCTTCTCTGGATGCTCGGCTATGCTTTGTTTTTGTTCTTCTCAATTAAGAAATGGAAAGTTACTGGGCCGGCCAAGTGGTGCAGTGGTTAAGCGCTGGTTTGGGAAGCCTGCGGTCCCGGTTCGGGTCCCACATATGAGGGCCAGTGTGCACTGCCCTCAAAAAACAAAACAAAACAAAACAAAACAAAAAAGGAAAGTTACCAATGAAAAGAAAAAGAGTTATGTATTCATTGCTTATAGGGAAAGGGGGAATTGCAAATATTTTGTCTAAAACCATGGCTTTTGTATTGCAAGCCTTTTCCAGAATCTAAAATATTTCATTATGTAGATGCAAACATACAGACTTGATTGTAGACTGACCGCAGTGATTCCCATTAAATGCACTGTTTGATTCCTAGGTTTTGAGGCATCACTGCATTGTGTTTTGATGTGTTAGGAGCCTCTTCCCACCTTCTCCTTACTGCTCAGCTGAGATTATTAACATGCTCTTTGATGCTGTATTTTAGAACAAGTTATGCAGTCATTTGGCATGTTATGGTTACTGCTTTAAAACATTCTTCTATAATCCTGAAATTTCAGGGCTGATTTTCTATAATTGGCTTCACATCAAGCTATAATTTCGGTCTTATAAAGTTAGAGCTCATTTGACTGCTTCTGGAAGCTCTGAGCCCAATGTGATATCTGTTCTTTGGTGTAGTATTGAGACTAGTACTGGTATTTTGATCCTTTAAAAATTATTGTACCTCAGCATTCAACTGGAGAGTTACCCCAGGGGAACTCCAAGGCTCATGGGAGAAACGTTTTATTGCATCTCTCCCTCAGAACTTGTTGCCAAAACATTGAAATTAGTGGTACTCCTAAAACTGAATCAATTTACTGTAAGGTAAAAGCCATACAATGATAAGCGGACAAGCCACACCTTGCTTCTGACAGCACAAGCCTCACAGTCCATCCACATCATGGGTTCTCCCTGTGCTAGTTATATAACAGGCTGACTGGTGATGGTTCGTGGGACTCGAAGAAGGGAGCTGAAAGTGGTTAGCATAACGCTTAGACTTGAATGTCATTATTACCATAGAAGTACAGGGTATCTAATATTGACCCCAAAGGTTTAACGTGAGGATTCTCGCGGAGTTATCCGATCGGTAGGTGTCCTTTTCAATGTGTTTAGCCTTCACAGATTCAGTTAGCTAGTAAAATGAACTGTGCCCTAATTTGTTGTAGAGATGGTCAGTGTACTGACACATAATACCTGGCTTGGTCGATAATCACAGGCCTCAGCAGGCTTCTTCTCTTCCGTCGCAGTCCTCCGATGTTTTTTTTCTTCCTTAATTGGTTTCATTTTCATTTTTTCTTTTCTTTCCTCGTTTGGCCTTTTCACTTTTTAAAAATTACATGAAGTCAACTAGTAGAACTGGCCTGCCCCTACTTTTATTAATTTTAAAAGCAAGTAACTCTGCGGTGAACAGGTCGCCTCCTGCCCACTCAGAGCCGGTCACCACAATCCCTGTGACGGGTCTCCTCCTGCTGACTCACAGAACCGGTCACCACAGTCCCTGTGACAGGTCACCTGCCCACTCACAGAGCCAGTCACCACAGCCCCTGTGACATGTCTCCTCCTGCCTGCTCAGAGCCGGTCACCACAGTCCCTGTGACAGGTCGCCTCCTGCCCACTCACAGAACGGTCACCACAGTCCCTGTGACAGGTCGCCTCCTTTCCACTCACAGATCCAGTCACCACAGTCCCTGTGACAGGTCACCTCCTGCCCACTCACAGAACGGTCACCACAGTCCCTGTGACGGGTCACCTCAGTCCCTGTGACGGGTTGCCTCCTGCCCGCTCACAGAGCCGGTCACCTCAGTCCCCAGCCACGCAGCGCCAAAGCACCTGGCTCATCAGTGCTTTTTAGTAGAAAGATAATTATTTCTGGTGTAACATGTTTGAAACAACACATTTATACTACTTAGATGTATATTGTTATGTCTTGGTGCTACATATATTTTTTCCCCTGTGAAAATATCTGAGTTATTAGAAACAAATCTCTTGTAGAAATTGAGGTATGTGTATCTGTATTATATAAAAAAAGTAAAGGTTTTATTCTATATAAGAATTGACAACTATTAAGAAAATCACTGTTAAATATTTTTAAGATTAAAGAATATTACTTAAGAGATGAGTTGTGTCAATAGCAAATAAATAATAATGATTACCTTTTGCTTTAGAAAACCAGATTTCACTACTAACTCCTATATTGCCTTTTAATTTTTTTTCAGGGTATGACAAGGCAGCAAAGATTGCTAAGACAGCACACAAGAATGGCTCAACCTTAAAGGCAACTGCTATTGAACTTGGCTATCTCACAGCAGAGCAGTTTGATGAGTGGGTGAAGCCTAAGGACATGCTGGGTCCAAAGTGAAATTTAAATAGTGTAAAGTAAAAGAATTAAATTGTATAAAATCAAAAAGAAAACAGGCTCTTTTTTTATGTGAATTGACTTGTGTATTTTTATTTATTTTTTTAAAGATTTTTATTGGGGAATTGGGGAGGGGAACAGTGTTCGGGAATTGGGGAGGGGAACAGTATTGGGGAATTGGGGGAAGGGAACATTGTGTTTTTCCAGGACTCATCAGCTCCCAAGTCAAGTTGTCCATCAATGTTAGTTGTGGTGGGCTCAAGCTTTGCTCCAAGTCCAGTCACCACTTTAAATTTAGTTGCAGTGGGGTGTACTCCTCCATCCCATGCGGGAGTCGAACCGGCAACCTTGTTGAACACTGAGCCATGCTCTCACCAGCTCAGCGGCAGCTCAGCTTGGGTGCAGCTCACTGGCCCAAGTGGGGATCGAATTGGTGACCCTGTTGTGCAGAGCTCGCGCTCTTAACCAACTGAGCCCCTCGGCCGGCCCCAACTTGTGTATTATAGTTGAGTCTGATTTTGTGTGTGTGTGTGTGTGTGTGTGTGTTTATTACTTCATATATTTTATAAAAGAGCATATCGATTTTTATTTGATTGTATTATTAGTTTCAGGTGTACAAAACAACATAATGATTAGACATTTATACCCCTCACAAAGTGATTACCCCACCAAGTCTACTACCCATCTGACACCATACAGAGCTATTACAATACCATTGACTATATTCCCTACGCTGTACTTCACATCATAGTTGACACTGAATAGTATTTTATATTAGTTTCAAGTGTACAGCTCAGTGGTTAGACATTTATATAATCTATGAACTGATTTCTCTTGATAAGTCCAGTACCCATCTGACACCCTACATAGTCTTTACAACATTATTAATTATATTCCCCATACTGTACTTCACATCCCTGTGACTATTTTGTGACTCCCAATTTGTATTTTCTAACCCCTTTACCTCCTTACTTATCCCCATCCAGCAACCATCAGTTTGTTCTCTGTATCTATTAACCCTATTTCTGTTTTGTTTCCTCTTTTATTCTGATCTTTAGATTGCACATACAAGTGAGATCATATGGTATTTATCTTTCTCAGTCTGATTTATTTCACTTATCATAATACCCTCTATGTCTATCCATATTGTTGCAAATGGTAAGATTTTATTCTTTTTTATGGCAGAGTAATGCTCCATTATATAAATGTACTACAGTGTCTTTATCTAGTTGTCTACTGATGGGCATTTTGGTTGTTTCCATATCTTGGCTATTGTGAATAGCACTGCAGTAAACATAAGGGTGCATATATTTTTTCAATTTAGTGTTTTGGATTTCTTTGGATAATAACTCAGGAGTGGAATTGCTGAGTCATAAGGTAGTTCTATTTTTAATTTTTGAGGAACCCCCATACTGATTTCCATAGTGGCTGCGCCAGTTTGCAGTCCCACCAACAGTGCATAAGGGTTCCCTTTTCTCCACACCCTCACCAACACTTGTTTGTTGATTTATTAATGATAGCTATCCTGATAGATGTGAAGTGGTATCTCATTGTGATTTTTATTTGCATTTCTCTGATAATTAGTGATGTTGAGCATCTTTTCATATTTCTATTAGCCATCTGTACATGCTCTTTGGAGAAATGTCTCTATGTCCTCTGCCCATTTTTTAATTGGATTGTTTGGATTTTTTGGTGTTGAGTTGTATGAGTCCTTTATAAATTTTGGTAATTAACCACTTATCAGATGTATCATTGGCAAATATCTTCTCCCATTCAGTAGGGTGTCTTTTTGTTTTGTTTTGATTTCCTTCGCTGCGAAAAAACTTTTTAGTTTGATGTAGTCCCATTTGTTTATATTTTCATTTGTTTCCCTTGCCTGAGGAGATAGATAAATGAAAATGTTATTAAGGGTAATGTCTGAGAGTTTACTTCCTATATTTTCTTCCAGGAGTTTTATGGCTTTGGGTCTTACATTTAGGTTCTTGTGGGGTGGGGCTGGCCACCCAGGCATCGAATGCCGCTCCAAGTGGGCGGGGTGGTGTTCCAGGGAACTAAGGAGTGAGTTTGGTGGTTTCTACAAAGTCAGTGCAGTCTCAGCCCCTGCACTGGTATTGGGCCCATGACCACCCTGCAAAAAGACCCCAAGAACACCATGTCCAGCCACTGCCTGTCTCAGGCCTTCAAGCTCCTGAGAGCTTCCCAAGAGATGCTGTGGCACAGGCCTTGGGTTACTGTCCACCAGGCTGTCCACCTGCTGCAAACAGGCTTCATCAGCCCGTAGGGTGGGGCCAACAACTCAGCAGTCCAGAATTTCCCAGGTTATGTAGCACCAGCTATACTGCGAGTGAGGTCACAGGGCATCCTCAAGGCAGTGCACACGCATGGATTCCACCAGACCATTGTGGTCCCAGATTTGGCCCTTCAGGGGAGGTCTTAACACTGAAAAGATGGTGCCCTCTTTTAGGGCACGTGTGTCTGGCTCCACACAGGGATAACAATGGCTCCTGTCCCTCCAGCTCCTGCGCCAAAGCCACGCAAGTCAGTCCTTCCCCACCTCTCCGCCAGAGACCAGGTGAGTGCCCATAAGCGAGCGAGTCCACGTGCCGGCTTTACAAGAGGGTGTCTGGGTTGCCAACTGCCCTCCACCCCAACCAAGAAGGGCAGACAGTCCCTGATTTTCACAGCCAGATGCTGTGGGAGCTGCTCTTCCCAGCACAGGGCCCCTGGGCTGCGGAGCCTGGCTCGGGGCTGGGGTTCCTCCTTCAAAGGGGACTTCCAACACCGAGGTATCTGTCCCCCGCATTCAACCACTATCTGTGGATTTGGGGTCAGCTTGTTTCGCATCCCCACCCCTCCTAGCAGTCCCTATATGGCCTCTTCTTTATCCTTAGTTACAGAGGCTCTCTTCAGCTAGTTTTCAGATGATTCTTGACAGTGATTGTTTTATAATTTATTTGTAATGATTGTGTGATCCTGGGATGCAGTAGGCATAGTGTTAACATAATCTGCCTTCTTGGACTTTTCTCCATAGTGATTTTTAAAGAGTTCTAATTTTTTTGGTTAGTGGTGTTTTAAAAAAATTCCCCTAGTAGCGAAAAAGTACTTGTCATCTCATCCTCAGACTTCTTTTATCTTCCCGCCATTCAGGAGCATAAGCTAACCAAGCAATTGCCCTTCTGGGTGGGGATGTGAGTGTGTGTGTATGTGTGGGCATGTGCATATATGTGATAGATTTAAAAAATTAGGACATATGTGCTCATTACAGACACACACCCTTCCTGACCTTATTGAAATTGTCTGAGAAAGACTGGAAAGACTGAGTCAAGATTATAGGACATGGCTTAGCAAGAACAACGGGAGTAGGGTCTAGCATGGAAAGAGGAAAGGATATAGAAGTGAATCTTGTTCATTATCTCTTTGCTCCAATGCCAGGATTTTTTTAGCAGGAATTTAATTGAAACAGCCTTGGGATTTTGCATTAGTTCTAGAGAGATCCACGCTAAGCTGATCTAAAAGCCTTATTTAAAATAGACCTAACCTCAATTACACAGGGAGCTGGAACGTATAGCTATACCTCGGAGATATGGCAGGTTCAGTTCCAGGCCACCTTAAGTGAATATCGCATTAAAGCAAGTTGTGATCTTTTTGCTGGTGGAGGGTCCTACCTCCAGTTTGTAAAATATGCAACACGTGAAGCTCAATAAAGAGAAGCACCGTGAAACAAGGTATGCCTGGTTTGTCCTTTTTCCCCTTCCGCAAACGTAATAACAGGGTCATGAAGAGAGTGAGTCCCACTAGATTCCATCTCATCTGTCAGTAGGGCTCTAGTAAGTATGTTTTTAAAAAATGGGATAGTTATCCATGATTTTTATTCTTGGAAAATTAGTTACATTAACACCAAATCCCCTGTGGGATTGAGAAGATGGCATGTATAGCATTTAAAAGCATAATTGAAACTCCTCGTATAATGTTATATCTCAATTTTAAAAGTTCTAGAAATACTGTGATGAAAGTGTGTTCTTAAAACTAATCTCTTAATCCTGAGTAGTCACCCTTTTCTTTTACTGTTAAAAAGGCTTTTAGTCCTTTTATATGGAACCACAGAGCCTATAGGATCTACTTTTCAGCCCATGCAACATTGTTTTTCATATGGGGATGATGTGATAACTTGCGCAATTTGCTTTAAAACACGCATGCTTTCCTTTAGCCTATTTTGTTTTTTAAAATTTTTTTGTTGGAAAAAAAATCATAAAACAATCAATGAGATGGCTTATCAGTGCCTGGAACTCAACAACCAACTGGCACGCATTCTGTAGTGTAGCTACATTAATGATGTTGGCTGTTTTGCTTTAGCAGGCATCCTGAATCTAAACATGCTGTCATTTGAGGGCTCAACTAGAGACAACTATTTATGTAAGAAAGACAACAGGAGACCAAGTTCCTAGCCTCAGCCTGTACTGCTGTCTACTATATCCTAGCATATATAAGCCATTGTTGAATCCTTTGAACTGACAATCATCTTTGTATGATGTTAGTAAAGTGTGCTTTATGATGCAATTCTAAATAAGCGTTTTAGAATTCCCTGTTGGAGGGTTGACTAAAGTAACTTCAGTCTTTATACACTGAGGGCAATTTTGTCTCCCACGGGACATTTGGCCATGCCTAGAGACATGCTTGGTTATAACGGGGGAAGGGGTGCTACTGGCATCTAGTGGAGGCCAGAGGAGCTGCTGAACATTTTATAATGCATAGGACAGCCTCCAACAAGAATTTTCCAGCCCAAGATGTCAATAGTGCTGAGATTGAGAAACAAACTCAAAAATTATCTCTGGAAATGCTCACCGTTTAGTCAGGCTTTACTACTTGCTTGAATATGTGTGCCATGGAATTGCAGTGGCTTTATTAATGGAAACCATGAGGTGTCTTAGCTGTGAGTGTGAACAGGAAAGTGTTAATGAAACGTTAACTGATCATGACGCTCATGACTTAGAATGACGTATTCCCAGCAATGTGTCCAAAGGTTTGTGACAGATAAACATGGTGAGGGTCAAGGACTTGCAAATATGTCAGGTAAACATGTTTAGTATGGAGACAGAAACAATCCGTTCATCCCAGTGAGCAAACATGAAGAATGACAAGGGGCCTTCTTGAACAAACAGATTTCAGAGAAGAAACGTCATGGGACTGATGAACTGGTCAGCGGGTACTACCCCCAACTTGACACACAGAAGCAGCAGGGAAGTTCATAGAAAACCATGGGCCACATTTATTCATTTAACTGTTTGGTTGATGGAAAAAAATATATTCACACAAATTTATGAGACTATTTCATACTCAAGTATATTAAAGATAATGCTCTTGAATATGGCTATGTTATACCTCTTTTCCTCTTCTACTGTCTATCCTATAGCTATAGCAGCAAGAAATCTTGGACAAATTTAATATTCTCTAAGAAAGATGATAAAGATAAGATTAAAACTGGTGAACTAAAATGAATTAATTTTTTTTTTAAACAAATTCATTAGATTGACCATTTAGCAACTGGCTGTTGAGCAACTTGCCTAGAGCTGCTTCTATGTGTGTTTTGGGTGAGGAGAAGGGAGCTGCTGATTATTGTCTGTGATTTGTGCTGTCAAGAAGCAGAACACTGAGATCTCAGAACTCCATGTGAAACGAGGGAAATGAGGCCATTGTGTCGCTACCTTCTGATCATCCTGGAAACACCTGCTGACACTTTGCTCTTCAGGGCTTTTCTCCAAAGGCCAAATGTGGGTACCCAGCCAAAGGCCAGGATGCTACGATGAGTAACCAGAAGAGCTCTTTCTATCCCATCTGCTGTCTTAGCACTCCAACATATCCATTCAGAAACCTACGAACCTGAGAATGAGAAGCCCTCTTACTCTCTATCTAGGCTTAAGGGACAGGAGAGAATGAAATATATTTCCTGTATCAAATATTGCACTCTCACAGATGAGCTGCCTCTTAAAGAATCTGTGGTCAAGTGTGCTTATTTATGCTTCAGTCAGGTGAGAAAGGAATCTGGAACTCTTGAAAGCTGCATGTTTTCATCAGTAACTCAGGGCTATTCATCATATCAAGACATTTAGGCAGAGGCTGGCAGAGGCCGGCCGAGTGGCACGTTGGTTAAGAGCTGGTTTTGGGACGCCAGCGGCACGGGTTCGTATCCTACATATGCGGGCCAGTGACACTGCCCTCTACAGCTAAGATGATGAACAACAGCTCCACCTGGAGCTGGGTTGCTGTGATTCCCTGGGACGGCATAGCTGCAGCCCCTGCTGCAGTGGGCTGCCATAGGCTACAGTGAGTGGCTGGCAGCCAGCATGAGCAGTGGGCAGCCAGTGTGAGCTGCCAAGAACCGCTGTGAGTGGCCATTTAGAGGCCGGCGAGTGATCTGCCTCATCCAGGAAGAGCGCAATGATGATACCAACATGGGCCAGTGAAGCGACGTCCTCCACAACTAGACTGAAGAACAAAAGAGCAGCAGCTTGTCTGTTCCCCTTCCCCAATTCCCTAATGCTGTTCCCTCCCCCAATTCCCCAATAAAAAATCTTTAAAAAAAAAAGACATTTAGGCAAAGGTGAGATTTGAAGCTGTAAAAAAGAATGGCCAAGGAAGAGGCAGAATATGAGAAACAACCACTGAGGGAGATAGAGGTGGTCATGGAGGTCAAACTGGAGTGACTCAGACTCTGGACACGAAGGGAGGAGAAGGAGAAAGCTGGTGGACCCAGTGACATTAAATTCCACCTCTGCTGTCTGCAAGCTAAACATTTTACACCACTATTTTATGTCTATAAATCCATTTCCTTTCTTTAAAATGGAGCTATTGATACATAGTTCATATTTATATTCTTAAATTCGTGTGTATATGTAAGGTACCCAGCATAATGCCTGCCTCAATTACCTTTCTTGGTTTCATTCCCTGAAGATAATGGCAAAATTGGCAATTACTGAACAGATTTTTTTTTTTTTTTTGAGGGCAGTGTCACTGACCTTCATATGTGGAACCCAAACCAGAGCCGCTGGCTTCCCAAGCCAGCACTTAACCACCATGCCACTCAGCTGTCCCTGAACAGATTTTTAAAAGATGAAACAGGTAAAATTGGATTAGTCTGTATTTTTTCCTTCAAGAAGAGTGTTAAGTTAAGCCATATAATTTACCATCCAATCGGAACACTTTGTAGAATGGAAAGGGGTGCTGAAATAATTAAAATTGTATAATATTTGAAAATTATATTGACCAAAAAACTGTTTTTATCATCTTGGTGGACCTATACCTAGTGCTACACAAAAGATAATCTCAAAAAGAGAGTTTTATCCAAAATAATAAAAATATATGTATGAATACGTGTGTGTACTCTAAAGAGCAAAAATTTAAGAACTCCATTGATTATATGAACATTAAAAAATAACAGGAGCAGAACAATTACTCTTGGTACATATTCACATAATTTGATCAGTTTCTTATTATTATCTAATAAAGCATCACTTGTATTTTTGTAAAGAATGTGTTTTTTTCCAAGAGTTTTTTTAGTTTCATTTTTTCCATAAAATTGCTTATAATCTTCCTTAATATTGTAAATGTGAAATTTCGACATTTTCAATTTATTCCTTGTAGAGTGTAATATTTTTAATTGAGCAATTAGTCTCTCTACAGCTGCTGATGTACCTGATAAGCTTAGAGCAAATTCTACTAAATAGAAGTTACTTTTAATGCTATTTTTGTGTGTGTGTTGACATGCGAATTTTGTCCTTTTGCCTTTGCTCAGACTAACTTAATTTGACAAAAATTTTTTTTTTTTTTTTTTTTGAGGGCAGTGTCACTGGCCCTCATATGTGGGATCCGAACCGGGGCCACTGGCTTCCAAGGCCAGCGCTTAACCACCACGCCACTCGGCGGGTCCAACAAATATTTTTTAAAAAAAAGTTTTAGATAAGTTATTTTTAATTATGATTTGTTTGCTATATTTAGATGCTGAAAAACTGTAGAATTTCTCAATTCCTTTTATTCCAATACACAATACAAATTTGCTCAATTATAAGTAGAAACATCATCAAAAGACTTTTTTCAAGAATTGAGATACTCTAAATTAAGTCATGCTATTTTGAACTATGGTCAATTAATTTGCTTAGTTGTGCTCTTGTTTTTGTTGGGAGACATTTCAATGTTTTCTTGTTTACAAGCTTTGTTTTCAATCATAATTCAAGTTGCAAAGTTAAAAAACGTGAAGGTTGTTGGTGTTCCATTAGTCAAATATCTTGATCGAAGATTTCCCACTGTATTGGTTTCCTGTGGTAACCGCAAAAAATTACGGCAAATTTGGTGGCTTGAAACCCTGAAATTTATTCTCATAGTTCTGAAGGCTGAAAGTCTGAAGTTTGTTTCACTGGGCTAAAATCAAAATATCAATCTCTCAATGGAGACTCTAGGGGAGGAGTCTTCCTTGCCTCTTTCTGTCATAGGCCAAGGCTGCATCTCCAATCTCTGATCCCACGGTCACATTGCCTCTTGCTCCTCTGCCTGTGTCAAATTTCCCTCTGATTCTCATAACAAAAAGATTCACGTGACTTCATCTAAGGTCCACATGGATAATCTAGGAAAAGCAACCATCTCAAGATCCTTAACTCAATCACATCCACAAAGTCCAAAATTTTTTGCCATATTAAGTAATGCTATGGGTTTGGACAAATGTATAATGACATGTATTGTGGCTTCACTTTTTGTATGTACTCAAGAAAACTTGCAAGAAGGAACAAATTAAATTCATTTAGTAGAACATTCATTAGACCTTAAATAAAAAAGCTGTGCTCCATGGGCCAGCTGAGTGGCGCGGTTGGTTAAGCGCTGGCTTGGGAAGCCAGCAGCCCCGGTTCGGTCCCACATGTGAGGGCCAGTGACACTGCCCTCAAAAAAAACAAAAAAAAAAGCCGTGCTCCACAGAGTGATATTGAAATGCACTTTTATGCAACTGCATGTTTTACACTGTCACCTTCAAGCGCTGTCGCAAAGTAACTTAGCTTTTTGAAATAGATGCCGAAGTTCCTTCAGTAGATTTGTGTCTTCTGCTTTTCACATTGTCAGTGATACTCCCAGGTGTAAATGTGGATTAATATTTTGAGCAAGTTCATGTTCATTTTTGACTTCCTTGATAAATGAAAGTCAGTACTAAAATTTTTTAAATTAAAATTGCACTTTTGGGGTTTATTCCTTCTAAAGAGGCTCATTTAAAAAATAACTTAAAACAGTTAACAAGTAATAATATACATATACTCGTAGATTTATGCTACACAATAAACCTCAAAACCAGTGAGGCAAGAGAACTCAAATATTTACCGTAGTCCTTTCAATGGCAAGATTATTCAATATTTCCTGCACATGCATGAAAAGAGCCTGTATTAATCCCTATTGCTGCTCTAACAAATTACCTCAAATTTAGTGGCTTAAAACCGTCATTTTTCTCCTATAATTTTGAAGGTCAGAAGTTGAATCAGTCTCCTTTTTCTTCAGGGCCAGTTCATTCTGGAGGCTCTAGGGGGAGAATCCACCTTGGAATGCCTTGGAAACGGTCCTGCAAGGTTAGGATCCTGCAGGCTTCTGGTCAACACATTTTTGTCAACTGATCAATACGTAATCTTGTTTTGTTCGTTTTAAAATGTCTTATTTAATGTATATCGTTGATTCATTAACAGCGAACTCATGCCAACAGACTATAACTCATGCCTGAACGAAGGTCGTTTAACACACATTCTCTGCAAGGCACCTGAAAGCCTTCTTACAGTTAGGATCGCTAGAGGGCGCTGCAGCACCGTGATTGGGCCATTTTAAACAGCAAAGTCACCAACAAAAGGCACAAAAATGAGAAAAATGTGGCACTAATTAGACCATGGAAAGGATACTTGTTTTCAGGATGAGAGCTGAAACAAGAAGGCAGAGCGTGCCTGGTTTGACAAGGAACCCTGGTTTCTCCTCATCTCTGTCCACAAATTATTACAAAAAGGCCCTGAAGATTGATTTTGGGATTAGAAAATCTTTTCAGTGAGTAGCTGAATTAGCAAATATGGAATCCATAAATAATGAAGATTCCTGTGTTACAACTTTGTTCCAGAAAAGTAGTACAAATTTTTCAATTAGTAGCAAGTGTGTGAGGATAGTTTTTCAACAATGAGATTTGTCATTTCAAATAATTGCTTAACAGGTTTTCTTTCTTTTTTTTAAAGATACCTCGTTGTTTTAGTTTGATTTTCTGTTATTGCTACTGTCGTTGATTTTTTATGCATTTGTTAGTCATTTGTCTTCTATAAATTTTTGTTTCTAAATTTCATTGGCCATTTGCTTTGAATGTAAAGACTTTCTCCCAGGTTTTATTTTATTTTAATTAATTAATTTGTCTTATAGCTGAATTTGCAGAATGCTTGGCATGCGGGGGTTTTGCATTTTTTTATGGGGTACTCAAATCTATCAACATTTCCCCCCTTTCAAGATATGTATCTGAAAACAAAAGAAAGATACAGGGCACAGGGAGGATCCAGGGAACTTTTATTCCAATTCCTCCTTTTCTCCTTGTCTCCCCTCCTCCCTTCTTTTCTTCCTCCCTCCTTCCTTCCTCCCTTTTTTAAAGATGCTAAATTTTTTTTTTTTTTTTTATTTAGCTGAGCCATCCTGCTACCTGTTGGCAGCTCAGTGACAGCTCAGCTAGGGCTGGGAATCGAACCAGCGACCCTGTTGCTCAGAACTTGTACTCTTGAGCGAGCTCTTAACCAATTGAACCACTTGGCTGGCCCTTAAATCTTTTTATTGACAGAAATCAATTTGAAAAGATACCAAAGATTCAAGAGAAAGAGTGTTGGATGGAGTAATGTCCCAGAAGAAACAAGAACAAATGTCCTGGGTAGTTTAGATGTGGCAGAAATAGACACTATCTATCTATCTATCTATCTATCTATCTATCTATCTATCTATCTATCTATTTTTTTTGAGGGCAGTGTCACTGGCCCTCATATGTAGGATCTGAACCGGGGTTGCTGGCATCCCAAGCCAGTTCTTAACCACCGCACCACTTGGCCAGCCCCACAATTTATATTTTAAACTGGGGGTGCTGAAATAAGAGTAATTAAGTGACCTAAGGAGAGGGATCTTATTCTTTTCATGAGTTTCTGTTCTTCAGAAGACCTGGTTGGTGGTGCTCAACAAATTCTTCAGGAGTTGAAGGTTGGAGGTATAGTTGGGATTATAATTAAGGACTCTCTTATTAGACCACATCTTTAAAAAAAATTCAGCTTTATTGAGGTATAACACATTTTTTGGGGGAAGCGAGCTACAATGAGCTTTTTGTTTCTTTGAGTACCATGCCTTACCAAGTACATATTTGAAAGAACATTTTACTGAGTGAAAGCAATACAATTGATGGGTACACCTTTAGCCTAGTGAAATGAACAGTCTTGATTTCAACTCTTTTAACATTTTATTTAGAAACCAAGAGTAAAAGGCAAAGTCTGCTCTGTAGGCTGTGCCTGCTCAATAGTAGAAAGTTAAAGGCCCTTTTTTTCCCCAGAAGTCTAGCCTGACATAATTTGGCAAAGACATTGGACACAAATCTATCCTTCATATAAATTAGATTGCTTTTCACCTTAATGGTATTTAATCCCAACTATATGCATATTGAAACTTTGTACAAAGTGTTGTTCTATCCTGGGAAAACATCACAATTTTTCTAAAGTGTATGATGGATGTGTCTGCAAGAGAGTGATCTAAGAAAAATTAAAATCAAGATCAGAGTTTTTCTTTTTTTCTTTGCTTTCTGACCCCCTTCACCCATTTTTCTCACCTTCTACTTGCTGTCTCTGTTCTCTGTATCTATGACCTTTTTCTTTTTATCTTTCTCTGTCTGACTTACTTCACTTATCATTGTGAAGCTTAATAAACAGAAATCTCATTTAAATTGAATTTGAAGGGCCTATAGGGGATGCTTCTGTGGGGGCTAAAAAAATTATTACTTTTCACACTACCTTCTAAGTTCTTCTAGCTGGGCTAATCATCAAATTAACAGAGACAGATTAACTGGAGAAAATAAAATGTTAATACATGCACCTGGGGAATTCACATTGGCATGAAAATTCCAACATTGAGTATATATGACATTTCGGACAAAGGAGAAAAGAAGTGAAACAGGATGTTAGGTTTCAGAAGTGGGTGATTTACAGGTATTTGAGGTAGAGTGGGACATACATGACAGGAATATTCTTGCTGGGCAACTCTGAAACAATGGAACACCGTGGGTGGGTATCAAGCCTTCTGTCCTCTTACTTATCATACTTAATTCAAATTAGGTTACAGCAGTATTCTAAGATGCCCTTCCTGAAGCAGGTTTCTCTGTCTCAATCTCTTGGGCAGGAAAGGGGGCAGGGGCAAAGTTTCTTTCTGAGTCTTATCTATTAATAAACAGCTTAAAATCAATGCCCCAAAAGGCAGCTTCAGGGTTCTCTTCACTCTTGTGCCCTACCACTCAGTCAATTACCGAAAACAGGAAAAGAGATACTTTTCATCTCCATCAGGAAGGTGTTTTTCTACTCTGCTATCTGCAGGAAGAAGGAGGATCTCATCTGGCAACCACTCAGCCAATGAAAGATTGTTACAACTTAGCCAATGAAAAGCGACTACACATAGAACCCCCAGTTTCCTCCAATGGACTCTTTGTTTACAATAGCCTCCTATGAAATCCTTCTTTCCTCTAACAAAAATGTTCCTCTCCTTTGTTCTCTGGACTTGTGTATGGCTCACAGTTAAACGGCATGAGTCAAATTAATTACTTGTTTTCCTGAATAAACCCATGTTGCTGGAGAAATATGTATTAGTTTAAGGTCAAACGCATAATGCCCTCGAAATTGATCCATGTGACAAATGGTAAGATTTCATTTATTTCATTTATTTATTTATTTTTATGGCTGAAATCTATCTATCTATCTATCTATCTATCTATCTATCTATCTATCTATCTATCTATCTATCTATCTATATCTCACAGCTTATTTATCCATTGAGAGAACTGCCTTTCCAGTCAAAGAAACTCACTTTCAGGACTTTAATTCTAAATTGCAGACTGAATTGTTGAGAAAACCACCACCCAGAATTCTGTGGATCAAGACAGATTAATTTATCATATCAACCAGGTCTTATGCAATATATAAAGATGATAGTAAAGGCTTAATAAAACTTGTATGTTCTTGGAATTGTCAAACCAACCAGTAAGAATAATGGATATAGTCACCTTCTCACAACAGTAGCAAAAGACAAGTTAATGTTAATTAAATCTATTCCAAATACATTTCACAGTTTTTACAAGGTGAGAAGTGCTTTGCAAGCAACTCAGTAGAGAATTGCTTCTTTGTGGATTTTTGTTTTGTTTTATTTTTTTTAAATCACATGCATTAATCAAGAAGATTACCAGTCTAACATGAAGTTTTTATTTTGGATTATTTAACTACATATGATACTATTTGGTAGATGAGTCGATACAGAAAACAAAAATACAAGTTTAGATCTATAGCCTGAAGTCATATTTTTTTTGTGTATGGGGCATTTAACCTAACATTATTATTATTATTATTATTATTTTTTTAAGATTTTATTGAGGAATTGGGGGAGGGGAACAGCGTTGGGGAATCGGAAAGGGGAACAGACAAGTTGCTGTCTTTTTGTTCTTCAGTCTAGTTGCGGAGGACACTGTCTTCCCGGATGAGGCAGATTGGTCACCAGCCTCTGGATGGTCGCTCATCACGGCTTTTGGCAGCTCACGCTGGCTGCCAGCCGCTCATGCTGGCTGCAGGCCACTCACTGTAGCCTATGGTAGCCCACTGCAGCAGGGGCTGCAGCCTACACCGTCGCCGGGGCTCGCACAGCCCAGCTCCAGGTGGAGCTGTTGTTAGCTGTAGAGGGCAGTGTCACTGGCCCTCATATGTAAGTTCTGAACCAGGGCCGCTGGCATCCCAAAACCAGCTCTTAACCAATGCGCCACTCAGCCAGCCCCTAACCTTATTTTTTATACCAAAATAATCTTAAATGAAATAGAATGGATTTTCATTGTACTAGGGTAAACTAAATTCTGATTTTAATTATCTTTTGGTTATGTTTACATTTATAATAATTTTTTTTTTTTTTTTTTTGAGGGCAGTGTCATTGGCCCTCATATGTGGGACCGAACCGGGTCCCTTAACCACCGCGCCACTCGGCCAGCCCTTACATTTATAATTATTTAGATTCAATTTATTTAGCATATTTTCTGGACTTTTCTATTAAAGTCCAAGAATGTCACTTCAAGGACTGAATTATGACTTTTTTTTTTTTTGCCAAAATGTAATTCTCAATTATAGTGTTAATATTTATCTTGTATATGAAATTATAGATATATTTGAAGAAAAAAAATCTGTAACAGTGATTCTAATCCTAGCTAGTAGGGGCAAGGGAAACACACTAAAATATCTTTGGGAACTTTAAAAAACGTCAATGTCCTGCTTTAGCCTTAACGAATTAAACCATAAATTCTAAGGAAGGAGCCCAGCATTTGCATTTTTATAAAAAGTTTCCAGGTGATTTTTATGTATCACCAGGATTGGGAATTATCAATCTATATAGCACGATGGTAACTTTTCCATACATAATTAAGCAATTTATTAAATTCCAGATAAAATGATAATCATTTTCAGCATGTCTAGTGAATGTATATTATGTATGCCATTCTTGTTATAAAGCTGTTTGGATCATTTCACATGATGAATCACTTCTATTTTTTAAATTATTTTTTAAATAATTGTTTTATTTTTTAATTACAGTTGACATACAATATTATATTAGTTTCAAGTGTACAACATAGTGATTAGACATTTATATAACTTATGAAATGATCACCCTGATAAATCTAGTACCCATCTGAACACCATACATAGTTATTACAATATTATTGACTGTATTTCTTATGCTGTACTGTACATACTCATGACTATTTTGTAACTATTAATTTGTACTTCTTAATCCTTTCTCCCTTTTCACCCACATCCAGTCCCCTCCCAGCTGGCAACCATCAAAATATTCTCTGTATCTATGAGTTTGTTTCTGTTTTGTTTGTTTTGTTCTTTAGATTCCACATATAGGTAAAATCATACGGCATTTGCCTTTCTCTGTCTGACTTATTCCACTCAGCATAACACCCATTAGGCCCATCCATGTTGTAGCAGATGGCAAGATTTCATTATATTCTATGGCTGAGTAATATTCATTGTAACACTTCTTCTTTATCTATTCATCTATTGGCGAACACTCAGGTTGCCTCCATATCTTGCCTATTGTAAATGATGCTACAATAAACATATGAATGCACATATCCCTTCAAAGTAGTGTTTTGGGTTTCTTTGGATAAATACCCAGAAGTGGGATTACTGGGTCCTTCTTTGTCTCTTGTTATAGTCTTTAAAGTCTATTTTGTCTGATATAAATATTGTATTTTTAAAAAAATTTATTTTCAAGGTCCGGCCGAGTGGCGCGGTGGTTAAGCGCTGGCTTGGGAAGCCAGCGGCCCTGGTTCGGTCCCACATGTGAGGGCCAGTGACACTGCCCTCAAAAGAAAAAAAAAAATATTTCCACTTTCATGAGATACCATTTTCCACCCCTTAACTTGTAGTTTGTGTGCGTCTTTCAGTCTGGTGAGCCTCTTGTAGTCAGCATAGGTGTATGTAAGAGTCTTGTTTTCTTATCCATTAAGCCACCAAGCTTTTGACTGGAGTATTTAATCCATTTACATTTAAAGTAATTGCTGATAAATATGTAGTTATTGCCATTTTATTACTCATATTTTTCATCTTTTTTTTTCTTTTACTTCTTAAAGAAGTCCCTCCTACATTTCTTATAACATTGCTTTGATATTAATGAACTTCTTTTTTTTTTTTAAAGATTTTATTGGGGAATTGGTGGAGGGGAGCAGCGTTGGGGAATCGGGGAAGGGGAACAGACAAGTTGCCGTCTTCTTGTTCTTCAGTTTAGTTGCGGAGGATGTTGCTTCACTGTTGGTATCATCATTGCGCTCTTCCCGGATGAGGCAGATCGGTCGCTGGCCTCTGGATGTCGCTCATCGCGGCTATTGGCAGCTCACGCTTGGCTGCCAGCCGCTCACGCTGGCTGCGGGCCACTCACTGCAGCCTATGGCAGCCCACTGCAGCAGGGGCTGCAGCCCACACCATCACCGGTGCTCGCACAGCCCAGCTCCAGGTGGAGCTGTTGTAAGCTGTAGAGGGCAGTGTCACTGGCCCTCATGTGGGATCCGAACCGGGGCCGCTGGCATCCCAAAACCAGCGCTTAACCAATGCGCCACTCGGCCGGCCCTTAATGAATTTCTTTATTTTTTTCTTGTCTGGGAAGCTCTTTATCTTGTCCTTCAATTCTAAATGATAACTTTGTTGGGTAGAATAATCTTGGTTGTAGGCCCTTGCTTTTCATCATTTTGAATATCTTGTGCCAATCCCTTCTGGCCTGCAAAATTTCAGCTGAGAAATCAACTGACAGTCTTAGGGGAACTCTCTTGTAGATCACTAATTGCTTTTCTCTTGCTGCTTTAAAAATTCTCTCTTTGTCTTTAACCTTTGGCATTTTAATTATGATGTGGCTTGGTGAGGGGGGTCTTTGGGTTCATCTTGTTTGGGACTCTCCATGCTTTCTGGGCTTATTTGTCTATTTATAGCCTTCACCAGGTTAGGAAAATTTTGTCATTATTTTTTCAAATAGGTTTTCAATTCTTTGCTCCCTCTCTTTTCTTTCTGGTACCTCAATGATGCAAATGTTGGTATGTTTGGTGTTGTCCCAGAGGCCCATTAAAGTGTCCTCATTTTTTTGGATTCTTTTTTTCTTTTTGTTGTTCCAATTGGGTATTTTCTGCTGCTTTAACTCTAAATTGCTGATTAGATCCTCTACTTTGTCTAATCTACTGTTGATTTCCTCTAATGTATTCTTTATTTCAGTTATTGTATTCTTTATCTCTGACTGGTTCTTTCTTATGTTTTGTATCTCTATTTTTATGTTCCCTATCTCTTTGTTGAAGTTCTCACTGAGTTCATCAATTCTTCCCCTAAGTTCATTGAACATCCTTATAACCAGTGTTTTGGAATCTGTGTCTGATAGATTGTTTGTCTCCATTTTATTTAGTTCTTTTTCTGAAGCTTTCTTCTGTTCTTTCATTTGAGACATGTTTCTTTGCTCCCCATTTTGGCTGCTTCCCAGAGGGTAGGGCTGCTATGTCTTCTGGTCTTAGGAGAGTGGCCTTATGTTGTAGGTGTCTTCTGGGGCCCAGTAGCAGAGTCTCCCTTGTCACCTGATCTGGGTGCTTCAGGTGTTTCCCTTGTGTGGGTTGTGTGTGTCCACCTGTTGTAGTTGAGCCTTGGTTGATATTTGCATGTCAATGGGAGGGATTGACCCTTGGGCTGATTGGTTGTGAAGCCTTGCAGTCGCTACAGTGAAGAAGTTGTTGTTCAGGGGCTGACCCTGTGGAGCAGGGTTCACTTTAGCAGGGCTCTGGTGCATCTTCAGTCTGCCCTTTGGGTGTGTTGCTAATGGAGACAACTGGGTGTTGCTATGGCTTGATCCAAAACCTGTTGTTGGGTATGCCAGTCTCAGGGCCTCCTAGGAGAAGCCTCGCCACAAGCCAAATTTAGCCATAGCCTGTGCCCTGCATGTGGCCACTTGGAATGAGCCACAAAGCAATCTGCAGATGGCAGCCACCTGAGTTGAGCTTGGAGATGCCTGAGAGAGGCGAAACCATAAACTGAGGCTGGCTGCAGCTAGTGCTTGGGTTGGGGCTACTCTACACAAAGTATGGGGCATGCTGAGGCCAGATTCTTCTTGTTGGGTTTTGTGAACCTTTGAGAGATTTTAGGAAAGTCCACAGTATGAACCCAGACAAGCCGTTTGTATGGAAAAGCCACTGGAAATGGCTTGGGTGGATCTGTAAGTTGAGTGGGATGGTGTCTTAGAGAATCACCAGGGCAGGGTGGAGAGGGTTAGCTAAGTTGATGGAGACTCAGGTATGGCTGCCACCTGTGTCTACAAGCTGGAAAGGGGGAGGGCTCAACAAAGGAACAATGGATTCTATCACACTTCTCTCTGGAAGAAAGCTGCCCCTCCAGCTCTTGCCCTGAAGCCAGGGTATTCAGTTATCTTTTGAGCTGCTGCCCCAGTGTTGGAATTCAGAGCATGTGAGTCCATCTTAAGTAAATCCATGTGTGGAATGTTTAAGGGGAACACCTGGGATTCCAACAGTCTTCCATTTCCTTCAGCTACAATATCTGGTGTTTTTCACATCCAAAAGGAGTTCTCTTCCCAGCACTGGAACCCTGGTCTGGGGATCCTGGTGTGTGGCTGGGACCCCTTATTCCCCAGGAAGGACCCCTGCAGCCAAGATATTGTTTCCAATTTTTAACCGTCACATGCGGTTGTGGGACTAGTTATAGTACTTCTGTTCAGCTAGAGTTCAGGTGACTCTCAATGATGGTTGTTCTGTAGGTTAGTTGTAATTTTTATATGGCTGTGAGAGGAGGCAAACACAGCTCTGACCTAGTTTGCCATCTTGTTTGGAAATCATATCACTTTTTTTCTTTTCAATTCTCTAGTAACTTCTCCTTTATTTCCTTGAAGTCTTAAAGGACTTTGATTATTAAGGGATAAAATTTTGTTGCCATTTTATTTTGATGATCAAATATTTTCAAAAGCATTTTTTTCCATTACTAATAACCTCGTGATGAGTATAGTAAAATTATAATGTATTGGAATTTTGTGAAATTTTCACCAAATATATAGCCTACCACACACACACTTGGCATGTATTGTCTGATAGTATTATGATTTTAACTTAAGCAATATTTAATTTTATATTTTCATAAGTGTTAGATATGATTTTATTGGTATTCCTCACTATTCCTTTTAATACTTCCCAATCATAAATGAACATGCATTCCAGAAAATCATACTTACTTGATAGTTACAAGAACTAAAACGCAGTAAATATATATTATTTTTTCATTCTATATAACTCTCCTTGGCATAGGATATTAAAGTCAAGCCTGAGCTGAAAACCAGGATATTTGTGTCTAGGTTGCTTTGTTAAATCATGGAACTTATCTATTTCTCATATTTTGGACTGAAGAATTGGGATAAAATCTTCCCATCATCTAACTTCAGTTTACTTTTTTTTCAGCTATTTGACCAGCATTCTACTGACTCAGTGAGTACCCACTATATTTATTTTACTTTATTCTGTTAAACTTTTTATTTTGAACTATTTTAGACTTATAGAAAAGTTGGAAAAATAGTACAAAAAGATTTCTTTACATCCTTCACCCTGCTTCCCCTAATGTTGCCATCTTACATAACCACAGCACAATGATTAAGAACAGGAAGTTAACATTGGTACAATATTATTAACTAAACTATAGCTTTTTTTTCTCAAATTTCATCAATTTTTCTACTATTATCCCTTTATGTTCCAGAATTCTATCCAGTGTCCCACATTGCATTTAGTTGTTAATTCTCTTTAGTCTCTTCCAGTCTGTAAGAGTTTCTTAGACCTTTATTATCTTTTATGATCTTCAGTTTTAAAGTGCTTCTCAATTTGGATTCTTATAATATTTTCACAACATTGGAATAATGTTATGCATTTTTGACAAGAATAGCACAGAAATGATGTGGTGTTCTTCTCAGTGCATCTTATCAAGAGGATTATTATGTCTATATCTTATCACCAGTGAGGGTTACCTTGAACACGTGGTTAAGTTGGTGACTGTCAGGTTTCTCCACTGTAAAGTTACAATCTCCCCCTTTGTAGTTAATATGTATCTTGGGGAGAAAATCCTACTTCTCCTCAAACTTTCACCCACTAATTTTTGCATTTATGTTTGGATCTTGTCTGCAACAAGTATTGTGGTACTTGTCTAATGGTGATTCTATATTTTTTTATCTCATATATTTCTTAATTGGAATTCTGTAAGGCAGAGCTGCTTCTTCTCTGAATTTACTTGCTTATTTTATTTCTTTATAACAGTATAGAATTATGAATATTTATTTTATTCTGTGTGTTGAAATCTAATACCATTATCATTTATTTTAAAAAATTCAATTTGCTCTAAAATTGGCCATTTAGGTTGACCTCTGTGTTCTTTTGACAAACCTTCATTTTTTTTAGTGTTTTCTTATTTTTCTGGCACCACACAATGTTCTTCATTATGTATCCACATGCAGCAAATATGTCTCTAATGAAATAAGACTGATCTTATGAGGGTGAAGTGCTAACTTAGAAGTAGAAAACTGATGAGTTAATGTGACGGTAATTATCTATTCCACGAATTAGTCCACATCTGTATTTCAAGCAATACAGTTGTAAAATGAGCGTTGCCTGCACCTCATTGATGCTTGTGTCAGTCACATAATATTGTTGAATAAATTAGTATTGTCAAATACCACCCATAAATAAAAATAAACTGAAATTACGTCTAACTTATGTAATTGTATATATATTTGTGCATGTTCAAATGAACCTAAGAATCTTCAAATTGTTTTAGGGGGTTCAAGGGACTTGATGGTTGGTCACGGAAAGGCATGACCACAGGTTGCAGTAGCACATACAAGCTTTATTGGGTGACACTCTGAAAACTCATGAGGTTTGCATGAGGTTTGCATGAGGTTGGGTGAAAACTCATGAGGTTTGCATGAGGGGGAAGTCCCTCTTATCATGAGACCTCCCAGAGTTTAAGATTTAGGAGCCACTGCTCAGAGGGGCGGAAGACAAGGGAACTCCATGGAGAGAGGGGAATCAGAGAGGGCACTTATGTGTCTGGGTGGCGCTACTCAGGAGCACAGCAGCAGACTTTGAGTCAGAGAACTCCAAAGGGGAACAGCAGCAGCTTGGGATCTTTATGACCCAGAGCTTAGCTTATCTATTGCTAGCAGATGTTGGGCACACTTTTATGGGGGCACAAAATAGGCAAGATCTAAATGGCTTAAAAAATCTGCTTTTTTGTATTATCCATGTTTTAAACAATTGGATTGTAAAAATTTGAATTTGGTACTGGCAGGCATTTGAATAGGTTTTTGCTGGCAGCGAAGAAATAAATAACGTAGAGACCAATACACAGAAGCCATATTTGACTCATCGGTATAAAGTAGTATCATGCTTTTCTCATGCTATATCAACTCTCAGTGCCACCAATCTAAGAATAATTATTGAAGGTGAGGTGGAGGGCTAAGCAACTTGTCTGTCAGCTGACATAAGAGGAAAATGAGTAATGGATGACAGACTTGTGCCTAGAGATAAAATACAAGACAGAAAAAGACCAACTGGAATCAACCCCAAAGCCATACTGACACTTTGGGAGAAAGAAATAGGAATAGAAGTGAGTTAATACATATAAAAAAGTAATGAAGTGAAGAAAAAAAATTAATGAGATGAAGGACAAAGAGGGTACTGGCTGGATGACTCTAGCCAGTATATTTTATGCAATCAAAATGCTATTAGCATGGACCATTAAAATAATAATAGTTTTAACACTGCATTGCAGCTCTCTCTCTCTCCAGTGGAATCCAATGAGAAGCTGAAGATAGCATACAATTCCTGATATCTACTCCCTACATACCAAGGGGGCTTGGGAAGAATCTTGAGTGGCACTTGTGGTGGAGTGGACAATGCTGGACTTGGAGTCCAAAGTCCTCCCCAGATACTGACATGGCTACTTGCCCCTCCCGAGGCCCTAAGTAGAAGACTTAACTGGATAGCCAGTTCCCATTGCAAAATGGGAGTAGAATTTACTAATTCATATGGTTGTTGTTTGTGCTGGAATAAGTCCCAGAACATAAATGCTACCAAAGGTGACTTTCCAAAAATTTTCTGAAGTTCACATGGTAACAGAGTAGGTGGTCACCCTACTGGATATGATTCAAAAGCCATGGAAACAGTCACTCTACAATGCTGACATGAAGATGTACTCCTTTATAATGCTTCATGAGACAGAGACCATGTGTATTTTGTCTACCTCTGAATATCCAACATCTTACACATCACATGGCACATAGTAAGTACTCCATCAATATTAGTCCATCAAATAAAGTCGTTATTCAAACCACTCCTTTGAGAAAACTTTGATTTTAACAAATAACCTGTGATGAATGCTAATGTTATCTATTAAACGGTTAATGTGTTGGCTTATGGTAATCGATCAAATTAGCTTCAGTCATGTAGTATTATCCTAGGGGAATGGGACATAGTTTTGATGAAAGGAGGTCAAGGGTGTGAAATATTGTTGGGGAAGGAAAGCATAGCTCTGGTGTTGGGGCAGGCAGTTGCTGAGCAGTCTAGAGGGAGCCAGAGGAGGTTAAATGCATTGAAAAAGGAATAATGTTCAGAAGCAGGAGAAGGTTAATGAATTGGCCACTTAAAGCATATATGGAGAACTTTCCAGGGAGGCGTTCTGTGCTTATATAACTTTTAATGTGTTTCAAGTCTCTATCATACTGTGGGTAAGATATTATGAAGTTAATCATATCTTGAGCATGGTTACTATTTCCTGGAGGTACACTTGAAAAGAGGTAGGCATCCATTTTTGTGGGTCCAACAAGCCAGTTATCTCTGAAGGATAGACCCCAGAAGGCCAATATGCAGAGAAGCATGAGGAAAGGAGGACTGAGGAAAGGGGAGAAGAAGTGACAGGCACATGGATTCAGTGAAGCAAGGCAGAAGCAGGAAAAAATAATGGAGGGAAAAGAAAGAAAAACAGGGGACACTAACAATGCTGAGAGCTACATGCCGTTAGTTAGTTACCTGAGCTGTGTTTCAAGACTCCTGCTCTACTCAATGGTTTCTTGGCATCGGGAGAGACCTCAGAAAACTTTTTATTTTTTCCTATTGTTTCACTCAGAACCTCAACTACAATTGCCTTTGAGAGTTATTCATCTGCTTCTCAAAGGCTGTTTGTACGGAAAGAAGTCTTTAGAATCTGAACACTATTGTGTGTGTCAGCTACCAAAAAGAACATTTATGGACAATAATTGGGCAAATTGAGGGTATGAACCCCAGAAGAAACCATGTATTTGGACAAGAAAAATTGGTTGGTAAATGTTATGTTTTTTATGAGTAATCATGATGATTCTTTAACAATTATAATTTGTTCTGTGCTCTGTCACAGTTGTTTGGAATTGTGGCTTTTATCAGTGAATAAAGTTATTTTGTTGTCCTTATTTTTAGGAAGAGATTCACAGCCTTGGATTATTTCAAATGCCAGTGGTGTTAAATTTCTTGAATATTTTCCTTTTCTAGTGCTTGATGAGTCACTGGACTATCATTCTGTCTCAAGAACATTAGGGTGACACCAGTCTTAGTCACAATACTGTTATTATGGTGGCAGGGGGTGGGGGCAGGATATGGGAAGAAATCTACACAACTGAAAGAATCTGGTTTAATCCTAAAGTTGTTACCCACATTTTAAAAGCAAGTTTATTTTAAAATAGATTTCCAAATCTCCCAATGCACAGCTGCCCTGTTATCATGCAATCACCAGATGTATAAAGTCTTGGCTTTCAGGGATTTGCAGTTTAGATGCTATAGCTTTATATTTCAGTTTTCTTTTCACCAGCATGATGAATGAGATTCAGGAGGATTATCCTACCAGAAGACTATGTCCAGCCATTGGGATGTAAGCCTTGATGTGCTCTGTTATATAACAAAAGCATAACACTGGACGACATCTAGAGGTTATCTGGTTGTTTCCCTTATTGAAATACGAAACTTATGGTAACAAGGCTCTTATAAAATTTTGTACAGAAGAGATGGACATCAAATGTTGAATGGTGAATAAAGCATTTGCATTAGTAAAGCATTGCATGCTATTGAAAAATTTGAACAAAAGGGCTGTTTTCAAACATAATAAATAGCTCAAAAAGTTATTCTCTAAGAATTAAAAGAGACAGCTTCCCTAGCTAAAACACATCAAAATATAGCACAATATTGTGACTTTCATTTCTCAGTGGGAAAATGAATTGCAATTAGAATATCAAGAAGTACTGACTTTATTTTTCACTACATCTTAGAGCTGGGATGGTTAAGGATTTGATAATGTCTAAGGAAGATGACCTGAATGGTGAATGCTATAAACCTGCCTCCTTTATTAATATACAAATTCAAACTCAAAGAAACTAGAGAGGAATATCTATGCTATTTACTAAACGTTCTTCAACAATAAGTGTTTAACACTATGTCTTTGGCTCTTCATTAGGCCTAAGGTTTCAAAGAAAAATAAGACAGTCTTAACCTAAAAATGACGAATTTCTCACGGCCTCCTGGGAGACAAACACAGTGATGGGAAAATATCTCTTGCAAATAGCTTGGCACCCATGGAGCCTGAGGGCAGCGGGGAACAGAAGAGGGAATTACCATAAGTGGAGCACCAGGGCCTGCCATAATTTTCTTGAATTTCACTTAAAAGATTAGCGAACCCTACTCTAACTATGGATTGTGAGTGATAATCAATGTAATTCATCAATTATAGCAAATGTATGACTCTAGTGGGAATATTGATAATGGAGGAGGCTATTCATAGGAAGGGGGCAGCATATGGGGCATCTGTGTATCTTTCTCTTAATTTTGCTGTGAACCTAAAACTATTCTAACAAGTTAAGTCTATTTTTTAAAAAAGATTAAATAATAAAATATCTACAATAATTTGTTCTTTAACTTGCCCTCAAATACCTATTTTAATTAATTAAAACCTTTAAATTATATCAAATAGAATTATAATACTAATACACTCGTTATTTGACACATAACATTTTGATTCATGGACATTTGAAGCAGTCTGGGAAATAAATCATATGCATTTAGTTTTATTTTACGACGAAGAAATATGTTTGAAAATAAACCTCACCGCATCCCTGACCTCCATCTCCATCTACGGGTATAGGTGGTGGGAAGGAAAAGTGCATATGTAACTTGTGGCTTCCCTTTATCCACAAAATAGGAGGGCCATGTTCCCATCCCCATATCTATAGACTGGGTCAGATGTCTAGGTGAATATTACTTTGAGCTTTGAAATAATCTTATTTTTGGTATTCTTTTGTTGAAACGTTTTACTTTTAAATGGATAAGAAGGATGGCCTCTGTTCTTCAGGAATTGACTTACTTACAACGTTCTATTTCATCATAATTAACACTTTAAATTACTAAAGAGCTTCAGAAACAAAATAAGGTCTCATAGATTCTCTATTACAAATACTGTTAGTCCTATTTTACGTATAGGAAGATTGAAAACGAACCCCAAATACAGTATACCTACAAAGAACTGACCATTTAATCCGGTTAAACACTTAGGCAGTTCTGGCCATCAATTTTAATTGTTTGGCTGAACCCGACAATTGCTTTGGCCTTAAGTAGAAATGAGGATTTCTACTTAATTATTTGTATATACTTTGCTAAAGTCTTTCTTTTCCTGTGTGTAAATTGATTGTTTAATGAGAAAATATTATTTTTACTTGGTTCTGAATATTAATCAATTAATAGTCAACCTTTGACTATTAATCAAAGTCGGAAGGAGGAAAATTATTTATCTTACTGGTTAGTGATTTAACATTATAAAAGTTTTTCAGTGCTTGAAGAAAATGTTATCTAAATCAATGTATTTTACAGTGGAGAAAACTGAAATTCATTTTTTTTTACATAGAGATTGCTTTTATTTTTATTACTAATGGAAGTTTCTGGTTCTGATAAAAATTTACAATTTTTGTCAGTTATTTAAATCATTTTATTTGTGAATTATTTAAACTTCCATTTTGAAAAATTAGAAAAGTAAAATACACAAATAACTCTTAAAATTTAACAGTAAACAAACAAACAACCCAATTAAAAAGTGGGCAAAATGTCTGAGCAGACACCTCAATGAAGAAGACATGTGGCAAATAAGTATATGAAAAAATGCTTAATATCATATATCATTGTCATTAGGGAATTGTAGTTAAAATAATAATGAGATACCATCACTGCCTCTTATGAATGGCAAAAATCCGAAACACTGCTAACACCAAATGCTGGTGAGGATGTGGGACAAGAGGAACTCTTACTTATTACTGATGGGAATGCAAAATGGTACGGCCACTTTGGAAGATAGTTTGTCAGTTTCTTACAAAGCTACACATACTCTTACCATAAGATCTAGCAATTGCACTCTTTGGTATTTATACAAATGAGTTGAAAATTTATGTCTAAAACTGCAGAACCAGCTCAAAATGGTCCTGTCCTGTTTCCAATAAGAATTACTTTTTTCAGAGTCAACAAACCAAAAGCACAAGTCTTGCAGCCAAAGCATTCAGAGGAGAGAACTTTGACTCCAGCTGCATCCAGAACCTAAGTTTCACTTCCCACTCATGGAACCAAAGGATCTAGACATGACCAGAACTTGAACACCAAAACCTTTCAGAAGTGCAGGATCTGCTGTGCATGAAGACCTAGTGCTGAAGGCCCTTACCATATCTTACCATAATAAATGGCCAAGTTCCAAATCTCTCTTATCAAAACCTGCATGGCCAGTGCTTCCACATACCAGCCTGTTCCCCTAACCCCAGCCTTCAATCTTTGCCTTTAAAAACCCTTGATTAAAAGCCATTCAGGGGGCCAGCCGAGTGGCTCAGTTGGTTAAGAGCTCGCTCAAGAGTGCGAGTTGAGCTCTGAGCAACAGCGGTTCGATGCCCAGCCTGAGCTGAGCTGCCGCTAAGCTGCCAACAGGTGGCAGGATGGCTCAGCTAGAAAAAAAAAGCCATTCAGGAGTTTGGGTTTTAAGCAACAGCTTCCTCTTCTCCTTGCTTGGCACCCTGCAAATAAGACAGCTTTAATTTCTCCATTGCAAACCTCGATGTTTAGTGTTTGGCTTTACTGCGCATAAGGTGAGTGGACCCCCATTCGGTTTGATTCAGTTCAGTTGGGTATTAAATTCTGCACATGAAGTTTATAGCAGCTTTTCTCCCACTTTCCAAAAGTTAGAAACAATCAAGATACCTTTCAATAGGAGAATGGAAGAACAGACTGTGGTACATCCAGACAGTGGAATATTATTCAGCAATAAAAAAAAAAGAGCTATCAAGCCATACGAAGACATGGAAAATCCTGAAATGTACATTTAGTGAAAGATGCTAAGTGAAAATGAAAAAGGCCAGTTTTAAAAAGGCTACATACTATACTATAGAAATCCAAGGGCATGACATTCTGGAAAAGACAAAGCTATGGAGACAGTAAAAAATTCGTGGTTACCAGGTATTTGGGAAAAGGGAGGGAGGGATGAGTAGGTGGAGCACAGGGGCACCTTTAGACCAGTGGAACTATTCTGTATGGTGCTGTAAAGATGCATACATGATATTATGCATTTGTCAAAACCAAACAGAACTGTGTAACACAAAGAATAAATCCTAATGCAAACTATGGGCTTTAGTTAATAATAATGTATCAATATTCATATTCATTAGTTATAACAAATGTGCTACACCAATGCATTACATTAATACAGTATTCTCCCCTTATCTGCTGGGGACACATTCTGTTACTGTAGGCAGAAGGAATAGGGCCATGGGGAGAAAGGGGGAGGAAGGGCAGGAGGAGGTGAGGGGAGGGGAGGCAAAGGAGGAAGGAGAGATCATCCTTAAGAAAAGGGCAGCTACCAGACAGCCAGAACTATATTTCGGTGGCTAAGAGCAAATCCCTGATGCAATGTTGCCCCTAAAGGTGAAATTTAGCTAATTATAATGGATTATAATATTATTAGCATTGCAGTTAGAGAAAATCGCCACCCCTCCTGTTGCCTTCACAGTTCCAACAGAGTCAAACAAAGGCAAAAATCCCTCCTCCCGTTGGGAAGTAATGGTCAGCGAGGACCCACCTAAGAATGCCTATAATGTCGCCCCTCAGTCTGTATTTCATGCCTTCATTTTTAGGGAAAGAAATTCCCAAGTCTCATTGTTCTTCGGAGCAGCTGTTCTTCTCCAGGCCTGCCTTCCCTCGCCACCTTGAGAGTGTACTGTCCTGTAACAAATCCACCACTTGCTTGGCTTATTCAGTGCGTCCTTGAGTTCTTTCCTGTCGTGTACACCAATGACCTGTTTTCTGGCAACAATTTCAAGACCCCCAGAAGATGCCTGAAACCGCAGGTACTACCAAACCTTGCATACTATGTATTTTTTCCTATACATATACACCTATGATAAAGTTTAATTTATAAATTAGGCACAGGAAGAGATTCACAACAATAACTAATAATAAAATAGAACAATTATGACAACACACTATAATAAAAGTTATATGATTATGGCCTCTCTCTCTGTCTCTCTCTCTCAGAATACCTTATTGTACTGCACTCATCCTTCTTCTGAGGATGTGAGAGATAATACATTGCCTACATCAGGTGATGAATGAGGTGGGCAGCTGCTCTTCTCTGCTGTCTAATACACTGGACTCAAGGATGATTCATGTCCTGGGCAGAACGGAGCAGGACGGTGTGAGATGTCAACACGCTACTCAAAATGGTGCATAGTTTAAAGCTTATGAATTGCTTATTTTTGAAATTTTCCATTTAATATTTTTGGACCCGGTTGACTGCAGGTAACTGAAACCTTGGAAATTGAAACCGTGGATAATGGGAGACTGCTATAATATGGGAACTGTGGGCAGGGGGAGGGAGTGTATGGGAATTCAGTGTACTTTCTGCTCATATTTTCTGTAAATGTAAACTGTTTGAAAAAACTTCATTAACCAAACAATGTTTTTAGTGTACAGAATATAAATAGATTATATTAATGGATTTTCACAAAGCACATACTGTAGAATCACCAAATATAGAATAAGCTTATCATAGAAGGGTTACTATAGAATAAGCAACTAAGGTGGATGGCTGAAGCTATGGGCATGGCACTGTGATTGGTTTTCATCAAAGAGTAAGAACAGAATATCTTACTTGGATGCACTTACAATTTATTGGGGAACACTGGGGAGATGATATATATAAAATCACACACACAGAGGGTGCTAAAAAATGTGTATACATTTTAAGAAAGGAAAAAACTGTATTAAAATTGTAATACTCAATATATACCGATAACAAAAGATGAATACAAGTCATGTGTATACATTTTTTTTTGGCACCCCCAGTAGATTTAGCATCTCTGAAATTGGATGCATCTTACAATTAGTGGCATTTTATAACTGGCAACCTTTCTTTTTCCTAGTGGCCCATAAAATCTATGATATCTTGAAAGTCAATAAATATGGTAGCTGCTTCTTTGTGGTATCTTAGAAGAGGACTTCCTCTCCCAACTTACAGAGAAATATTGAAAGGTCTAGGAGACCAGGGGCCTGGTCTTGGCTCTGTCATCAAGTAGGTGTTGATTTTGGCCATGTCCATTAATTTTTCTGATCCCTGTAAAATGACAGAAATTAAAAAAAAATCCTGAAGTTTCCTGGTAGCTCAACATTTGAATCTAGGCCACTTGGTAGACTAGGAAGGGAAGGTGCCAGGGTAATACAAATAAAATTAAATTGCTTTCTCTTCTCTCCCTGTGAAGCACCTGGGCTGTTTCCAAACAGAAAATGCAGCTTAGTAATTGTAAGCAAGAAATATCCTAGCCAAGCTTAGTGAGAAAATATCGGCAGAATTGCGGGACTTGGGTATGTGATCACACATTTTATATATTTGGCATGACCTTGGATTTTCATATGAATAGAAATGAAAGGCTTTTAAGTTTTTGAAAATAAAATGTTTCAGATTTGATTTGCCTCTGAATTATACTTAGAAATAAGGGGGAACTAGCTCAGTCTCTAAGACACCCTCCAACTCTCCATCTGCCTGCTAACCCTATGCTCCTTCGGCTCTCCTACTCAACCAGCAGTGCCAACAAGTATTGTTCCTGTGGCCCCATCTTCAGGCATGTTCCCACAGCTCCAGTTTCTGCATACAAGTGTATACTCTGCAAACTATTTGGCTGTCGGAAAAATCATGACTTATTTTGTCTATGTTTCACAAAGGTCATTTATTTATATAAACAACAAAGATCAATCAATGATATATTGCCTGTTTTGTTCAATAACCTTTTGCCATCTTTCAGTGAGCTTCATAATTCCTCATTCGTAGAAGGATCTATCTTTATCGGTGAAAAACTGAACAAGGTGCTGATTCACAGCCTCATCTGAATTGAACATTAACCATGCAAGGAGTTTTAAAGAGAGCAAAACAGGTGGAAGCCTGATGGCATAAGGTCAGGCGAGTATCGTGGGTGTGCCAACACATCCCATCCAAGCTCCAGTAATTTTTGACAGGTGATCAAACGTGTGTGGCCTCACCTTGTTGCAATGGAACACATCTCCTTTACAATGAACAAGCTGTGGACGTTTCTGGATGATGGATTCGTTCAATCTGTCCAATTGCCGACAATACACATTCCAATTGATTGTTTGGTTCTTTGGTAGGAGCTCAAAAAACATGACACCTTTAAAATCTCACCACACTGAGAACATAACCTTCCTCTGATGAATGTCTGCTTTCAGTGTCGCTTGATGTGAATCATCACGTCCGGAACCAAGACTGTCTGTGCACCACATTGTTGTAAACAATCCACTTCTCATCACCGGTTATCAGTTGCTTCAAAAAAGGATCATTTTCCTCACATTTAATGAGCACATTGCAGATGTTTATACATGCTGTCAAATGAACTTCTTTGAGTTCATGCCGAACCCAAATATCGAGCTTGCTTATGTATCCCAGCTTCTTCAGGTTGTCATGAATGCTTGAATAATGTATGTTCAATGTTTCTGCAATCTCTCACGTGTAACGTGGGTTTGACTTGATCAATGCCTTTATTTTGTCATCATCAACTTGGGTGGGCCTCTCTGACCCAGGAGCATTGTTGAGATCAAAATCACCAGCACAGAATTTCCTGAACCATCGTTGGCACTGATGTTCTTGTAGAGTATTGTCACCATAAACTTTATGCAACTTTTCACAAGCTTGACATGCATTCTTCCCTTTATGGAAGTAAAACAGTAAAATATGGCAAAAATGCACAGTTTGGTCTTCCATCTTCAACTTGTAAAATCTCCAAAACTCAACCAAATCACTCAATTTTGTTTAGAATGAAGCTAGAACTGTCAGCTGTCAAATGACATGGCAATAACTTAGATGCGAATGACTCTAGTACTTCCAAAAATGAACTAGTGTCTCTGTCGCAAACATGTGTCAACTTTTCCGACAACCCAATACCTTGGCCACCTAAAGCCACTTTAGGGTGTAAACTCCATCCCTCCAAATACTACTCCCCAGCAAGCCTATGAATAATATTCCAAGCATCTAATATCACAAGCCAATAAGCCTGCTTCAGAATTGATTATGAAACCCTGGATTTTGTTTCCTATAGTTGTGATTTGTGACCAAATTAACAGATCCAGAAAGGCTGTTAATCTTCCCTACTTGCTTGTATGAGCATGCCTGTTAATATGTAATTACATTATTTATTAATGATAATCGTGGATTTTATTATAGTAATGAACTGTTGTCCTTTCAAATTAAATCCACAAGGGCATTAGTCCAGCCTTTAGTCTTACCTAGATCTATTAGTTAAACAGCCAGAGTTATCTGTGTAAATCAACCATTTGCCCACCACTGAAACTTAGGAGCTGCTTATATGACACAGAACTGTTGATTACTTTATTGAAAATATGTCCCCTGACAGTTCTGGGCAAAAATGCAGATGAGTAACATAATGAATGGGCATTAGAAGGGGGAATTTAGGGCAATTTAATTAAATCATTTCTGTTATGCTGAGTTTCCCATGTATGGTGTGACTGAAAAATTAATACAGGATTTTAAATACTAGGGATCAAAAGTCTACTGTTTGCTTTCTTATCGCCACTTGAGAATAGATACACAGGTGCTTTCCTCTTTGAATTATTACTTATTATAAACCTCATGCTTACTGATATCTTGGTTTCTGGAGGGTAATAAAATAGATATTGAGAAAAGCCATTATTTCTGCTTTCAGATCTCCCATCCTCCCAGCTCTTGACAGTTTAAGATGAATAAAAAAAATATGATCACTCACATCTCCCCAATTTCCCTTCTTTCTTCTCTATCACCTGGTCCATATCAATAATTATTTCCTTAGATTTCCATAATTACAAACTGTGATACACATGTCATAACTATGACTTCACAACAACCAAAATTAATTTAATAACCGGATTCAATAAATAAACTGAGCACCAATTAGTTAAATGGTTCTAGAAGTGCTGCTCACCAATTAGTTAAATGGTTCTGGAAGTGCTTCTCAGATTTTTCCTGACCCATACACCATGGACTAAAACACAAATTATCTTTAAGCAAGATGGGAGCACGAGGTAGATGCAGCTTATGCCAGGCTTGGGGCTGCTCAGCTAGAAATACGGGACATGCTGAAGCCAGAAGCTGCTTGTTTGGGTTTTGTGAATCTTTGAGAGATCATATTAAATTCTGCAACACTGCTAAGACAAATTGTACAGAAAAGCCACTGGACGCAGCTTGGGTACACTCAAAAGTTGGGTGGGGTGGGGCAGATTAAAGGTGATAGCCAGTTTGATGGCTACTCAGATTTGACGTCTGCACGTAGGAGGGGGAGGGCCCAACAAAGAAACAATGGCTTCCACCAGCTCCTCCATCTGAGAGAAAGCTGCCCTTCCAGCCCTCATCCTGCAGCTAGACAAATCAGTTCTTCCCCATGTGTCCCTGGCATCTTTCAAACCGCCGCCCCAGCGTTGGAGCTCAGAGCGAGTGCATCTGTCAGTGAGTAAGTCCACGCGTGGGCCCTTAAGAGGAGCGCCTGGGACTTGAGCTTCCCTCCGTCTCATTCAGCCACAATCTCTGCTGGTTTCACAGCCAGAAGTTTTGGGGACTTCTCTCTCCAGCACTAAAACCTGGGCTGGGGAAGAGCCGGGACCCCTTTCTCCTTGGTGGGGGCAAGGGCTCTGCAGTCGAGATATCCCTCCTGATTTTTAATGGTCACACGTGGATGTGGGACCAGCCTGTTCCCTGTTTCTGCTCCTCCTACCAGTCTTGAGGTGGCTTCTTCTGTGTGTTTGTAGTTTGTAGCTTTCAGGCGATTCTCAATAATGGTTGTTCTGTAGTTGTAGTTGATGTGTTTGTTCCTGAGAGGAGGTGAGCACAGCGTTTCCCTACTCCACCATCTTGACCAGAAATCCAAAAGTAATTAAGTCTTGAATAAATAATTAATATTTCTCTCAAAGATAAACAACATTCAAAATCTGTAAAGGTCTCTGTCTCTATCTCATGACTTGTATTAACATACTTTTCAACTAAAGCACTTTATTTTATGCCTAATAAGCATACAAAACAACATGCTCCTTACTCAAGTCCTGATTCCAAGTCCCCACGTCCTGCCCTCTTGCACCATAGTCTGTCACTATTTTGGTTCACACCATCATCTTCTATTGCAGGTATTACTGCACTAGATTCCTAGATGGTCTTCATGCTTCTATCATTGTTGTATCTACCTATTCCCCACTTAGAATTGAGTCGCTCTTTTAAATCAAGTGTTAGTCAGATCATGACACCACTGCACACACTCCTTATTTGATTTTCGTCTCATTGAGAGTAAAAACCAAAGCCCTTGTTATGGCATATAACCCAGTATGATCTAAAACATGCCACCTCTCTAATTTCATCTCCTATCCCTTGTTTACTATGTTCCAGCCACCTTGGCCTGTTTGCTATTCCTTGAGCACTCCAAACGTACCCCCAAAATATGTCTCAGGGTCTCTGCTTATTAGCTCTCTCCACATTTCTTCTAGGTCTATTCATATTTGTGAAATCTTAACTGACCACTATATATATAATTTCAACTCACCACCAAGTCAGGACACCCTTTCTCACTGACTTTGCTTTGTTTATCTCCAAAGCACTTCATATAATTTGATGTTTATTTTTTCTTGTCTCTCAGTGGCTCCCCCAATAATGTAATGCCATGATAGAGGGAGTTTGTTGTTTTTATTTCATCTGTAGCACCAAGAGTGAGCTCAATATAGATATAGATAGCTATAGATAGAGATGATAGAGATGTAGATATAGATAGATATATAGATATAGATAAATATAGATGATATAGATATATTGATAGATATAGATATTGATATAGATATTTGTTTAATAGATGAATACAAGAAAAAACACATTTAAGAAAAAATACTAAGGATGGAATAGAAAGTGTAGCCTTCCCCTGTCCAATAAAATATAAATTTGGACTTAAGGAGAAATTATGTTCACAAGGATTATTGCAATAGGGATTGAGAGGCAGTTGCAATTGGAGTAGTGGACTATTACATATTGGGAGGGGGGCTATTGCTCCAACTATAACATCTGCAAGTGTCTCAAAGGTCAGGTGGAAAAGGGTTTTTCTCATATAGGGAGGAGTAATAAAGTCTAGAGAGACCTGGGTGTGCAGGAGTGGGGTGAGCAGGTGGTGTGAAGACACCGATTCAAACAGGAAAGGGCCATTAGAGGGAGAATGTATTTCAGGGCTAGCCTAAGCTTGTTTAAGCTTAAGGGCAAGCCGCAGTTCAGTGGCCTGAGGGAAGGAGAGAAGCCTGATAAAGTTTAATCAAGTTAAGTTAGAGAAAACTTTCCAGATTGGTCAGTGTAGAATAACAGTTCGGCTAATCATTGATGAGACAAAGCGCGAGAATTTGGAGGGTGTGTGTCTGGCCTTGTTATAGGTACACAAGGAGACCAACCAGGAGTCCTTTCTAAGTCTTATATAAGGCAGGAGAGTTAGTTCTCTGTAGCCAGCCATTTCCAGAACACAAAGGGTAGGGGATTTCTTGCTTCTTCCTGTTTCCTGGGAACACAGGGTTGGGGTGAAGTTCCACTTTGTTAACCAGTAGGAGTTTGGTCACAGCAAGGTAGTATACATCAGCTTCATGATTGGAGAATGGCAGCTGTGGCACCATCACTGGGCTGGCTGCTCCTTCCACCAAGGTGATGCCCATAAAGGCCCTAACGGAGAGGAGAGAGAGGTCTTTCCCTACCATGTCACTCTTCACTGTTGACATTAGGTCCCAGAGTGTCTCTATCTGCCATCTAGTGCACAGACTTTTCGGTCTCACTTTGGCACCTTTACCCTGGGTCATTGAAAGAGAGAGATTAAAGGTGATTCAGTGGAGGATGTCAGAATATATATCTTATTTTATTCTGGTAATAATACCACTAGAGCTAAAACAGCAATGATTTCAGTTATAAATCATGTACTATCCCAAAAGAAAGTTGGAATTAAGTTGGTTATGTTTTCTTTCTTTTTCGTAGCTTGCTCAGGAACCATTTCTGTTTCCTAAACCTAGTTTTGCACTGATTCCCAGGATGCTGTAGATCTTATTAAATGCATAAATCTTGTGTTTTCTAAAGCACCGCTTTATATGAACAAACCACCTTAAATTCTTACCCTAAATTTTAAAGGATAAGAACTTTGGGGAATGCTAGGACTATTTTGATGTTGGCTAAAAAATGCTAACATTTGAAGCATTGATGTGATTCTCCTTCTCCTCCCATTACCCCTCCCCACCCCCCGCCTGAGGTAATGTCCAAATTCTCTATTTATGGAGAAAGATTTCAGGGTACCAGCCCTATGAGCATCTCCCAGGCTTCCTTATGATAATTCTAAGATATGAAGAAAAGTCATGTGGTCCCATAAAGGAGGGGTTAAAACGAAATGGACTTGTACTCTGGCACTTGTACCAGTGTTTCAGCGAACAGTTAAAAAATGATGCCTTACACGTGTCTGGAATTTATACTCTACAAAGTGCTTTTAAGTATACCATGTCATTAAATTTCACAATCTGACAAGAGAGAAATTACATCTCCATTTTGTTGATGATTAAGAAGGGCTATTATCAATTTCACATTTCTTTCTTTCCAGGCACCATGCTAAGCACTCATTTAATCCTCACAACAGTCTTATGACATGTGTGCTATTATTATCCTCGTAATACATAGAATGAAAGTTAGGCTCAGAAAAAAAATGAGGAATTTCTCTAGGGTCAGGTAACTAGTAAGTAGGAGAGTAGAAACTTGAACTCCTTTTTTGAACTCCATGTTTTTCTGACTCATCACACTCTATGTCAGTGGTCTTCATGCTATTTGGCCACATAGTTACTATTGTACTACCACGTGCATTAAAAACATATACAAGGACCGGCCGAGTGGTGCAGTGTTTAAGAGCTGGCTTGGGAAGCCAGCAGCCCCGGTTTGGATCCCACATATGAGTGCCAGTGACACTGCCCTCTAAGAAAAAAACAAACAAACAAAAAATATACAAAATAGAAACTTAAAAAGAGAATAAGATAAAAATAAATGCAAATAGAAGTTCTAATAGTTTCTCCTCACATCCTAATAGAATACCTGTACACCTCATAAACTTAATCTTGATAAAACCCTGTATGGATGAGGACACCAAGGCCTGTTGTGTCTTGGTAATCTGTCTATGATCACACAATCAATAAGACATCCAACTCTCACCTTCTAACTTAGGTCCCTTCTGTCCCATCCATTGCCTCTTGGTCTTCCTTTGATCATGGTATTCTGTATTGTGTGCTCATCTGAAAACGTACAGTTCCCTACCCACACACAAAGAAGGAACCCTCCCAAAGTAGTATTTTCCTCAGATTCTGTGAAGAGTAAGGGATCTTAGTACTCTATTTATTGTAGTTGTTTGAACGAATCAGCTCCAAATCCACTTCAGGCCCAATTTCTCTCCACAGAAGTATCTCTGGATAGGTGCGTACCTCTCCCAGTATTGATGCCATAGAGGGCAGTCTAGTTAGCACAGCTCAACAAGGATTATTTATTTTGGGGGGTAGAGTTTGTATTTGTACTCTTATTTCGCGGCTGAACACTCCCTAATTTAGTATGCATCACTTTACTCGAGTGTTTTGTGCTAACTTCCAGTGATTCTCTGAGTTCACTTTAATATGAGCGATGCAAGCTATTGTTCCAGCTTACCTGTGCAAAACAATGTAATTGTGCTCAACACTGCAAGTGTCCTCAGCGCACAGGAGTCATTTTGTCAGAGCCCTTAGTACAAATTGGCCAGAAAGGATCAGCCCCAGGTATGAGATGACATCGAGCTGGAAACCTGGTGTCATTTCTTTCCCAGGGGGGAGTGTGAGCCTGAGCAAGCCGTGGCTTGTCACCAGGTGTCCTCGACAAGAGTCCACTGGGGACTTCTGCACAAAGACATGAGCAGGAATATGAATTCTGAAGGTCAGGACTCTGGGAAGGCACTGAGTGGAGCAATTGCTGTATTGAGCTTCTCATCCCAAGAACTCCGAATCTTTACCTCTGAGAGTTGTTTAAAAACTTCCCAGCTCTAGCCTTTTAATTTTTTTTTTTTGTGTGTGGGCAGTGTCACTGGCCCTCCTATGTGGGACCCGAACCAGGGTCGCTGGCTTCCCAAGCCAGCGCTTAACCACGGCGCCACTCGGCGGGCCCTAGCCTTTTAATTTTTAAGAACAGTTCACTCTCATGAAATTTAGTACAAGGTAGATAATAACGGAAAAAATATCATCATTTTTCACTTTTTGTTTGCTTCAAAGAGTAGTTTATCAAGGGCCAAAATGTCAGTACATCGGCAAATCATTTGATTTGATTTTCTCTAACTTATTTAGCAAACGTGTGTTACCCTCCATAGGCCAAGCACTGTGCTGTGTACTGGCAGGTAAAATAATGAACAGGCAAGGTCCTTGTCCTTCAGTATCTCCTGGTCTGGGAAAGGAGAGAAGGCATGCACACAGTCAGCTGCATTACAATATATTATAATATATTGTAGTAAGTGTGTCCTGGGATTGGTCCTGGTGATCACTGTGTGGAAATTCATACAAAGCACAGCATTTGTTTAACTGCCTTTACCTCATCCATTTCTATGATACTGCGACTTTAGGTGGGCTAGACGCTTCATACTAGGGTAATAATAAATCCTGTGTGTACTCTGGGTTAAGATTGGGGTTGCTGGGGAACTAGACCGGAGCCGTCCATTTGCAATACTGCCCTCCTGTAGGCTTTTATGATTATGTCACTATTGAAAGATGTGTCAGGGGTTTTTCCGCGATGGGCCCCTTAATCTAACAGCAGTGACAATGACTAGATCCCTCACTTGGCTACCTCGGGTGCTCTCTGAGGGGAGCTGAAGAAGAGGCCTCAAAGAGCTGCCTCACCTCTGTGGCCCAGAGAGGGAATTTTAATATTGATTCCCTTATAGCATCCAACTCTAGTCATGTACATTGCTTTCTTTCTCACTGACCCTTTCTCACTGAAATGTGATTTGCTATGTTTTAGCTTCTTTTGTGGGCCTGACCCACACAAGGGTGATAATAAATGCAAATTCAATGTGATTCCCCTGACCACCTATCTAAAGTGGTACCCCCCCCACCCCCCGTTCTTTATTGCTCCTTCACCTGCGCCCCTGACATATGATGCCTTTATGCCCTTCTGTGCTGTGGTCTGCCTCCCCCATGAGAATGTAGCTGCTTCCACAGCAGGCCCTTGGTGTGAGTCGTCCACCCTGTTTCTAGTTCACAGAACCCCGCCTTGCCCAACACTCTTGGTTGGTTGAATGAGTAAGTGAAGGAACAAACAAAGAGATGAGTGTCTTTCTCTGTGAATATCTTGCACAGTCTAATTCTTTTAAATTCTTACCAAGAATTAGCTGAGATATTTAAGAAAACCAAAGATTGCCTTTCACAGACCTGAACTCTTATATTTGTGATTCTTCATTTACTTGAAGACATTAATTTTCATGTCCATAAAATCATGTAAGACCCTTCACTAGAGTGGTCTGAGTGGTTCTAAGATGACAGGTGGTCTGCATGCTAGGGTCCCAGGCTTCACTGTAAGCCCCTCAGGAAAAAGTCTTTCCATCCTGTTTTAAGCATTTTTTTAGTCAAAAAACAAAGACTCCCTCATGCTACTTTATGTAATAGTGTGTGCATGGAGGAGAGGCATGGTGGTGGTTGTAATTGCATGTACACAGGGGAGTGCAGTGAAATCTGGATGATCAGGCCTTAGGAAAATGGTGCTTCTACATGGAAGGCAGTTACAACAACAAAAAATGGCAGATCTGCTTAGGTACTCTAGCTACATGCCTATTTCTCTGTCTTATCCCTATTAACTCTCAACCATATCGATAAAATGTGAATATTGAGACAGATGTCTTCTGTCTACCTTATAAGCATCTGCTTACTCATTGTTTCTGTTACCACACGTCCCTCACAGGTCCATCATGACCCCTCTCCCCAGCATCTGTCTATACCTGGATCTCTGTTAAGGACACACACAAATTAAAATAAAAGGCTTAATTCTTTGTGTTGAAAATAAGGAAAGAGATTTCCCTCCCCTTCTTTTCTTTGAGCATTTACTTTAGGAAACTTCTAATTATAAGTACTTTCTCTTCTCCAATATGTATGCAAATCCTTTTGAAGACTAGATGGGCCTTGTGCCAGCTTTATGACCTGTGATGTCTTTCTCACGGACCTGGGAGCCATCTTTTTGGAATGTAAACATCAGAGAAGCTAAGTGCTCCTGTCTCTTAGTGCCTGTGGCAGGGTAGAAGCCTAATTTCAGTGAGTTCCTTGCTTCAAACTGCAGAACTGCCTCCTGGCATATAGATACAAGAAGCTTGTTTTCCTTTAGATAAAGCCAGTTAGCTAACACATGGTCACCCAACCACCAGGTAAAGTTAGGATGAACTATGGTGCTGTCAGGTCCTCCTGAGGACTAGTTATTGTTTATCTGGAGAACATGTATGTAACAGATCGTATCTGCTCAGCTGTACACAAACAAGGGTGAGGTTTCTTTTTGTCTTATCAGTCTCTGAGCTGATTGCCTGTGGTGTGTATCGCATTCTGGTTTAATGTTTATTCAATAACAAAAGTGTTTTCTATCTCTACTATCTTTCTGGTCTGGGAGAAAGTTTTGTTTTTAATTATATTTTCTCAGTTTCTTTCACTTTTATCTTCTATGGCTACCTGCTTGATTTTCCTTTTCCTCATTCAAATTCCTTAGACAAAGACTACTTTTGGTTAGCTCTCCTTTTTGGGCAAGGTGGTCAACCTATGAACTGGCTGCCAATGAGTAAAAGTGCCTGATCCTGGTTCAGTCTGTGAGCCAGGGGTAAAGCTGGATCTTGTGTTCTATGCATAGCGCTGAGGTCTGCTCCGTGGTGGGGATTGCGTTTTCAATGGCTTCTCTTAGTGGCTGTGTGCCTGAAAATAGTTTTGACAGGCACACATGCCTACTGGCTTATCACCTGTGATTCTCAAATTGACAATTCGAATTTGAACCTCAAAATTGGACGAGTTGCCCAGTTTTTCACACTGAATGAAATCCAACTTTGCTTTTGAACACCAGGCTATATTTATAATCTTGGGAAGCCATCTTGTAACCTAAGGCCCTGCTGACAGAAGGAGAGCACAAGGGATGGAAAGCTGAATACAATGCCATTTGGGAAAAGAATTCAGGAGCATATTGTTCTGGTGGGAAGGGTAACATTGTCACAGGAAAAGGGAACATTGAGTATAATATTCACAAGGAAAGCAAAGATGCAAATTAAGGTAGAAAAAAGGATGAAAAGTGGGAGAAAACACCAAGTACAATATGGAGACAAAAACAGGAGGACTTGAGACTCAGTAGAGAAATAAGTAAAACAGAAGAAAGCAAGGTTCCTGATTTTAGATAATATAATTGGGAGTAAAGAGCTATTGCCTGGGTCAAATTACCTACAGTGATTTTAAGTACTATGGGTACTTAGAACATACATATTTTAAGAGTTCAAATAGGATCGTATTTCTTTAGCAAACAGTCCTGTGATCCTTTCCTTTGATGGCACAGCCTCAGGGTTGCTCAGCTCCCCTGCGCAGCTATGGCCACCAGGCTCTGTCAAATCTCCCTCTCTGGGGAAAACTAATGCATTTTCATAAGGTTACTTTTGTCTTCAGAAAGCAGGTTTATTGGTTCTCTGCACAGCCGGAAAATCATCCCATTTGGACAACGAAGAGTCTTGATTACCTCTTCCAAATTTGTTTTTTCTTCTTGTGTTGGAACTTTTAATCAGTACAGTTTGCCAGGCATAAGGCAATATATCCAGAAAGCAGAATGTCTCCAGGTTTTGTAGACAGCCATTTCCCAGAGGTCGTATAGTTTCTTACTTCATCCTTATAAAGCAAAACAGGGCAGAAAGGAAACAAACACACATTGAGATTTACTATGCTCCAGCCCCTGTGTGAGGTGCCCCATATGAAATACTTCATTGTGTGCCGGCAATATTCTTATGAAGTAGATACCATTTTCCAAAGGTTACCTGACACTCCAAGAGATTGAATAATTTGCCCAAAGCCTACTCTGTGTGAGACACTAGGACCCGGGTTTGAATTCAGCTTTGCATCAAATGTTTGCTCTTTGTATTTGGATTATAGGCGGTTAGTACTCCTTAGCCCCACTTTAGGCCTGGGCTAAAAGCATTTAGCTGAATGATGCTAAATGTATGAGATTAATACTGTGGAACCAACCACCCTTTGCCTTGTACGCAGGGTGATAAAAACCTTGCAGAGCCCCTCCCCCTACTTAGTATGAACCCCTCTGTTCTAATTTTGCTCCTGTATTGAAGACACTGTGTTTTGAAACTCCCTCTAGTTGTGTTTTCTCTCTCCTTAATAAACTCTCCTCCCTCCCTCCCTCCCTCCCTCCCTCCCTCCCTCCCTCCCTCCCTCCCTCCCTTCTTCCTTTCTTTCTTTCTTTCTTTCTTTCTTTCTTTCTTTCTTTCTTTCTTTCTTTCTTTCTTTCTTTCTTTCTTTCTTTCTTTCTTTCTCTTTCTATCTTTCTCTCTTTCTCTCTTTTTACCTCTGCAGCTTTTTCTACCACTAAAGCAAATTAGTGAGATTTGCTACCTTAGTGGAAGGTGGCAAGTATAGCCCAAGTCCATAGGACAGAAGAAAAGAAGCTGATTGGAGATGCTCCTCCCAGCCAGGAAGGAGCAGCAGAAGCTCTTCCTGGGTTATAGGGCAGGGAACAGGAGATTCGGAGGCCGGGATCCAAGGGTTAGGGTATTACCTGGATCCCTCAGAGCCTGCAGCCCTCAGGAAGTACACCCCAAACTGAGGACAATGGAACTGGGAGAAGGAGCAGAGGCTCCTCTGTCAATGCCAAGGTTTCCCATAAAATCCCATGTGCTCTCACACCTGTGGGGAAAGATGAGGAAGGAAACACATTTCGGAAGACAGAAACATCCTGGATGGGGACTTGAACTTTAAGTTGTTAGATAGAAGATGATTTTTACCATAAAAATAAAGTTACCTTATTTTGGCAAGTTCTGAGCCTCCTTACCATCTGCCATCAGTGGGGATGGGGCCTCTCAATTAAGATGAGAAGAATTATAGAAAGTGAAAAGTCTGCATTTGTGGCACATCCCTTGTTACAACTGCATTAATATCGGATAATGTTGTGTTTTCAAAACTCATTCTTTTGGACCATTAATAATGGCTGCACTCAAAATACAAAGGGATTATCGGGGAGGCATTACATGTCAAGTCATGTTGAGCATCAATACCACAGTGTGAATCAGGTTACTATGGCCCATCTCAGGGGCAGTGTGGTAGTTTCTATATCTCTGGATGAGGCTTCTGAGTACTCTGGGCAGAAAATGCCCGCCCTCTGTAAGCAGCTTATATTGGCTGCCTTAAAATCCAAACAAAATCGCCAGCGGCCCCAGTTCGGTCCCACATGTAAGGGCCAGTGACACTGCCCTCAAAAAAAAAAAAAAAAAGAATCCAAACAAAATCAACTCCTGCCCCCCTCCCCTAAAAAATTCTCCAAATCTCATTTTCTTTTGGGCTAGTTAGCTTTGTATCTTTCTGTGAGGATGGTTTGATCTGTGGCTCTCCCAACTGACCTTCCTAGGGCTTTATCAGTCTGTCCTACCTACTAAGTTAGAACAAAAAGCTCTCCAAGTGTCATCCCAGGGAATCTGTTTTGGGTTTCCAGAGGTGTTGGAAACACTAGCTGGGAGTAAAGAAGGATGGACACTCCTTTCCTTGAGAATATGGTTTACTATTCTACCAGGACCCTTGTGCCATCACTCTTATTTCCTGTTTATAAATGAAGGAAATGGGAAGGGGAAGCATAGAGACCAGAATAGGAGTGGTCAGCTTGGAGCCTATGAGAAATGGTGATTTGGGGGCTCTTCTGTGTGTACATAACCCAAACATCCTTGGCTCTTCTTGCATTTACACTGGCTTTTGTCCTGCCCAGCACATGCCTAGACAAATTTTTAGCAGTTGTCCCATCTTGACTGCCTACCTCCCATATTCCCCTCTTTATTTAATGTTGATCTTCTTGCAGCTGCCACACTTCTGTCTCTTTTGATCTCCTCCTGACTATAAACTTCCCACTTTGTCATTCTAGACCATAAACTCCACACTTTCTTTCTCTTCTACTCCAAATTCCCCACCCACCAGTGTATCCATCTGCAAAAGAACAACTCTAGCATGCCTGGAATTATCCTATCAAGTGTGTTTCCTATAATGTAATTTATAATATTAATCTAAACTTCTTTGTAATAAATCATAATTAACATTAAAAGTAGAAAATAGGCAGCTATGAGAAAAAAAACCAAACCAATATAAAAGACTGGAAAAGTCTACTGTGTAGATTAGAAAAATACTTGCAAAAAGAAAAGCTGTCCTGAATGACAAATGCAGTTCTATAAAGGACCACTTCTCAGTGAAGGTTGAGAGATGAAGGCTTCTAGCGCTGGGTCTTGGGATGTACACGGCCAAAGCATGCACACACTTTACCTTCTAGCAAATGTCTTAGTCATCTCGGGCTGCTATCACAAAATACCATCCACTAGGTGGCTTAGAAGCCAAGAAACTTAGTTCTGACAGTTCTGGAGGCTAGAAGTCTGAGATCAGGGTACCCGAATAGTTGGGTTCCCGAGAGAGCCCTCTTCAGTAGACCGCCGACTTTCATTGTCCTCACATAGCAGAGAATGGAGAGAGGAAGCAAGTCTCTGGTGACCCTTACAAGGGCACTCATCCCAGTCACGATAGTCACGAGACCTCCATCCTTCTGACCATATCTAACACTAATCACCTCCCGAAGGCCCCATCTTCTATACCATCACATTGGGGGTAGGGTTTTAACATGAACTTGGAGGGACACACACATTTAGTCTATAATGCAGAGGACAGAGATGCTAACAGTTTCCATATGTTACTTCTCCAGAGCATTGTCTTCAGCCTGTAAGAGCTGCCCAGCTTAGAGGTGGCAGCCTCATCTGGAGATGACTAAGAGCTTATGTCCACCTCCCCTGAAGTCAATGACTGACTGATAAGGTGATGGCGGGGAACAGAAAATTGGCACTGTTGCCTCAAATGAGGACAACTCTTGGGTGCCAATCATGCTCCTGAGCTCTCCATGGGACCAGACTGAAGCTAAACTTTAAGTGATACCCCACCTTTGCTTAGCTTCTTCCTCTGCTTGCTGTGTCTTCCTTTCATAGAGGCACTTTTGAGAGCACTCCCACAGTAAATCACTGCACAAGAGGCCCATGTCAGACTTCTGGGACACCCAACTTAAGTAAGACATTTGCCGTGGTTTGAGCAGGGGGATGGAGTGCTTGCTGGGCAGTGCGTGACTGGGCAGTGACATCACAGCTGTCCTGGCCTCCCTGTTTGGTTGTGGTTTCACTGTCACCTTGATAGTTATATGTGGTAGGTTACAAAAATGACCACCATTTTTCATCCTCACTTCAAGAAATGGAGTCTCTTTATCTACTCTTTGAATCTGGATTGGCCATGTGACTTGTGTTGGTTAATGGGACATTAGCAAACATGACACGAAGACTTGGAAAGTATATGCATATTGGGTTTGCTTGTTTGCTACTCGTGGATCCTGAAGTTCTTATTGGGTTGTCGAAAAAGCCATGATGTATTTTTTCTATGTTTTTCACTGCAAAAATGCATCATGACTTTCCCAACAACCCAATATGTGAGTGAGCCCAGGCTATCCTGCTGGGTGATGAGAGGCATATATGTCCCAGTTACTCCCATTGTCTCCAGAAGCAAGCTGTCTAGCTAGCCAGAATTGTTTCTTAGATACGTGATGAGTTCAGCTGAGATCAGCAGAAGACGCACACGGCCCAAATTGCTGACCATGAAGTAAAGAAATGTTTATTATTTTAAACCACTAAATTCTGTTTTATAGCGAATGCTGATATAGTGTTATAAATTGTGATGGCTCATATGCATTTATACATTTTTATTGTTTTAACAAAAATAGCCACTTTAGGCTCAAATTCCTGCTATATAAGTACATAAGCATGATATATGAATATAAAATATAAGCACACAAAAATAAAAATATATTGCAAAAATGTCCTTTTTAATCAGTGTGTTTTCTTGAAATAGAGACAGGTAAATATTGCAGTTATCACTAATTTATGTTCTGAGTAAGCAATTTATACAGTAAAATGAAGGAAAAGAATCTTACATTTATTACCTCTGAGTGTCAGGAGCTTTCATATATGCTATCTCATTAATACTCACAATTACATAATTAGCATGCTATATCTATTTTTACAAGAGAAAAAACTAATGCTGTGAAGAAAAGTAACTTGCCCAAGATGGTTTGATTAACAGATGGATTTAAAGATTAGTTTTTCTGACTTCAAATATGCTATAATCAGGTAACTCCTATAAGCCTGGATATTTTCTTTAAGTGAGTATTTGGAAATACAGGGGATCCTGTTACAATATGTATCTTTCATAACAGTATAACTGGATGGGTCTGTGGATCATATCTGATATCCTTTCAGTCTTGGCTTCCAAGGCTGTATAGAGTTTCAGATTGACAAGAACTTTTCAAGCAATTATTATTTTCATGTTTCAGTTTACAACAGCATTTCCCAATTTTCAGAGTAAGGGATACATCTCTAACCTTTCAAATAAACCCTACCAGTCATCTGTCATCTAAAATATCCCCTCAAGCAGCTATGTATTTTATATTCAATATAAATATTTATTATGCATCTTTCTGTGCCAGTCTTTGCCTCAGGCTCTGAAGAGGCAAGGGAGGCTAAAACATAGTCCACTCTATCAAGAAGCTCACGTTGTGATCGAAGGCAAAAAAAATACACTCATAATTATATAGCAGTCTGCTAAATGAAATATGAGAGTGACAGATGGGGCATTTAAACTCGCCTGGTGAGTGAAAGGGTGCAGAGGTCAGGGTAAATTTCTTGGAGGAGATGATACCTAAGCTTAGTTTCAGAGAAGTTCAGCTGCCTGGGTGAGAGGGGATGGTTACATTAGTTACTGCTGTAATGAATGCTCTTCCCCCCACAATTTAAGTTGCCTAATATAATAAAAATGTATTTCTTGTTCACATTGTGGTCCAATGCAGATATTCTTAGTGGTGGTGGCGGCGGCAGAGGGTGGGGCTCTGTCCCTGAGGTCATTTGGGGATCGAGGTTGATGGAGGCTTTGACATGTTCACCACACAACCTCTGATGTCTCATGGGTATCCTGGATGGAGAAAAGACAGGATGTAGAGGGCACATCTGCATGGTATCCACTTCAGCACATGGCACTTTTTTTTTAATTTTACCAAAATTTATTATTTCTAAATTAATCATGCCCCTTTAGAGAAAACAAACATATGTGTATTAACGAAAGCAGAAAGAAGAAAATAAAAATCATCTATGACCTCATAATCTAGGGATAACAACTATAATCATGTAGGTATATAGTAGTTTATAGTGTTTACTGTGAAATATAAAGAAAAGACAATGTACAGATTTTCAAAAAACATGCCTGCATATAGAAAATATGGTCATACTGTACAGATTGTTAGTAGAGAATGATTTAATTACAACAATTTGTACGGTCTCTCAGTGGCAGTGCCTTTGCCTAAAAGTTTTATTTTAAATTGATTCTGATTTCAGATATTTCAAACAATGTATTTAAATTCCTTGATTTCTGATCATTCCCATTTAGCTGTAATTAATCTCAGCAAGTTCTAGGATCTCAGGGTAGAAATGGACTTTAAAAGTAATTCAGTTGACTCCTGAAGCTGATGCTATACCTCATCTTCAATATTTTTGCTTGTATTTATCAAGCCTGGACTTAATGCTTTTATTAATGAGGGGCTCACTTCCTTTGGGGGATTTTCCATCTTGAAATCATTTTGACTGCTTGAAAGTATTTTCTTATGTGGTTTTGAAATCTATGTCTATATGGTCTCTAGCCCTCAAAAGCACCAAAGTCTAATCTCTCTTGCTCATGACAGTAGCCCAAGCAGAAGATGAAATACAGTCATAAATCCCCCTACCTTCTCAGCTTCCTTTTGTTTCCCATTTTTAGTATTAGTGCTACACATTCCCTTAGGCCCTCTTTATTTTCTTAATTAAAAAAATGAAAGATTTTTATTAAAGTACAGCTAACATACAATAGTATATTAGTTTCAGGTATACACAATAGTTATTCAACATTTATATACCTAAGGAAGTGATCACCATGATAAGTACAGCAACCATCTGACACTGTACCACTCTATCACAATATTATTGACTATATTCCCCATGCTGTACATTACATCCCCATGACTTATTTGTTTTATACTAGGAAATCTGAATCTCTTATTCCCCTTCACTTTTTTCCCCTTTAAAAAATTTTCAGTTACAGTTGACATTCAATATTATTTTATATTAATTTCAGGTGTATAGCATAGTAGTTAGACATTTATATAATTTAAGAAGTGATCCCCCTGACTAGTCTAGCACCCACCTGGCACTATACATAGCTGGCTATATTTCCTATGCTTTACTTTATGTCCCCATGACTATTTTGTAACTACCCATTTGTACCTTTTTATGCCTTCACCTTTTTCACCTATCCCCTCAACGCCCCCTCACATCTGATAACCATCAAAATGTTCTCTATATCTATGAGATTTTTTTTCTGTTTATTGAGTTGTTGGAAAAGCCATGATGTATTTTTTTCTATGTTTTTTGTTGCAAAAATGCATCATGACTTTTCCAACAACCCAATATTTTGTTCTTTAGATTTCACATATAAGCGAAATAACATGGCACCTGTCTTTCTCAGTCTGACACTCCACTCAGTACAGCACCCTCCAGGTCCATCCATGCCACCTCAGATGACAAGAACCCATTCCCTTCCTTGGCTGAGCAGTATTTCACTGTATATATGTACCATCTCCTCTTTATCCATTCATCCATTCATGGACATCCAGGTTGCCGCCACATTGGCCATTGTAAACAATACTGTGATGAAATATAGATGCTCATGTCACCTTGAAGTAACATTTTGGGTTTCTTTAGATAAATACCCAGAAGTGGAATTACTGGGTCCTTCTTTGTCTCTTGTTAGAGCCTTTGTTTTAAAGTCTATTTTGTCTGATATGAGTATTACTACTCCAAGCTTTTTGTTGTTGTTGTTGTTGTTTCCATTTTCATGAAATACCTTTTTCCATCCCTTTACTTGCAGTCTGTGTGTGTCTTTCAATCTGAAGTGAGTCTCTTGTAGGCACCATATGTAAGGATCTTGTATTTTTATCCAATCTACCACCCTATCTTTTTTTTTTTCATTTTTTATTTTATTAGTTTCAGGTGTACAACACAATGCAATAGTTATACTCTTTACCCCCCAAAGTGACAACCCCCCCTCCCTCAGTTCGCCACCCCACTCCCCCCCCCATATCATACATATTTATCACAACTCCCCTGACTCCCCTCCACAGTATACTCCACATCCTGTGACCCTCCACATATTCAGGTACAGTTGGCATACAATACTATACAACATCAGCTTCAGTTGTACAGTGCAGTGATCAAGCCTCTACTCCATCTGTGAAGTGGTCTCCCTAACAAGACATATGACTATCTGACACGCCACAAAAGTTTTACAACATTTATATTCCCCGAACTGTGTTTCATATCCCTGTGGCAATATTGTAGTTGCCTATTTATGCTGTCTAATCCCTTCCCCTTCCCCCCCATCCCCACCCCCCTCCCAACTAGCAACCCTCAGTTTTTCCTCTACATCTACAAGTCTGTTTACTTTGATCATTCACTCAGCTCTTCAGACTCCACACACAAGTGAGATCACATGGTACCTGTCCTTCTCTGACTGACTTATTTCACGCAACATAATAGTCTCTTCACAACATTATCAATTACATTCCCAGAACTGCCCCCATATCCCTGCGGCAACATTGTAGTCCCATCTACACTGTCCAAAACCTTCCCCCACTCTCTCTTCCCCACTCCCTCCCAGCCAGCAACCATCAGTTTTTCCTTTATATCTGCTTGATATGACTTCAATCTTCTTAAATTTACTGACACTTGTTTTGTGGCCTAACATGGTCTATCTTGGAAAATGTCCCATGTGTACTTGAGAAGAATGTATATTCTGTTTTTTCAGGGTGAAATACTCTAAAAATATCAATGAAGTCCAGCTGGTCTAAAGTATCATTTAAGGCCCCTCTTTCTGTGTTGATTTTCTGTCTAAAGGGTCTGTCCATTGGTGACAATGGTGTTGAAGTCCCCTACTATGATAGTGTTACTGTTGATCTCTGTCTTTATGTCTGTTAAAATTTGTTATATGTAATTAGGAGTTCCTATGTTGGGTACATAGATGTTTATTAGGGTTATAGTGTCCTTCTTTGTCTTTTATTGTAGTCATTTTAAAGTCTATTTTGTCCAAAATAAGTATTGGTACTCCAGCTTTTTTTTTCTCATTTCCATTTGCATGAAATATCTTATTCCATCTGTAAACAGCATATACATGTGTCCTATTTTCTTATCCACTCAGCCACTCTCTGTCTTTTGATTGGAGCATTTAGCCCATTCACATTTAAAATGATTATTGATAGGTGCATATGTATTGCCATTTTGTTATTTGTATTCCTGGTCTCCCTGGGTTACCTTGTTTACCCCTTTCTTTTGTTTAAAAAGGCCCTTTTAACATTTCTTGCAATGCTGGCTTGGTGGTAATGAATTCCTTAAGCTTATTCTTTTCTGAGAAGCTGTTTATTTCTCCTTCAATTTTAAGTGATAGCTGTGCTGGGTAGAGCAATCTTGGTTGTAGGCCTTTATTTTGTGTCACTTTGAATATCTCCTGCCACTCCCTTCTGGCCTGCAGAGTTTCTGTAGACAAGTCAGTTGTTAGTCTAACAGGAGTTCCTCTGTATGTAAACTGCTGTCTCTCTTGCAGCCTCTAGGATTCTGTATCTGTCTTTAACCTTTGCCATTTTAACTATGATGTGTCTTTGTGTGGACCTGTTTGGGTTCAGTTTGTTTGGAACCCTCTGCACTTCCTGGGCATGCATGTTGATTTCCTTCACCAGGGTACCACCCTATCTTATGATTGGAACATAACCATTCACATTTAAAATAATTGTTGATAGATAAGTAATATGCAGTTATTGCCATTTTATTACATATATATATATATATATATATATATATATATATATATATTCATCTTTAAAAAGTCCCCCTAACATCCCTTATAATTCTGGTTTGGTGGTGATGAACTCCTTCAGCTTTTTTTGTCTGGGAAGCTTTTTATCTGTCCTTTGATTCTAAATGATAGCAATGCTGTGTAGTATAATCCTGGTTGTAGGTCCTTGCTTTTCATCACTTTGTATATTTCATGCCAATCCCTTCTGGCCTGCAAAGTCTCTGTTGAGAAATCAGCTGACAATCCTATGGGAGCTGCCTTGTAGGTAATTAACTGCCTTTCTCTTGCTGCCTTTAAGATTTTCTCTTTGTCTTTAACCTTTGGCATTTTAATTATCGTGGTGTGATGTCTTTGGGTTCATCTTGTTTGGGACTCTCTGTGCTTCCTGAGCCTGTATGTCTGTTTCCTTCACCAGGTTAGGGAAGTTTTCTGTCATTTCTTTATATAGGTTTTCAATTCCTTGCTCTCTCTCTTCTCCTTCTGGTACCCCTATTATGCAAATGTTGTTCTGCTTAATGTTGTCCCAAAGGCCCCTTAAACTATCCTCATTTTTTAAATTCTTTTTTTCTTTTGTTTGTTCTGATTGGGTGTTTTCTGTTACCTAGTCTTCTAAATGGCTAATTCAGTGCTCTGCTTCATCTAATCTACTGTTGATTCCTTCTAATGAAGTCTTCATTTCAGTTATTGTATTCTTTATTTCTGACTGAGTCTTTCTTATGTTTTTTATCTCCATTTTTATGTTTCCTGTGTCCTTGTTGAAGTTCTCACTGAGATCATTGAGCATCAATATAACCAGTGTTTTAAAGTCTGCATCTGGTAGATTGCTTGTCTCCATTCTGTTTAGTTCTTTTTCTGGAGCTTTATTCTGATGTTTCATTTGGGACATATTTCTTTGTTTCCCAATTAGGCTGCCTCCCTGTGTTTGTTTCTATGTATTATGTAGAGCTGCTATGCCTGCTGGTCTTAGTAGAGTGGCCTTATGTAGTAGGTGTCCTGTGGGGCTCAGTGGTGCAATCTCCCTGGTCACCTGAACTGAGTGTTTCAAGTGAGTCCTTTTGTGGGTTGTGTGTGCCATCCTGTTGTAGTTGAGCCTTGGTTTAGCCAAGGTTGCTGTTTGCATAAGAGGGATTGACCCTGTTTGCATGAGAGGGATTTGACCCTCAGGCAGATTGGTTGTGAGGACTGGCTATGACTACAGCGGAGATGTTATGCAGGGACTGACATGGAGAAGGATTTGCTTTAGAGGGGCCCTGGTGCCTGCTGAGTCTGCCTTTTGGGTGTATCATTTGTGGAGGTGTTTGGATGGACTCTAGTGTGGTCTGAAGCTGGCCACTGGATGTGTTGGTTTGGTGGCCTCTTGAGAGGTTCTTTGGGGAAGGTCAAGTTCAGCCACTGCCTGTGTCCTGCCTAGGGCCACTTGGTATGAGTCACAAAGTGATCTAAAGATGGTTGCCACTTGTGCTGGGCTTGGATGTACCTGGGAGCTGAGGCCAGCTGCCTCTAGTGCTGGGCTTCAGGCTGCTTAGCAAGAGGTACAGGGCATGCCAAGGCCAGATGCTACGCATTTGGGGTTTGTGAACTTTTGAGAGATTTTAGAAAAGCGCACAGCATGAGCCAAAACAAGCCATTTGTATGAAAAAGACACTAAAAGTGGCATGGGTGGGCCCACAAGTTGGATGGGGTTGTGTCTCAGGGAATCACCAGGTGTGGTGAATGGTGTTAGCCAGGTTATAGAGACTCAGATATGGTGCCTACCTATGTGTGAAGGCTGGGTCAGCACAACCAAGGAACAATGGCTTCTGCCAGCACTTCTGTCTGGGAGAAAGTTGCCTCTCCAACCCTCACTCTGAAGCCAGATAATTCAGATCCTCCCTGTATGTACCTGGCACTTTTTGAGCTGGTACCCCAGTGCTTGAGCTCAGAGTGAGTGAGTCCATCAGCAAGTAAGTCTGTTCATGAGTCCTATAGACGAACACCTGGAACTCCAGTAGCCTTCTGTCTAACTCAGCTACAGCTTTGCTGCTTTTCATGCCAGAAGTTGTGGGGACGTCTCTCCCCATCTCTGGAACCCTGGGCTTTGGAGCCTCCTGGAGCACCTCTGTAGCCATTATATCCTTCTGAGTTTTTAACCTTCACTCATGGGTGTATGACCAGCCCATTCTGAGTCTCCATCCCTCCTACTAGTCTCACGGTGGATTCTTCTATATGTTCTTAGTTATAGGACTTCTGTTCAGCTAGACTTCAGGTGGTTCTCAATGATGGCTGTTTTGTATTTGGTTGTAATTTTGAGGCAGTCATGGGAGGAGGTGAACACAGTGTTTACCTATTCTGATATCTTGACCAATCTCATTGTTTTTAAATTTGGTGTTTTTTGTTCTTTTTCACTAAACTTTTATTATTGTCAGTGGTATAAACTTGGAACCATTCTATTATGTATTTCTCTCCAGATACTTTCTTTGTCCATGTTTTATCTAGAGTTAATTGAGGTTCTTATAGATAATGCAGTTTTTACCCCCACAGTTTGAAACATCTAATTGCTAAAATAAAATACTTTGCAATGTGGTAAGATAATTGGGTTTTGGAAAAAGTAATTAGTTTCCTCAGGTGATGTCCAGCAGAGACAGTAATTCAAAGCTATGCTCTGGCTTGCAACAAGGTCTCACTTTGTAAAACTGATTTACTCTGTCTAGAGATGACATAGGTGAATTCTTCCCATCAAAATGTAATGTACTCAGTTGAAATAGCCAGTCATAATTCTAGCTTCACCTAATCAAAAATCTCAAAAGGAATATAGAGAATAAGGAACATTTTTAGGACATTTTGCACTCCCTGCTTCCTATGAAATTGCCTGAAATGGGACATTTGAGATACTGCATTCACAGATGTTATTAAGATATTTATTTTGGGAGCATGGTTAGAGCTTAAAGCAGATTGATTTATTTCTCTTGACAGTCCATATGGATTATCAGGCCCTGAACAGTCTTAACTACCAAAATTTGAGTGCAATGTTAGGAAAGTCAACATAAATTAAATAGCTCTTTGTGATGGTAATAAAACACAAGAGAGATTATGGAAGCTTTCAAAAACTCATCAAAGGCATGGAACAACCTCTGAAATATTTATCAAAAAACCCAAAATACCAAAACACACTCACATGTTCTGAAATCTCCACCAGTCTTACTGTGCCTGTCAAAGAGCAGGAACTCAGTAAAAAAACATGCATTCAATTGAATGTCATTTATTAGCATTAACAATGACTAATGTAAGATAAATTATAAACCTATTAATGGTGGTAGGCCTCAAGTGGTAACAGTATATAAGTATTGTGGTATGTATACTCAAGGACAAAGAAAAAAAATATATAATATATGAATATTATATTCTTTAACATTATATGTACACAATGTATACACATATAATTAAAGAAAATTTAATAGTTTATATACTTTATATACAGACTTTATATATACTCTTTATATATAAAGTATATATATATACTCATAAAAGTATATATATATACTTTTTAATTTCCTTTAATTTTATATGTATACATTGTAACTTAGAAAAAAAAGACACCATCTTTGAGAGATATAAGAGTTTCTGTCACTATAAAAGTAAAATAGGAAAAAAATATCCAGATGACAACACAATATAGATAAAATATTTGCTCTGTTTTACCAAACAATCATCTGATTATGTAATCTGTTTGGAAAGACCTTCCAGTGTCTTTGGAAAGACATTGGCCATTTAAAAACATAGCTTTCATTAGAATTTGAAATTTTGTTTTATAAATCAATGTTTAGTCTTAAGTAGCTAGTATTAATTGTGTGACCTTGAGAAAACCAGTTTCCCTTTTTGCCTTTTGATTTCCTCACTTGTACAATTAACAACATGAGATTAGGTCAGCCTTTCCCCCATTGTCTCTCTCAGAACGAGACATTGGATATCCACCTTTACTCATCCACTCATTTACTGACTTGCCGTTGATTGTTCATTGCATTCATGAGAATTGGTTAAAACTTTATTTTTAAAACGTATTTTATCTTTCATTTTCTATCTGGCTTCAGAGTATGAATGCAGGAATACTCCCTCTGATCCGAAGAAGGGAAGTGGTATTCCCCAGTCCTGCCTCTTTTACCAGTTTCCCCTATGTGAAAGCCTTCTTTAGTAAAATCAGAAGAGTGAAGACAAAATCCCCAGACTGTCAAAGGAGGGCCTAGCTTGGCCATGGGCATTGCTGTTCATTTGGGATTTTCCAAAGGGCCTTCCTCTCAATGCAACCACTTGTGATAACCTTCACTGAGTCCCTCTTCCCTCTAACCACTTCTCATTCTTGACCACTTTACCTCTCTAATCCTTTGACTTAGCATTTGGCCTCTGATTCTGGACTCAGGCTGTTTTTGCTTTGATGATATGTTCAGTCAGGTTTCTATGGCTCTGACTAGACAGCTTTTTCCACCACCATCTTGTCCATGCTCGGTCTCTAACTCCTTTCCAGTCAAGGGTAAGATGTGTTCTTGTCATCTCTCCTCATTCTCAGTATCCCCATTGGCCTTGTCATTCAGTGAAGAAAGACTAGAAGAGATTTGACTCTTGCCTCCTCATCTTTTCCCCAGTTTTCTGCATAATTTCCTAAGAAGAGAGGTTTGGGGATACACTGTGGTTCTCTGCAAGTGCCTTTGATTTCTTTTCTTTTTTTTTTTTTGTCCCCCTACCATGTCTACTGAGAAGTTAGAGTGAGGAAAAAAAATGGAGAAACTATGTATCATGTGCCTATAACACGGGAACTGTGCTAGTTGCTCAGGGAATATCTATATTGCTGCTATTTCACAAAAGAGATAACTAAATTTCATAGAAATTTACTTAACTTTTCTGTAGCTCGTAAGGGGCAGAACTGAGATTTGAATATACTTATAGGTGATTTTTAAGTCTGTTGCTTTCCTCTCTATCTCAGTGTCTCACTTGAACGTCTGTTTATGGATGGACATCTGGTCCAAAGTTTAGAGAATCAGATATAATTACATTTCAGTATTTCAGTTTCATGTTATTTTTTTCTGATACTACTTAATAAATGATAATGAATATTGAAAACATTCCTTCCTTTATTCATTCCATAGATATTTATCGAACAGCTTCTAACTCTATGTCAGGCACTGTTCTAAGCATTTGGGATACAACAACTAAAAAGAATGACAAAAATCCTTGTTCTTGTACTGTTCCAACCCAGTGAGTAAAAGATAGAGGAATAAGCAATAAACACAGTGATAAATAAGTAAATTGTGTAGTATATTGAAAGGTGTAAGTAAACTGGAAAAAGGAGTAGGGCAAGATAAGGGGGCAGAGGGATGTGGATTGGTGGATGCTTACATTTTAAAATAAAGTGATGTTTGAGAGGATGACATTTGAGCAAGCACTTGAAGAAGTCAGGAGAGTAGCTGGCTGGTGGAAGACTTTCCAAAAACACTGATGTGACTGGAGCAGAGTGAACGGAGTCGGGGAGAGGGAGTGGGAGGGGAGTAGTACAAAGACGCAGGCACTTGAAGGTCATTGGAGGGTCTTTCCCCTTACCTTTTCTGAAATAGAGAGCCATTGAGGGTGTTTGAGCAAAAGAGTGATTGACTGAAGGTTAAAACAGTGCTGTGTTGTGAATAGACTGAGATATCAATAGCTTAAACATCTAACTTATTATTGTGCATTCACCATATCTCATGTAGGTTAAGGTTGGATTTTATTTAACAAGATTGAAATCATGGCAAAAGTTCATTTTACTGAGATGAGCCACTGAGGCGAGCTGGCTTTAATTTAAGCCTAGAGTTAACATAGTGATAGGGTGTAGGGGCCATGGACAGAGTAGTAATTAGACAAGGAAAGTGTCACCACCTCTGATTTAAGAATCTCAGTTTATAACCTTAGCCTCATTCCCAAGTTTGTTTTCTTTGGTGTACATTTTTCTTTATTCCATTTTGTGGAAAGATTTCAGTTTAAGAAATTGAATTTTCCCTAAAAGATTCCATAATCAGTTACACATAAAACTGTATTTTCAGTTTCAATATAAGTGATCCAAAATAGACTTTGGGCCTAATTCAGATTTTTTTTCATTAGTTTAAAACAATGTAATAGTTAGACAGTTACACCCCTCATAAAGTGATAATCCCCTTCCCCCAATGTACTAACCTTCTGACATCCTATATAAAACATTTTTTGAGCATATGCCAGTAGTTACACAAGATTCTTTTAATACCTGTTGATTGATTCTCTTATATCCGTTGTTTTCCTTCCTTTTTTTGGCCTATCTTGTTTCACTTAAAGAATTTAAGACAAGATGAATAGAAAAGCTTTCCAAATAAATGTGAGAACCTTCTCTTGTCCTCTTTTGATTGTACTGTTTCTGTCCTCCCAACTTAAAATTGAAAATGTAAAACAGATGTTTGTTTTTTCAAATACCCATATGTATTGCTTTGATACTGCTTCCCTCTCGTCTAAAACATGAATCATATCTATCAATCTATCTATCTATCTATCATCTATCTATCTATCTATATTAAATATAAGTTAAAATACACTTACCAAGCACCTTTACATTCAAAGTGCCAGGCAGGCTGGGAATTGAAATAGGAATTTTGGCAGACATATCCTCTGAGCTCAAGCAGCTCAAAAGCTGATTGCTGTCCGTCCAGTGGGAACTTTGCTATGGAACAATTGTTCAAAGCTTTTGCTATTATTTTCATTCTGTTTGGCCATGCAGAGTTAATTGATTATGACTGGGGCATTAAATACCTCTCCCACCTGCTCTGGTATTAAGGAATACGTCAGACAAGATGTTAGAAATCCTTGCTAGCCACGTCAATGCCTGCAGTCACCTTACACTGTTGGTGACTTTCTCTGCTCATTCTGATCTTGTAAAATCATCATAGGAATTCAGACTTGCAGGAGAGTACCTTATATACTTGAAAGGTTTATAAATAAACCCAGTACATACAGATCTAGATTTAAGCAGTAATAAGTCAATTAACTGATCATTCATTTTACCAGAAGATTCATAATCGATTCCTTTAAGAGGCAAGATCTTCTTATGCATTTAAAAATATTATACAATCCATTAAATATTCACAATGGACATACTACTCTTTAGTGATACAAGTATTTTATATATAGAGAGAGGTATAGTTGTACCTGGACTGCAGCTCTGTGAAGTAAAAAGTTAACAGCATTAGAACTAGTGATTCCATGCAGATAAAATCTGTATCACAGAAGCTGAAGGGAATTCATTATACCAGAGGGAGGGAGAGAGGGAAGAATTTATTGTCATATCCTCAAGGACACACCAAGGAGAAGATAAAGGAGCTGTGCTTTTCCATTTCCCTTCTAATAAAGGGACAGATTTTAGATGGTATTGTATTTTTTAAATGCCTTTTCTATTTTCTGTGATTGTGTTCATGTTTTTGTATGTATGTATGTATGTATATAAAAACATACTTTTGGTAAATAGTACCAACTAACACATAATATTCTCTATGTATCTATCATCCATCCATCCCTATTCTTCTAACCATCCAGCATAAAAACTCTGTTCAGGATAACTACATTTTACATTAAAGTGTCTTAATTTCTGGTTGTAGCCAATCCTGCACTCAAGAGTCGTAATGCATAAGAATCACTTCAAAAGTAAAGTATTATTGTGAGTCTTTTCCTCTTTTCAATATATAACATTTCAAAGCACTTCAACAAATCAAATGGCAAAGCAGCCATTGCTCCATTAGAGGATACTGGGAATAACCTCACGCATGTGGACAGATTCTCAGTCTCTCTCTCTCTCTCTCTCTCTCTCTCTCTCTCTCTCTCTCTCTCTCTCTCTCTCTCTCTCTCTCTCTCTCTCTCTCTCTGTCTCTGTCTCACACACACACACTCACTCACACACTCACTCACTATGCCCTTGTCTTCCCTTGGGCAGCATGGGACCCAGGGCCGGCCGGTGAGTATGCGCCCAGACAATTCTGAGTCCTCTGTATGCAAGCTAAGCAGCACACCCCAAACTAATTTGTTCAGTAGTGTCGGGATGTGGACAGTCCTCCCTCCTTTTCATGTTTTCATTTCGTTTTGAGAAAAACAACCTTGCCTAGCTCTCCTCTGAAAGAGCTGCTGCTGGGCCCAGGCGTCTGGGGTTGGTGGCTCTTGGGGTCCAGTCTTCAGGGCACTGGGCCCCAGGCCCCTGGTGATGAGCACCTCTCAGATGCCCAGATGCTGGGTCTTGAAGCCTTGAAAGCTGAGCCATCCTGCCACCTGTTGGCAGCTCAGCCGCAGCTCAGCTCGGGCTGGGCATTGAACTGCTGTTGCTCAGAGCTCAGCTCGCACTCCTGAGCAAGCTCTTAACCAACTGCGCCACTCGGCTGGCCCTTGAAGCCCTGGTCTTACCGTGGTGAGTAAGTGGCTTGAAGGCACTCTTGGCAGCGTTTACACACACTTGGCTCAGGAATGAAGCATATGCTCCGGAGAGCCTGGCTTATTATTTTCTGATAATGTTTACATCCTGAGCTGTCTCTTCAGATCAACAACATTGCGCGTTCTGTGGTGCTGTCTGCGGCTCACGGCTGAATGCTGGCTCTGTTCTGCGGGTGCCGGGGACTCCCCTGGTTTCCACAATGCACACCACAGCTGTAATGTGGTGATAGGCACACCAATTCGACTTGTAAAGGAGACTTGTAGTTCTCCTTTTGGTCCTCCATGATGCACTTTTACCCTAAATACAGATCAAATGATTAAAACGATTAAATGATACAGAGCACCAGCGTTTGCATCGCTCAGATTTGGGTTTAAATTTCAGCTCCACTGCTTAGCAGATGCGTGAACCTGAGCAAATTGTCTAGATTCTGAGCCTCAATTTACTGATCAGTACAAGGGGGATAATAACATACCACCCACTGCATACAATTATTGTGCGGAATAAATGAGATCATGTACCTAAGCTGCTCTTCAAGGAAAATGGCGTGACTGGAGTGCCTGAAATACTAGTCATTACTGTTGGAAATTTGTCTCTGAGGCGCCTTTCTGGGAGCTGGGTGGGAGGCAGCTGTGTTCCCGCTGACGTATTCAGTATCTGCAGCTCAATCCATTCCATCTGACATAGAATTTCCTATCTGGAAAGGGATGCTGCAAGGAAGTTTCTAAAATATGGAACTGGCTGAGTGGAGGAGGTGGGCGCTTTGCACAGTGAGGACTCAGATATTCCAGGTGGTAGGTCTGGTGACCCTTATTATGTAGTGGCAAAACATTTGGTCAGATTGTCACCTGCTGTTCTTTTGGATACAGACCAGGTGCCATGGCAGCTTTGTTATTAGAATAAGAAGTAGGGAAAATTCAGAATGGGTATGTGGTTATAGATTTTTTATTTTCTGAAGGAGAAATCTGTACTCAGACTAGACGTAGTAAGCCTAGAAGCAAAGATGGGAGAGGCATTCTCTACCTGTGGCCTGCATTCTAAATTGACTGAGATTCCTACACATGCAGAATTTAAAAAATAAATGTACTCTTATCAAACTGAGATAGGCAAGGAGAGTGGTAGCAAGGCTGAAGACTTAATGGATCAGTACCTGAGGATTTTCTCATACACACTTTTTAAAGAGTTCTTCAGACAAATGCCAATGAACTAAGACCATGTCATACTTGATGTCTCCCCATGAATATCTATTATTTTAAATGACCTCCAGGCATTGGCCACTAAGCTATGGAATAGAAGACAGGGAAAAGCCCATAGAGCAGTAGGTAAGGGACAGGACTCTTCTTCAGGCTAAATACAATGAAATATTTGCCTGTGGTCATTCACACATGGAATTAACTGACCAAGAGCAAATAGATTGGAAGTCTAACTTTTTGAGGGGACTATATTGCCAAAGGCTATTGAGAGGGAAGAGGCTGTGATGGTTAGACCTCTATATCCATTCCTGAACTCCAAATTCAAACCAAAAGAAGTGGGCCCCACCCGCTACAATCCTCTCTTCTTATGTGTTTGGATAACAGTGGCCAAAAAGGGTCTTCCAGGGAACAGAAGATGAGAATGCTGGATTGAGTAAGCCAGAAAAGTGCCCTGATGAGAGAACACAGAAGTCCTGGACTTTCCTGCCAGGCAATGCTTGGTACTTTCTCTGGTACTCTCTCTGCTGAGTACTTTCCGTTGTTCTCATTTCCAAATAGGAGTTAAAATTGCCCTTATCCTGCTGCATTTGTGGGTTTTTTTTTTTTGTCATTAAATTTTGAGTGTTCAGGGGAAAGATAGCCTTTCTTCCATTTTATAGGTCACTAGACTACGCGAAGTCTCATCCATATCTGATGGAAGGGTTGGTCCCAGAGGCTCTGAGGAGCTGACTGAAGCAGATAAGCTTTGGAACAGTGACAAGCACATCCTATCTTGGAAGGAAGGGCACAAGTGAATGTAGCTAAAGGAGTCGGCTGTGATAGACATAGCTCATTGTCTCCTCAGTAGCCATCTCCCCCTTATTACTCTTATTACTCACTAAAGGAACTCTAATCTTGTTTGAAGTGGCACTATTTGTGCCCACTTATCAATCAAGTCACCAGACTTTCTTGCAGCTAGTAATGACTATGTGACCCACTCTGGCCAATAAGATGTAAGCAGAAAGCTATTGACTAGGCCTCCAGAACTTTTGCTGTTCTGATAAAGAAGGCTGGAACCAGCTCACATTTGCTGTTTGCCCTTTGTCCTTTCTCTCTCTCTCTCTCTCTCTCTCTCTCTCTCTCTCTCTCTCTCTCTCTCTCTCTCTCTCTCTCTCCTCTCTCTCTCCTAGATTTACAGCTCAATGTCTGGAGGTGAGATTGTTAAGAGAGAAGCTACATGCAAAGGATGGTGGAGCAGGTGGCTAGAAGGAACCTGGTTCCTGATGACTTCCTCAAGTAGTTATACCAGCTCTGACCCCTTCTTCTTTTTCACCCATGCCACTAACTCCCCCTCTCCCCCTCCCATTCAATGAGCAACCATCAAAATGTCCTCTGTATCTATGAGTTTGTTTTGCTTGTTTATTTATTTTGTTTTTTAGATTCCACACACATACAAATGAAATCCTATGATATTTGTCTTTATCTGACTATTTCACTTAGCATAATACATTCTAGGTCCATCCATGTTGTTGCAAATTGCAAAATTTCATTCTTTTTTAGATCTGAGTAATATTCTATTATATATTTATGCATATACACCACACACACACACACACACACACACACACACACACACACACACACACACACACCTTCTTTATCCATTCATCTATCAATAAACACTTAGATTGCTTCCAGATCTCAAGTGTTGTAAATAATACTGCAATGACCATAGGGATGCATATGTCTTTTCAAATTAGTGTTTTGGGGTTCTTCAGATGAATACCCAGAAGTGGGATTACTGGGTCCTTCTTTGTCTTGTTATAGCCTTTATTTTAAAGTCTATTTTGTCTGATATAAGTATTTCTACCCCAGCTTTTTTTTTAGTTTCCATATGCATGAAATATCTTTTTCCACCCCTTTACATTCCTTCTGTATCTTTTGATCCAAAGTGAGTCACTTGGAGGCAGTGTATGTAAGGTCTATTCAGCCACCCTATGTCTTTTGATTGGAGCATTTAAACCATTTACAGTAAAATAATTGTTAATAGATATGTAGTTATTGCCATTTTATTATTTAAATTTTGATCTTTCTTCTTCTTCTTCTTAAAGAAGTCCTTTTAACGTTTCTTGTTAATGCTGGTTTGGTGGTGATGACTCTCTTAGTTCTCTCTTGTCTGTCCTATGTCTCTCCTTTTTCTGTCCTTTGAGTCTAAATGCTAGTCTTGCTGGGTAGAGTACTCTTGATTGTAGGTCCTTGCTTTTCATCATGTTGAATATTTTGTGCCAATCCCTTCTGTTTTGCAAAATTTCTGTTGAGAAATCAGCTGAAAGTCATAGGGAAGCTCCCTTTTAGGTAACTAAATGCTTTTCTCTGGATGCTTTTAAAAGTCTCCCTTAGCATTTTAATATGTGTCTTGGTGTGGGCCTGTTTCAGTTTATCTTGTGTGGGACTGTACATTCCGGGCTTGTATGTCTTTTTCTTTTGCCAGGGTAGGGAAGTTTTCTGTTATTATTTCCTGAAATAGGTTTTCAACTTGCTCTCTCTCTTCTCCTTTTTGTATGCCTATGATGCATGAAAATGTTGGTATGCTTGATGTTGTCCCAGAGGCCCCTTAAACTATGCACATATTTTTGGATTCTTTCTTCTTTTTGTGTTTTGTTTCAGTGTTTTCTGCTACCTTGTCTTCCAAATAACTGATTCAGTTCTCTGCTTCATCTAATCTACTGTTGATTCCCCTAATGTGTTCTTCATTTCAGTTACTATAGTCTTCATTTTTTACTTTTTAAATGCTTTTTAATGTACTTTTAATGTTTTCTATCTCTATTTTTATGGTTCCTATTTCTTTGTTAAAGTTCTTGCAGAGTTCATCTACTTTTCCTCTAAGTTCATTGAGCATTATTATAAATAGCATTTTGAACTCTGCATCTGGTAGATTGCTTGTCTCCATTTTGTTTAGTTCTTTTTCTGGAGTTTTGTTCTGTTATTTTATTTGGAACATGTTTTCTTGTCTCCTTATTTTGTTTTCCTCCCTGTGTTTGTTTTATGTATTAGGTAGATCTGCTACATCTCCCAGTCTTGCTAGAGTAGAGCTCTTGCTATATAATAGGTGTCTTGTAGGGCCCAGTGGCACAGTCTCTGTGGTCACCTGAGCCAGGTGCTCCAAGTTTGTCCCTTATGTAGTTGAGCCTTGATTGCTGTCGGCATATCAGTGAGAGGTATTGAATCTCAGGCTAACTGGTTTTGAGGACTGGCCATGATTACAGCGGAGAAGCTGTTTTGCAGGGGCTGACCCTATGGAACTGGATTTGCTTTAATGGGGATCTAGAGCCTACAGAGTCTTCTATTTGGGTGTCATTTGTGGAGGTGGTTGGTTGGCCCTCTGGTGTTGTCTGAAGCTGGTCACTGAATGCATTGGTTCTGGGGCTGCTGGAGAGGGGTTCTGGTGCAGGCCCAGGGCAGATGCTGCCTATGCCCAGCCCAGGGCCACCTGGTATGAGCTACAAAGTGATCTGTAGATAGTTTTCACTTGTGCTTGGTTTGGAGGCACCTACGAGAGGGTAAACTGTGAACTGAGGCAGGCTGTCAATAGTGCTGGATTTGGGGCTCACTTGGCAACAGTTGTGGGGCATGTGGAGGCCAAATGTTGCTTGGTTAGGGGTTGTAGACATTTGAGAGATTATAGGAAGTTCTGCAGCACAAGCTGGGACAGGCCATTTATATGGAAAAACTGCTGGAAGCTGATGGGTGGGCCTGCAAGTTGGGTGGGGTGGGATCTCAGAAAATCACTAGGGCGGGGCAAACAGTGTTAACCAGCTTGATGGAGGCTCAGACCCTTCACCCACCTGCGCTTGCAGGCTGGGTGAGGGGAGGGCTCAACAAAGGAACAATGTCAGCACTTCTGTCTGGGAGAAAGCTGCCCCTCAAGCCCTCACCCTGAAGCCAGGTAATTCATTTCCTCCCTGTATGTCCCTGGCACCTTTTGAGGTGCTGCCTCTGCACTGGATTTCAGAGCGAGTGAGTCTGTGAGTGAATAACTCCTTGTGTGGGCTCTTTAAGAGGAATTCCTGGCACTCCAGCTGCCTTCTGTTTCACCCTGCCACAATATCCACTGGTTTTTACAGCCAGAAGCTATGGGGACTTCTCTCCCCGGCACTGACATCCTGGGATGGGGCGTCTGTTGTGGGGCTGGGATCCTTCCCTCCTTAGTTGGAACCTCAGCAGCTAAGATGTCCCTCCTGTTTCTTAATCACCACATGTGGGTGTGCAGCCTGCCTGTTCCACATCTCCACTCTTCCTACCAGTCTCAGTGTGGCTTATTCTTTATATCTTTTGTTATAGGACTTCTGTTCAGCTAGATTTCAGGTGTTCCTCAGTGATGGTAGTTCTGTAGGTTAGGTATAATTTTGTTGTGGTCATAGGGAGGAGTCAAGCACAACATTTTCTTATTCCTCCGACTTGACTAGAAGTCTCTTCTGTCTTTCTATAGGACAAGCATGAGAACAGTCATTCAGGAGTCTAAATGGTCTGGGTTTAGGTTTTGTGCAAGCTACTCAGGGGAGTTGTCTGGGGAGCTGCTTTTAGCTTTGGTTTCTAGCTTGAGGGAAGCTGAGGCTGCAGAGTCAGGGGAGCTGCCATTCAGGCCTTTAAAATCATCCTCAGTTAATCCTTTTAGACTCTCACAGCTTCAGAAAACATTTATTTGCCTTTCATATATATTTCCATCTACTTATTTCATTTGTGACAATGAAATGTGATATTAGGAATAGAGTCTCCTTGTGTGAGGAAGATATGACTGAATTAGAGTCAGGAAATATAATTACATCTCAGTTACCTGCATACACATCTGAATCACTTCATAAGTCTCTCTGACTTTTCCTGATTTCTGCTCTTGCATTTTAAGAAATTACACAGTGAAAAGCCCTCTAAAATAGAACAATCTTTTAAGCTCCAAGTGGAACTCAATTTGAAGGGCCTGAAATTGAAAGCCCTAAAAATGGATTTGCTCAAATCAAGCTGTATGAAGTCCTTCCTCCTGGCATGAGTAAAAATGATCACAATCTTTAAGTAGTATGCACTAGAAGTTGAAATTTCCTACCCGCTTTAATCTACTGATAATGAAAACTAGAAATGGTGTAAAGAAAAAAAGAGGAAATGTGTCCACGCCTTCTACATTACCTTTTGCTTCCCCCATTACTAGCTTTTACAGAGATTATAAGGCTGCAGTGGTTTGTGGGCTCGACCTGGCTTATAGGCCAGCTCCATTTAGCCAGTGTTATAACGTTTTCTAAATACTTGTTAAGCCAATGGGTCAGAGACTATTAGGAACACATCTGTAGTAAAGACATAACGTTTCTTTATACTGTTGCAGCAAGGGTGATCTTGCTCTGGGGAAACCTTAGGAGTAGCTGGTGAAGGGTTTGTTGAGAGGGTCTTCTTTTTGAGTTTGGCCTTATTTTAGGTAATTTTGAAGAGAAATTGGGAAATAGAGACTGGTTCTGGATTTCAGACTACCAGGAAATGAGGACCTTTCAGACATTGGATATTTTAATAATTTGTATCTAGGAGGCAAGAGTACTAACCTGAGTCTAAAGGTATGATTGTTAAAGAGGTAGTATCTACTCAGAAGTTGGTGATGTTATTCAGAAGAGGAAGATGGTTCATCATTTTTGTGTCTTAGAGTGGCTTTATTTATGTCTTATTTTGAGCATTATGATTTTGGGGGAATATTGTGGTCTAGTTGTTATCATACCATTTTTCACTTTCTCATTATCAACATTTAAAAATCAGAAGATAGGGCCAGCTGAGTGGCGCGGCGGTTAAACGCTGGCTTGGGAAGCCAGAGGCCCCGGTTCCGGTCCCACGTATGAGGGCCAGTGACACTGCCCTCAAAAAAAAAAAAAAAAGAGGGTAGTAAAAATCAGAAGATATTCTCCTGAACCCAACTTTTGAAAAAAGTTTGAAATATTGGGGAATGCTGGCTATTTATTCCCAGATGACACTAATTGGAAACCACAGCCCTCTCTCACTTACTATTTGACACCAGGCATACTTTATTTTTTTCATTATCTTTCTGACTTTTATTGACATATGCTCTTCAAACCTTTGGTCCAATTAATTAGCTTACCACTGTTTTACAATGGCCAAGGTCTTTCCAGTTATTGAAAATGTTTAATTTTCAAAATTTCTTTACAGTTATTAAAATGAAAGTATTTGCCTCATTTAACTAAATCACTATGCATTAACTTTTGGTCTATATTACTTTTAGGAAAATTAAAATAAAAACTTCAAAGCATCTTATATCATATTTCAACTGATTGATCAGCCTCTAAATGATTCAGTTGATTTTTGTTTTGAATTTAAAAGATAGTAAGCTACAGCACACCTTGTTTCTAGCTAAACCCCACAGGGTGTCTATAATTTGTCTATCAGTGGGACTCTTGAGTACAAGTGGTAGAATAATTTCTCTCAAACTGGCTTAAAGAGAAATAATTTATTGAGTCACATAACTAAAAAACCAAGGGGAATATTTTTCTGTACAGCTTGATCCAGGCACATGAAAAAGAGCCATTTCTGGATACAGTCTTTTCAATTTCTAGTCTGGTCTCCTTTATGTTGGTTTTATAATCAAGGTCTGCATTGAAATGGCAAATATATATTAAACTACATAAGTATAGTTTAAACTATAAATATAGTTTAATGTTTGAGTGTCTCCTCTCTTTTTGAAAGTTACACATTCATTTTCAAAAGTTTTCGATTCAATATGATTCATTCATCTCTTTCCTTCTGTGGATCAGTTAACAAACTTAATAAAAATTAGCAATGCCCGCTATATTGTCAGACACTGCTGAGTCACAGGAATGCAAAAGCAAACACACACATCTTCCCTCAAAGAGCTCATAGTTCCTTAGGGGATTCAGAAAAAACAAACAATTGCAATCTTATGGGGCGAAGAGGCCATAGCTATTAGGTCTAATTCTACGTAAAGTGAGGAGGGGGCAGGGAAGGTTGTATAGAGGAAGCAGTCATTGAGCACTTACATATTCTGGATGCTATGCTGTGGGGTGTGGTTTACAATGGAGATAAGAAAGTTCTTGGAGACCTTACCACCCATAAAAGATGAGGAGGACTTTGTCAGATGGAAGATTGTTAGTAACATTCCCAGCAATGGAATAATCTGTCCTAAGATATTGGCACATGTCTTGTTTAGAGAACTCCAAGTTCAGGGTGCCTTGGAGAAGGGGAGAAGGTGAAAGTAAAAAGATAGGAAGAAACGAAATCACAAAAAGCCCTGAATGAATGGATTGTGTATTGTAAGAGATCAGGAACATTTGAAGTGTTTTAATCAGAGAAATAATGTAATCAAATTCCTACCTTATGAAAATAATTCCAGCATTAGTGTGGAAATGGATTAGAGAAAGGTGATAGGAGGACAGAGATAAATTAGAGACCACTATATATGATAACTTTTGAGTTGAGGGTGTTAGACTAAGGCATAAGCTTATGCAGTGGAGGAGTATTTAAAGAGATATCCTAGAAATAGAATTTATGAGGTTTTGTGTCCTAATATGGGAGTGTTACCCGCCAACTGAGCAGTACCAACCCCACCACTGAAAAACTTTAATGTTCCTTTTCTATAGAAGTGTTAAGTATAGAAATGTTAAGTCTTCTACCTAGTTTTTTAGTTTCTTAGCTCTTGGGCTTTGATTGCTCTTCTAACCAGTTTGTGAATCTTGGAGGGAAGATCCCCCTTGCTTCTTAATTGCTTTGTAAATTAGTTCCTGAACCTGAAACAATAGAAGTCTCTACCCCTGCTTCAGATAACTATTTGAAAGCCCGAGACTTCCCAATATCCCCCAGGCCAGGAAGCTAAATGTCAAACCCATTCTGTGTCCAGACAACTGATGCCACCTGAGTGATGGACTGCATAACCACAAGTTTCGTAAGAACTAACAGATTTATATTTTTGTCCTCATTCAGGAGCCTTGAGGATACAGGGGATACCCCAACAAGCAAAGAAGCCAGCACGGTCTTCCAGGTGGAGCTTGAGACCCCTTCCTCTCATCTGAGATCAGCTAGGATGAGAGTTCCGTGAACCCCAATAGACAAGGACAGCTCTACGCCCCTGCCCAGTAGGAAGCAGATACAGAAGAAGAGACCTCCTGTCCCTCAGCTTCCCATAGAGATTTTATGGGGATCATGCCTCTCAAGGAAAAACTAGGCAGACAGTTAGAGGAAGGCATTGGGTCTCTACATTCCTACACGTCCCACAGAGTGCAACCACCTGAGGCACTTCCCCTCTCCACCCAAAACTCCCTGTTGTATTGTAATTATCTACCCCTGCAGGAAGAGCAAATGGACACAAAATATCCAACTAGATCAGACCAGTCACTCGCACCTGCGCAGTACCTCTTGTTAATCACAGGTGCCAATCAAGTGGTCCTACACACAGAGAAGAACAGCCCATTATAGAAAAAAAGGGATAAAAACCCCAAGTCCTGGGAGGGAAGCATGCGGCTGCTGCTGCTACTGCTGCTGCTGCTTCTTTTGACCGCTTCTTCCCTTTGAGCCTCACCTTTGCATGTGCCCCCTCCACACTCTTTGGTATGTAACTTCTAGTAATGGGCCCTTGAGCCATCCTCTAATACTCAGGTCTACTTTTACTTCTAAATGTACTATCTTTTCTAATAAACTACTTCTTTTACTGCTTTACTCTGGTATCTCGTTCAATTCTTTGCTCGAGTTGCCAAGGACCTAGACTTTGCGCCGAGAAAGGCCCACTCTCTGACAACAGGAGGAGCCCACAAATGAAAGCTGAAGATGACTCTTGGGTTTTGGCTTTGGGTGTCAGGGTGATTAGTGGTGCCATTGATATAGGCAAGGGGAAACAATAGCAGTAGATGATTGGGGGGGTGGGTGAGGAGGGAAAGTGATTAATTTGAAGTAGTGGCCAAGTATTATACATGCCAGAAAGCAGTAGGATGCATGAGTCAGAAAGCTCAGGAAACTGGAACTAAGATATAAGATTTATTTATATACCAACAAGTGTATCAAAGACACGAAGAAGTTAGGATTACTCAGGGAGAGTGTTTAGAAATTTTAGAGGAAGACTAGGATGGTACCTGGGGTACATCAATGTTTTGAATGTAATTGGGCAAAGAGAACCCAGGAAGAGTGACAGGTAAAAAGAATCTGAATTTTTAAAGACAAGGGAAGAAAGAGTTTCAGAAATGATAATGTGAACAATAATACCAACTGTTGTAGAAAAATGAAGTAAAATAAAAAGGAGAAGTTTTTAAATTTGGCACCTTGGCATCTGTAGTAGTTTTCATAGGTGAGGGGTTAAGTTTAAAAAGCTGGGAGGGTTGAGAAATGAATAGAAGGTGTGGAAAAGTGGGTATAGGTTGTTTTTGCCAAAAGCTTGGCTGTTGAGAAAAAAAGACAGGGAGGAGTTCTCAAGGCAAAAGGCTAGCTTTTTGTATGTTTGCTTTGTTGTTGATTATTCCAGGTAGGGAAGAATTGAGTATGTTTATATACATACAATGTCTAGCCATGAGAGTAAGTTCCTAAGGGGTTATGAGAGGATTTTAGAATAAGAACAAAGTGGAGACAGGAGATGATGAGATTGAAGAATAGCCAGAGGGAATAGTTCACTGGTTCTAAAACTTGTCTGTGCATTCGGTTTACCTGGGGAGCTTTAACAAAATGACAATGCTGAGTCCCTGTTCTGACCAATTAAATCAGAATTTATGACACTGGGACTGGAGTATGGGTATTTTTTAAAAGCGTCCCAGGTAACTTCAGTATATAGTCAGCAGTTTCTAAATCAGTAGTAAGATACGGAGGCCACAAAAGGAGTCCAGAGGAGCATAGATGGATGACAAAGGTTGAAGTTTGAAGATATTGCATTAATTTCTCAGAAGAGAAGGCTGAAGAGGCGCTTAATTACAGTCATTGAGAAGTGATCAGGCTTTGTTTAAGGGAGGTGGGACATCTTCTCATCTTATTCATTGAGGCCAGGATAAGGGGGAAATGACGTATAATTCAAAAGATTCCAAAAATAGTAAGAATACCCTCCAGTAATATATACAGGTTTTGAGACTATGAAAAATATGTTTGAAGAGTATATAGACATTATAGACTTAGAAATGGAGTAAATTAATTCTAGGGATCTTTTTGATCCTTGGGAAAACTTTTATATTCAAGATATCTCATAAAGTGCCTATCATTTCTGTGAGGAAAAAATAAAACAGAGCTCTCACTGTTTCAACAACATTCCCCCAACACACACACACACACACGCACACACACACAGAGGTACATGGAGAAAGAAAGCTAAAACTAAACCCAAGAGACTAATATTTAGGATTTTTATCAGTTATGAATATATGTGTCTATAGGCACCAGTAAATGTAACTCCAGTGATGTAACAAATAGGAATTTTTCACATATAAAGACCACGATAGTTGCTGTTCATGTTGATTCAGTGACTTTGACAATGACAAAACCAGGAACATATGATTAATTTGCCTTCATCTTTTGTCCTTTCACCTCATGCTCATCACCTTATTTATGTTGCAAGATGGCCACTCCACTTCTTGGCACGAACCCACATTCAAGGTTAGGAGAGAGTTCCGGCAAGGGGCTATGCAAGCTGCCACTTTTCTATTTTATCAGGAAAGCAAAAGCACTCCTGAAATCTCCTTCAGTGATTTCTGCTAAGGGCTCCCTGGCAGAGACTGCTGGCTTGTCCAGCAATCATTCTCTCACATTCCTCAATAACAGAACCCAATTTTATTTTGGGCGTCACTGTGCTCACCTAAAAGGCTGTTTCCCAGCTTTCCTTGCAGCCAGGGGCTGTCAAGGAGCTGACAGGAAAGTTGTTGAGTGGGGTTTTCCAGAAAGTTTCTTAGGAACTGGCTGCCACATGGCTTTCTTGTCTTCCTTTTTCACCCCCATCTAGTCCCCAAGTCCTGCCTGGCATCATGGCTGGGCCCCCCGGGGCCTTCTTCACTCAATCATAGGCCTTGGTGAACTACCTGAGTGGTCTCTCTCACTGTGTTTTGGCAGAACATAGAAAAGAAGAAATGGTTCCTGCTGGCACCATGTCCCAAACTGATCAAAATGTCACTGTTCTGCCTCATAGCCATCAAATTCAGAAAGAAACTAGTTCCCAGCTTTGAGAATAGTTCATCCAGGCAAAGTTATTTTCTGACAACCCCAGAAAAGGGTTTTCTTAGGTTTGTCAAAAACTGGGGGAAAACTCAATGGTTTCTAAAGGAAAGTAGGTATGTGAGGGAAATAATTTTGGAATTAGCCATTTTTATAGATATCGGTTAACTAGAGTCCAAAACTTTTGAGTTTAAACTCAGTGGGGAGAAATTATGCATTAAGTGCTTGAGTTTGGCATGATGTATGTACTGTGACTATATATTCAAGAAGCCCCTCATGCATATCTTGTTTTTCTCTCAGAGAAAGTAGCATTTGAGGCATTGCTACATTATGCAAAGTTGGGAAATTTGCCAGGGTGACCACCAAGGGACAGGTCTTACCTGAGGTGCTTTTATTTACTATTCAGCTTACTCCATCCATCTACATTTTAATTTCCTTTTGGAAGCCCCTTGTTCTGGACAGAGGTTGACCTGAGAGTGGGTTCTTCCCAGGGACCTCCAGTGTCTCTTTGGGATACCTCTCAGTGACATGTCACATGGCTGCTGCCACTCCTCTATTTATGGAGCTGTTTCAACCTGTGAAACAACATTTCCTCATTCCCACTTTGTCTCAGCTGGAGCAGCACTCAGTAGCTTCTGTGGATGTTTTCGAAGCTTTGGAGTGCAGGGAGGACCAAATTTTCTGCTTCTGTGTCTCAATACTCCAGGCTCTTGGACATTGCCTTCTGCCCCACCTTTTCCTGCAGGAGTAGGATATAGCTCTGCTATTTCTCTTCTTTTTTCAACCACTCAGCTGTGTGTATAAGCCTTTCATTTGCTGGGTTCACCATCACTTTCTTTCTCTAAAAATTTCAGGCCTCTCTTAGCACAGGTAACACCTAAATGCCACTGGGATGACTACATCTCCAGGAAGCTCATCAGTTACCCTTGAAGTATTTTTTTTTTTTTTTTGAGGGCAATGTCACTGGCCCTCATATGTGGGACCAAACCGGGGCCGCTGGCTTCCCAGGCCAACGCTTAACCACTGCGCCACTCGGCCGGCCCTACCCTTGAAGTATTTTTAAAAAATTCAGCCTTTGGACTGCAATACATTCAAAGCTATCCATTCACCATTTGCTCTGTAACTCTGAAAGCAGAATGGAATTTGGGCAGCGGATTTAGCACTTTCCACCTAGACTTGGCATTAATAATTTAAAGTTAAATCCTCTGTAGTGTCTTAAGCAAACCTGACATGTAACTGCCCTGAGATTTAGAAGTTACAAATATTTTTTCTGCCCAATAATGCTTAAAAGGCCTGTGTATGGAAAGATTCTTTTTGTCATAAAATTGAATCCTTACCTCAACTACAACTGCTTAGAAAACTTCTGCCTTCTAGTTCCTAGTTCAAGGTCAAGCCGTGGAGACTGGCACCCCACTGCACACTGTGTCTTTGCTGAGGCTTTTGCACTGTTTTCCAAAGCTCTAGTGCGTGAAGCTTTGTGTCTGTCGAGACAGCAGCTCACTGTGGGCAAAGTTGCCATAAGCTCCTGTGAGCCACTAAGGCGAAACATCCCATATGGCGGGACCTCAGGCCCTACCTTGGTAACACAGCTAAAGGCTAAATAAATGTGCAGTTTAAGAAACAGCTACATGACTCAAGATAACTGAAGTCACCAAGGTCAAAGCTGTGTGCTTCCTGAATCCCATACCTAAATTCCCATGCCCTGGCCTCAACTAAAGACTCACCATTATTTTGGTCTGGTTCTCAGATTTTTGGCCCATGCAATAGATGTTGCATGTGGTGTCTGCGCTCCTCTTCTTCTCCCCCCTGCACCGTCCAAATATTAGACAAATTGAAAAGGTGAAAAAACAATAAGTTATAGTATAGGCTGAATGTTTGTGTCCCCTGAAAACCCATATGTTGAAAACTAACACGCAATGTGATGGTGTTAGGAAGTGGGGCCTTTGAGAGATGATTAGGTCATGAAGGTGGATACGTATGATATGGGGGGGAGGAGTTGGGTGGCGAATTGGGGGAGGGGGGTTGTCACTTTGAGGGGTAAACTGTATAACTATTGCACTGTGTTGTACACCTGAAACTAATTAAAAAAAATGCAATTAAAAATTAAAAATAAAAAAAAGAAGAGAAGGAGCCCTGTGGAGTAGGGCTGCTGTAACACTCTAAATCCCCGAAGGCCTACCTCTCAATGGGAGGAATGGCAATCAATTTGTGGACAAGTCTGAAACTGCCACATGACCTTTCCTATTCAATTTTATGCCCTCCTCTCTCCCCTTACCTTTTCATTGGCAATCAGTAATTTATTTTCTTTGCTCTCCATTACTCACTAAACTGATAAATTTACTGATTTTTAACTTATTCAGTGAACTCTGACAAATAAATATATTGCTTCTCTAAAGAAAAATATTTTCATTTTAAGGAGGACTTTCAGAACTGAAAAGAATTGTTTAAATAGCGTGATTTTCAAGAATGATGCTTTGTGAAGAATATGTTTTTAAAAAGACACTGCTTTTGGTGAATCTGAAATTACACAGAATCTGTAATTAACCATATGTAGGTAGATCAAAACATGGGGATTATGTCCTCAGTAAACAGATTTATATAAAGTTCTGGAATATCAAGTACAGTTTATTCATTGCTTGACTTAATTGAGATAATTTATTGGTTATTTTAGTGTAGTGAATAATTATCTCAAACAATGTGTGAAATTCTCAGAAAAACACATTTTAACTTGAAAAAAATATATACTATGTGGTACTTTTCAGAAGAGAAGGGCTTTTCAGAAGACAAGGCTATAGGATGGGGCTGCTGTAATAGAATGTCATAACACTCTAAATCCCTGTAATGGTTCATTTAGGATTTCAGAGGAGCCTAAGACTGAGGTCATATTAAGTGAAAGAGATAAGATGCTGTTTTGGAGAGTAGAAAAAGCAATTTATATTTCAATAAGAAATATATTTGTAGTTTTTCCATTTAGAGCAATGTATCAGACTAAATATCTTTTGTTTTTTAGAAAAAAAATCTCTTTCTCTCTCTCTGTCTCTCTCTGTGTGTGTGTATATATATATATATATATATATATATATATATATATATATATCACATATTCTACATATTCTTTATTTAAATATTGGGTACTTGGGTTGCTCCCATATCTTGACTATAGTAAATAGTGGTGCTATGAACATATATCATTTTGTTTTGTTTGTTTTGTTTTTTTTTTTTTGTTTTTTTTTTTTTTAGATTTTTTTTATTGGGGAATTGGGGGAGGGGAACAGCGTTGGGGAATCAGGGAAGGGGAACAGACAAGTTGCCGTCTTCTTGTTCTTCAGTTTAGTTGCGGAGGATGTTGCTTCACTGTTGGTATTGTCATTGCGCTCTTCCCGGATGAGGCAGATCGGTCGCTGGCCTCTGGATGTCGCTCATCGCGGCTATTGGCAGCTCACGCTTGGTTGCCAGCCGCTCACGCTGGCTGCGGGCCACTCACTGTAGCCTATGGCAGCCCACTGCAGCAGGGGCTGCAGCCCACACCGTCACCGGGGCTCGCACAGCCCAGCTCCAGGTGGAGCTGTTGTTGGCTGTAGAGGGCAGTGTCACTGGCCCCCATGTGGGATCCGAACCGGGGCCGCTGGCATCCCAAAACCAGCGCTTAACCAATGCGCCACTCGGCCGGCCCTGTTTTGTTTTTTTAAGAGCAGTGTCACTGGCCCTCATATGTGGGACCCGAACCCGGGCCGCTGGCTTCCCAACCCAGCGCTTAACCATTGCGCCACTTGGCCAGCCCATGAACATATATCATTTGGAATGAGGGGTTTGGATTTCCTGGGATAAATACCCAGAAGTAGAATTGCTGGGTCATAAGGTAGTTCTTTTTAAAATTTTTCTGAACTGTTTTCCAGAGTGGCTAAGGGGTTAATATCCAAAATTTATAAAGAGCTCATATAATTCAACACCAAAAAAACAAGCAATCTAATTATAAAATGGGCAGAGGACCTGAATAGACACTTATCCAAAGAGGACATGCAGATGGCCAATAGACATATGAAAAAAACTCAATGTCAGTAATCACCAGAGTAATGAAAATTAAAACAACAATGGGATACCATCTCACATCTCTCAGGATAGCTATCATTAATAAATCAACAAACAACATGTGTAGGCGAGGATGTGGAGAAAAGGGAACCCTTGTGCACCATTGGTGGGATTGCAAATTGGTGCAGCCACTATGGAAATCAATATGGAGGTTCCTCAAAAAATTAAAATAAAAAAAATAAATAATTAAAAAAATCTCCTAGTAGAAAACCAATATAAGTATATAAAACATCTGTTTTGGGGAAAGATTTTTTTATTGTAATGTTATAGATATTTATAAGGAAAAGTGAAAAAATCATAAATCTACAGCTCTGAAACTTTTATAATTGGTATATTGAACATAATAACAATGAGATCAAGAACATCAATTGTATTTTAGAAGCCTGTCTTGTGCCACTATTTTGATTTCCATAAGTATAGGTCAGTTTTATCTGTGTTTGAACTTCATATACAGAGAATGTTATGATATGAACCCTATTGTATTCGCCTCCTTTTGTTCAACATTCTTTGGGATTTTATCTATGTTGGTAAGTATAATGGTGGTTTACTTATTTTCATTGATGTGAAATGTTGTAATGAATTAATATGTTCCCAATTATTTATTCTTGTTTTATTAGTTTCAGGCGTACAGAACAACATAGTGAACAGACATTTACATAACTCAGAAAGTGATCACCCCAACAAGTCTATTACCCACCCCACACTGTACATAGTTATTAGAACATCATTGACTATATTCCCTATGCTGCACTACACATCCCATGACTATTTTTTAAAATTATAGTTGACATCCAAGTATGTTTTCATACTACTGTTGATAGAAATTTAAATTGCTTTCATTTTAGGACTGTGTTTTCCTACTGGGGATAATTTTGCCTCCCAGAGGACATTTGGAATTGTCGGGAAGCATTTTGGTTGTTACAACTGGGGGATGCTACTGGCATCTAGTGATTAGATTCCAGGGATGCTGCTAACCATTCTACAAAGCACAGAGAAGTCCCCACAACAAAGAATTATCCAACCTGATATGTCAATACTGCTGAGGTGGAGAAACCCTGGTGTAGGATTATTACTGCAGTGCAAGTACAAATTCTGTTGTGTGTGTCTTTTGGTGAATTTATGTGTGCATTTCTCTTGGGTAAATACATAGAATTGAAATTCTTGGGTAATAGAGTAGGTACATGTTCAAGCTTTAGGTTATGTGACCAAACAGTTTTGAAAATGCATCTTACTGATTTTCATTCCTAGCACCAGTACCGGAGGGCTCCAGCTGCTCTATGTCCACACTCACGTGGTTTTTTTGCCACCTTTTTAATTTTGTTCATTCTGGTGGTTGTATGGTCACATCTTTTTGTGCTTTTTAAAATTTCCATTTCCATGATGACTAAAAATTATCAATACTTTTTAATAAGTTTACTGGCCATTTAATGTCCCTTTCTGTGAAGTACCTATTTAAGAACCTCACCAGTTTTCTGAAGAGGTGTTTGATATTTGCTCACTCATTTGTAGGAGTTCTTTATACATTTCATGTATGCATCCAAACCCAGGTTTGCTCTCAGGGCCACAACGTGCCCAGGTGTATACAAACTGGAAGTGCAGTCCATTACCACCTTTTAGGGTAAGATTTTGACCACTGGAGGACGGGAGTTGATGGATTACTATTTTCCCTTTGTATCTCATATCAGACAAACATCCTGAAAGCATGTTATATGTTTATTTAGCCAGTCCCCTGGAGTTGAACAACCAGTTGTCCATATTAGAGGCCAACTCAGTTATTCATCCTTAAACTCCAAAATTAAAGCATTCTTTCAAGACTTTCTTAGAGCTTCCCCCCAAACTCATTTTATCTCATTTTTTAAATTAGTTTCAGGTGTATAAAACAATGTTATAGTTAGACATTTACACCCCTCACAAAGTGATAACCCCTCCCTTAATCTATTACCCCTCTGACATTGTATATAGCTGTTACAATTCCATTGACTCTAGTCCCTATGCTGTACTCCACATCCTGTGACTATATATATATATATATATATATATATATAATTATAGTTGACATTCAATCATTCAATATTATTCAGCTTTAGCTTCAGGTCTACACTGCAGTGGTCAGGCATTATCTCAATTTTTTTTTTTTAAGATTTTTTTTTATTGGGGAACTGGGGAAGGGGAACAGATAAGTTGCTGGCCTTTTGTTCTTCAGTCTAGTTGTGGAGGACGTTGCTTCACTGGCCCATTTTGGTATCATCATTGCGCTCTTCCTGGATGAGGCAGATCGGTCACTGGCCTCTGGACGGCTGCTCACAGCGGCTCTTGGCAGCTCACACTGGCTGCCGGCCGCTCACACTGGCTGCCGGCCGCTCACGCTGGCTGCCGGCCACTCACTGTAGCCTATGGCAGCCCACTGCAGCAGGGGTTGCAGCTGTGCCGTCGGTGTCCTGGGTCTCACAGCAGCCTAGTTCCAGGTAGAGCTGTTGTTCACCGTCTTAGCTGTAGAGGGCAGTGTCACTGGCCCTCATATGTGGGATCTGAACTGGGGTCGCTGGCATCCCAAGCCAGCTCTTAACCAACGCGCCATTCGGCCAGCCCCATTATCTCAATTTTTAATTGATCTAAATATCACATAGTAATTTTTTATGAGCAGCCCAAATTTATTTACTTTTAGATTCCACCCATCAACAAGTAACTCTGAGTGTACATGTGCTATACTTACGGTACTGTGCTAAGCCCTTTATATGTATATCAACAAAGCCTCACACACACAAAATAATGACCATCATCAGCTCTATTTCACAGATGAGAAGAATGCACATAGCAGTTTAGCAACTTAATCAATTGCATACCTAACATTTGCTGCAACAGAAAAGCAAACCCAGATCTTTTTGGGTAAAAAAGTCCTGTTTGATTAATTGCAACCACTGCTTGACTTTGATTGTAGTTCTAAATCCAACCTTGCTGCTGATACCACGTGACTTAATTTCAAGTGTATGAAGATGGCCACTGTGTTCTTTCTTAAGGCTTCTTGTCATTGTTTCCATATGGATGATGATGAGGAGGTTGAGGATAAAGATGATGACAGTGAATCACCTAGTTTGATTTCCCCTATAAAATAAAAAGTAGGGAAATCTCTGGGGAAACATGTCATTCACCTCGAGAGGAACAGATGGCTGAAGCTTAGAAGAAGCTAGGCAAACACAGCCAGGGAGCTGGAGCCTGTTCCTAAGCATACAGTGGGCTAATAAAAGAAAACAAACATTTAGTAACCCATGTTGAATGAGATAACAAGAAAAGGAACCACAACCATAGTAATAGGGCTTTGGGCAAGCCAGGGAGAGCATAAAGGAAATCTTACTCATGTAACAGTGTGGTTAGCTTTCTATTTGTGCACCCTGAGAATTTTTAACCTCTGCTCTATTACTGTGATTCACTGCAGGCAGATATTGGAGAAAAAGGACGATAGGCTTTAGGGCTACATATACTTAGGTTTAATGCCAGGCATTTGCCACTTACCAACTTTGGAGAAATTGCTTACTTAATGAGACTGATAAAACCCAGCTTTTCTGGCATCATGGGGAAGTAAGTGCCTCAGATTGGTTCCTTAGCAAACATGATACGATATTAATTTGCATGCAAGAGTTTTATTGGGCTGTTCTCAGGATCACCCCCTGTGGTGGAGGGAAGGAAACAAGACTGGGATGCCCAAGAAGCAGACATGCTGTGTAGTTGCCAAGGAAACCTCCAAGGACCCTGTAGGAACTCTGGAGCTGGGATGATCCTCCAGTTGTCCTGCATGAGGCAAAGGACCAAGCCTTTTTACCCTTCCCCAAGGACCAGGCATTGGACATGGGTTGTTTCCACAGTGGGTGTATGAACTGGGCTAGGTGGTTCTCTTCAGTTTAAGCAGATTCCCCGAGAACTGACTCTCAATGGCTGGGGAATGAGTGCTTCAATTGTGAAGGGGGATCTGGGTAGTGGTCCCAGAATGTTCACTAGAGTAGGTTCAGTCCCAATCCCGTGATTCAGTAAATGCCTCCTCACTTTAACTCCCCTCCCAGGAGACTCACTGTGCTTTTCCTTAAGATACTGTAACTGGACTTCAAGCTGCAACCATTGTGGTCCACCCCTAGGGTTAGTCTTTGTTCCTGGTCCCAGTCCCAGCTTCTTTTCCTGATTATTATTTCCTGAGGTGACTTCAGGCAAGACCCAGCCACTCAATTCAGAGATTATCTTTGAGAGGTTCCTGACTTATAGGCTTTTCCAGCCCAGGTCCTGTTTACCATGTTTACCATGAGGGTCTTTGCACATTCTGCTTATGTCTGCTTTAGTCTGGAGATTAGATAGAGCTTAATCTGCACTTGTGAATCAGGCACAAGTTGGACAGCACAGAAACCTGCCACCTGCAGACAATCAGGTGGGAGTTAACAAGCCTCCTGGAAGTATTTGCATGGAGGTCAGCCCTTTCCCCATCACAGGGTCAGAAGAATGAGTGACCTGGTTGGGAATAAAAGCAAGCTGCCAGATGGTACTCCCCATGCAACCACAGGTCCGATTGAGTGTTATTTTGTATCTTGTGTGAACCCTTCCAAAGTGTTCGTGCTGACTTTGATTAATAACAACTAATATTTATTGAGCCCCAGCTCTGTGTCATGGGCTAAGTGCACCATGTGCATTATCTCATTGAAACCTCACTGCAACCCCAAGAGGTTCCTGTAAGGACAGGAGTATTATTTTCTCCCTTTTGTAACTGAGGGAAACTGAGGCTTAGGAAGAATTTACTTGTTTGGTGAAGGTCCCGTCTTTTAATCTATTCATCTTTAACTTGATGTTCTTGAACATGTTCATCATAGTTACTTTGAAATCCTTGATTCCCAACTTACTGTCTTGATCACCTTTGGTCTGTTTATTGTCTTTTCTCCTCTCTCCATTGACAAGCTTATGTTCCTATGTCTTGGCATACTTAATAATTTTTCTTTTTTAATTGAAAGGTAGACATCGTGTATAAAGAATTGTAGGGGCCGGCCGAGTGGCGCAGTGGTTAAGAGCTGGCTTGGAATGCCAGTGGTCCCGGTTCGGATCCCACATGAGGTGCCAGTGACACTGTCCTCTTAAAAAAAAAAAAAAGAATTGTAGAGATGGGCTCCCATTAATATTATATTTTTCTAAAGAGTCTTTCTGCTTCCCTTTGCTGGGCTTAGATAGAGAGGGGCTGGTACCTTTACTCTAATCAGAGGCTGTGCTGAGTCAGGGCCCTGTCTACATCTGGTTCATCCCAAATTCTATGACATAGATTTTCGGCACTTTCCTCTGAGAACCTGTTCTGTTGATGGGGGCGGGGGGCTCCCCGCTAGCAAACCTTGATCTCTAATTCTTGTATCAACATCACAGTGAGACTGCAAAAAGCACTGCTGTGAATTTCAGGGGATTTTTGTTCAGGTTTATAGCTTCCCAACACATTCAGCTTCAGAAGTAAGCAAATTCCTATAGGAATTCCATTTCAGATTCAGTTTCCACTCTCCCCTCTTCACTGAAATGTTGCCTCCTCAAGTTTCCAGTGTCTCGCTAGTCCTGTGAGACTTAGATAGTTTTCGTCTGATTTCTGTCTGCCAGCTGCAGCCCTTGCTTGGGAACAACCCAAATTATTGGCCTCTTGGCTTGCAATTAGAATTGACAAATGCTCTCGGTAACAAAGTGTGTGCCAAACTTCAGTTTACCTTTTTGCAGTATTTCACTCTCCAGAAATTTGGCTCCTTTAATCTTTTCTCCTGTGTCAGCTGTATCATGCTGTTAAATAGATGTTTTCCAATTTTTATTGGAGTTTTCTAATCATTTTCATAGGGACAATGGATCTGCCCCAAGCTGCTCTGTCCAACCTGGCAACAGAAATTTGAGTTTCCCTTACTTGACGCAGAAAAGGTTGATCTGAGATGTCTTCAAGAAGGCTGCTGCTTTTCCTAAGGATCAGATAGCAAGGAGATATTTTAACTTAGTATGAATGTTGAAATAGTTGACTCAGAGAGAAAGAAAAGCAATCCCAGATTGAGTTCAGAGAAAACTGTCATGAACGAAAACAGAATGAAATCGGTAAAGCATGGAATAGATGTTAAAATAATTTAAAATTTTATCACATGAAATGAATGACAGACTGTAAAAGCTGTAATACCCCATTGTTTTCACTTATATTATGAAATAGTCTTGAAATATAGTAATAATTGTTGTTTGAATATATATAGAACTGCTTTGGACTACATCTCGGAGGGGTACCACAAGATAATGTGTAAAGGGTCAGTAGTAAATCCTAATGACCTGATCTTACTGAATTCTTTGGGACTTTGGAGGTGGCCATAGAACATTACTTTGAAGAAGTGACAAGAAGCAAACTAGAGAATCCTTCTGTTAGAGAGCTCACCAATGTTTCCTGTTTCTCCATACATAACTCCTCCTAAAGGTATTTACCTTATAAATATATTTAATGGTGAATGATGTAAAGGAAAATGTCTGTAATGATTAAATATTTTACACTGTAGTTTTTGAAATTTCTCTAAGTATATCTAAGGCTTCCTCTGCTTATTGGTCATGAAAACTTGTGTTTGTGGTTACACACGAGGGTGGGGTCTGGGTCTAGTGCTATGCCTTGTGTGATACCCAACCTCATTTCCCCTAAGTGGAAAGAAGTGAATTGATTTTTCCTTGCTTCTCTTCCATTCCCCTGCCACCAATTTAGCCAATGGAAACATTCTTACTTGGTTTCTTTTATAAAAAGAAAGTATAGTTCTAAGAGGTTGAAACAGCTTTTGGCTTGAGGTGGACGTCTGATTATAATACTATTACCTTGAGAAAAATAATTTGCAGTTTTTGAATTATTGGAGTCGATGAATAAATGCGAGAGCTACTGGAGAGTGAAGAAAAACTCAGCATGATTGAGGTCCATTTGTGATTTTAACCTTTTTTGTTATTGCTAAATGTCTAAAGCTAAGATTCACTTACAAACAATCTGCATATATTAAATTAATTATCAGCTGTTATGTAGTATATCAGATAAAATTTCCACTGGTTTTGTTGATGATTTCATAGTAATTAGTTTCCAAGAAATTTGCAGAAAAAAATGTGACACAAACCCATTCGTACTCTAAAGAAAATACCTCAACATGTACATTCTGTGAAAGTATCTTCCTACAATTAGATAACAAGATAAACATTTAAATATTTTTACAGGTTGACTTAAGCTCTAGTACCTTATTTAAAATGGATTTTGTTGTAATGTCCTTCCAATCATGTAGTCATCAATAGAATAAAAAAAAAAATTGGCTGATTACTGTCTTAGAAGACATCTAAAGCTCCTGTTCATTCATTTAACAAATAAAGATACTAAGCCCAAAGTGATCAAATGACTTAACAAAAGACACACAGCTGGTTTGTGGCTGGTGGAGAGGTTGCAGACAGAAGGGAGAGCTATCCCAGTGTCTTTCTACCTCATCACATGGCCTGTGACACAAGGCCTCTCTCCCACAGGATAGCTACACAAATCTCCACCTCTTAAACTCACCACTTGTTTTTTCCTTATGGAAGCTTCTTAGAATAATTCTGTCATGTTCTGGGTGATTCAAATGGATAAAACCTACTTTATTTAGAAGAATTCCTGAAAATGGTTGTTTACTAATATAATGTTCTGAGTATATAATCCACTGTCATAGTTTACAATTAAAAATGTATAAAATGCTATGCTGTGGAAATCCTCAATGCCACCCTGTCACTTAGCCACCTAATTCACCTCCCCACCGTCAATCTGTGTTATTAGATTATTGTATAGCCTTGCAAATATATGTTATGCACATGCAAGGAAATAAACTTTATTTTCTTTTTACCTCTTTTTTTGTAGCCACTTTTACTTTTAGACAATAAACAACTCCAAAATGTCAGTGGCTTACTCCAAGTAACTTTTGCTCATGGGTCTGTGGGTCAAGTGTGGCCCTGTGTGGTCCAGCTGGACATGGCTGGTTTGAGCCAGCTCAGCCCCACATGTGTCACACTCTGGGTGTCTAGCTGAGGGTGCAGCAGCTATCTGGGCTTGCTCTTCTCATGACAGACGGCAGGCAGGAGCTCCAAAGGGTCTCTCCAAAATACTGGGTTGTCCAAAAAGTCATGACGTATTTTTTTCTATGTTTTTTTCTTGCAAACATGCATCATGACTTTTGTGACAACCCAATATATGATGCCTCTAAATCCTTCATTTGCAAATGACACTCACTTATTTCTTATGCCATTGGTTAAAGGAAGCCACATGGTCCAATCCAGAGTCAGGGTAGAGAAATATATTCCTCCCACAGGGTGGTAGGTAGGAGTGAATATTTAATAATTAATTGTTACCGTGGTGTGGGCTTACATATCATAGACCCTGTATTTTCACTTATTTGCATATCAGTACATAAACTTTTTTTTTCCATTTTTTATACCAACACAGTATTCCATTCATGGACATCCCTAATTTAATTAACTGGTTCTCCATTGATGGACATTTTGACTATTTCCAGCATTTTACTGTTACAAACATTATTGCAATGAATAATCTCAAACATACACCATTTTGCATATGTGCAAGTTCTATCATCAAGAATTCCTTGACGATGACTTGTTGAGCTCAAAGACTGATGTATAATTTGGGTAAATATTAATATTAGTAAATATTGCAAATTTTGTCTCTATAGACACATGTATCCTTATACATCCCCATCAGCAATATGTGAAAGGACTCGTTTCACTGCATTTTTGCTAACTCACTATGTTACCAAGCCTTGGAACACTTTTCAATCTGCTGGAAAATACAGCTCAGTGTTTTGTTTTTGTGTTTGTTTATTTGTTTGTTTTTAGGTCGTTGTTGCTTTGTTTTGATAACAGTTATGTTGGAGTATCATTCACTTACCATAAAACTGATCTTTTGAAAGTATATAATCCAGTGAGGTTTAGTATATTCACAGAGTTACACAAACATTGTAATTTTAGAACATTTTCATCACCCCAGGAAGAAACTCTGCCCCCATCCACATCAGCCATTCCCTCTTCTCTTTGACCCTAGGCCTTGGCAACCGCTAATCTACTTTTTGTCTCTATAGATTTGCCTATTCTGGACATTTCAGGTGGAATGAGATAACATGTACCTTTGCGTGGCTGGTTTTTTTCACTTAGAATATCATTTTCAAGGTTCATACATTAAACTTTGGGTTGCATATATAAGTGAGTCATTCCTTTTCATTACTGAATAATTTTATATTATATTGACATACCACATCTTGTTTATCCAGTCTTCAGTTGATGGACATTTGGGTTGTTTCTATTGTCTTGCTATTATGAATAATGTTGCTATGATCATTTGCATATAAGTTTTTGTATGGGACTATGCTTTAATTTCTCTTGGGTAAATACCCACTGTGGTATTTCCAGTTTAAACATAGAGTTATTGTAAGACAGAGTCTGCCAGGGGTATGCAAAGATTCTCATTTTTCTATATCTTTACCAGCACCTGTTATGACATGTCTTCTTTTATTTCAAGCCTCCTAATGGATGTGCAGTTTGTGGTTGTGGTTTGATTTGCATTTCCCTAATACTAATAATATTGAGCATTTTTCCATGTGCTTATTGACCATTGGTATGTTTCCTTGGGCAAAAATCTTTTGCCCATTTTTAATTGGTTATTTGTCTTTTTATTGTTGAATTCTAAGTTATTTATGTATTCTGGGTACTGATCCCTTATTTGATAGATAATATTGAAATATTTTTCTTCTATTATGTGGGTTATCTTTTTTACTTTCTTGATGGTATCCTTCAAAGCACAAAAGTTTTTAATTTTCAAGAAGCCTAATGTATTAATTTTTGTTGTTGTTGATGCTTGTGCTTTTGGTATCATATCTACAAAACAATTCTCTAACCCAAGATTATGAAGATTTGCTCTTTAAGTTTTTCCTTAGAGTTTTAGAGTTCTTACATTTAGGTCTATGATCAATTTTGAGTTACCTTTTGCAAATGGTGTGAGTAGATATCCAACTTCATTCTATTGTATGTGGATTCTCTTTGCCCCAGCACCATTTGTTGAAGAAGCTATTCTTTCTTCATTGAATAATCTTGTCATCCTTGTTAAAAAGCAATTGGCCATAGGTGCACAGGTTTTATTTGAGGCTCTTAATTCTATTCCTTTAATCTATGTGTCTATATCCTAATGCCAATGCCACAGTGCTTTGGTTTTCATAGCTTCATTGAAATGGAGAAGTATGAGTCCTCCAAATTTGTTCTCCCTTTTCAAGATTGTTTTGGATATTATGGGCCTCTGGAATTTTAATATGAATTTTAGGATCAGCTTATAAATTTCTCCAAAAAAGGCTGAGGAGATTTTGATAGGAATTACATTGAACCCATTGTCAGTATAGTTTCAAATTGCATTTGTCTTATGAATTAGGTAGGATATATTTTTCATATTCTTAAGCCTATTTTTATTGTATTTTTCTGAACTGAGAACTCATCAGAACATAGACATGGATGTCAGTTCCAATTCTGTTCTTGTAATACTCAAATTATTTGAATACAAGACAAGAGGGATGGGCATGTTTCATAGCTACGCTGGAATGTAGACTCATGTACTTTTCCATGCTCCCCTCAAAAGGATTAGGTGCACTGGTATTGTGACACAAGATGTTTCTGATTAAAACAACTGGACCCACATTTAAATTAACAAGAAAAAAGTCTGGTCCGTTTTCCCTGTCCTCAGAAGACAAAACGTTATTCATTATAATGTTCATGGATTAAAAAGTATCCCAAAATAACTTTCATCAAAATACCCAGATAACTCATCTTTAGAAGAAAGTCATTTCACAAGACACATCAATTTATTCTTCTTTTCTTTTCTTTCTTTCTTTCTTTCTTTTTTTTTTTTTTGAGGGCAGTGTCACTTGCGCTTGTATGTGGGACCTGAACCGGGGCTGCTGGCATCCGAAACCAGCGCTTAACCACTGTGCTACTCGGCTGGCCCTCGATTTATTCTTAATGTATATCTTTTCAAGTAGTGCCTTTTCTTCAATTGTTCTATTTCCCTGTTCTCTATGGACAGAATTTGTAGAATTCTTGCCCTCTCTGTGTATTGAAGGATTTTCCCCTTACTTTTGTGTATGTTATTTTTCTGTTCTTCTCTTACATAGTATGAGTTTACAATAATACATATATGCTTCTCTTGTATTTTCTAGTCTTCTAACTATAATTTATAGGTTTTAAATTTAGCCCAATCATGCTCCTTGGAAGAAAAACGCTTAGTTACATATAACTATGTCTTGATTAGAGAAACAAATAACTCCGGGATGTGTCAAGTCAAGCCCGGATAATCCATTGTCATCGTAAGGTGCACAATGATGGAAGGATAGAGAGCATCACTCCACTGTACTGACTGAGGGTCAGTCGTCAGCGGGTTTTCTGTCCAACTATGCTAGGAATGTGATCATAAGTACAGACCTTTGAGAGCTTTGTTCCAAGTATAAAGACCTTTTATTCTATTCCCCTAAAGTGCTGAAAGGTGCATTTTTCATTCAGTCCAAAACAGCTCTCAGCGTCAATGGGCATTAATCAATCTAGATCATGAAAGGGCTCTGTAGATTATGAAATGGCTCTGACTGTCTTTGATAACACATTACAGAAATGAATAAAGCAGTGGTATTATAATGTAATTAAATGAATGAGAAGGTAAGATGACCATGTGTTTTAAGCAAGTGTTCTTTAAGAACCTACTGCTGTTCTCTTTCAAATCTGCTCTCAGGGGCAGCTGGTACTCTCCATCTTTCCAGTCTCTCTCACCTCTTAAGTGGTCCTTTATGGTATCCCATCATTATTTTTGGTGACAGACACAGCTTTTCTAAACATTAACCTAGCCCCCTGGCCACCTGGTGACATGACACAGAAAGAAAAATGAGAATATGCTATAGAATTTAAATGTGGTTAGCAGAGCTTTTCCACTCAAGAATGATCTGAGTGGAATTTTGCCCGTATTGAGTTAATGTCTTTAATGTCCTAAGGAGGTCAATGAACTTCATAAATGCAGCTTGGAATCATCTTTGCGTCACTTAGAGGTGGTGCCAAGTTCAAAGACTTTTCATGGCACCAGTATTAGCAGGGAGAACTGATATTTGCTATTTCCAGTTAACTATGTTCACTAGGCCTTTTCACTTTAGTTGTTTTAGAGGATGGGATTTTCTTCAGGTATGGCTAGAGAAAGTTTATCAAGAAATTGAGGAAAGAAAGGACCTAACCTCACAGCTATTCCCACATTGGGCTTATGAGGTAGGATTTATTATCTCACCTATTTCAGATGAGGAAACTGAGGGTTCTGACACAGTAGAGGAGGGCTCTGCACTCTAACCCCAAAGCCTGAGCTTCCTCTCCCATACCCACTACCCCACCCTTGTAGATGCTGCATGAGGGACCTACACTCAGGATTCAAAGGAAGTAGACTAGAGTTTCCCTGGCCTAAGAGACGCTAGGTCCCTTCTGTTCCATATAATTTTTATTATATTCTCTATAAGGTTTCGGAAAATAATTTTCAATTCCTTTACTTTTTCTAGGACAGAGGCTATTTCTCACACTTCTGGTCAAGTTCATTGGCAATGGGCCTTTTGTCAGAAGAGGCTAAGCATGACAGAAGCCCCTGTGTCTTGTCAGCTTTATCAGTGATCTCTAATGGATGGCTCTACTGGGCTACCTCCTTTTAAAAAATGAATCCAAGACTAGAATATTGAATTGTGTAGAGTCTATGCTTTCTGATGCTGTATTAGCATGGCCAGAAAATGGGAGGAAAAGGAATATAGAAATAGCTTAGACCAAAATAGAAAAAAATTTAAAAAACAAAAACAAAACAACACTAAGTGTGCCTGGAAATTGATGGCCACACTATATCAGCTTCATTGCTGAGGGGACCCATCAGAGCTGGAAGGAAACCTAAAGATCATCTAGTCAAATCCACCCAGTTTTCCAGGCCTATTGAGGTCAAATGACTTCCTCCCAGCTATGTATTTGGAGTCTCCTAACTTCTAATCCTTTCCTTGAGACCACAGTTACCTCAGTCAAGACTGTGAAATAGCCAATGGCTTTCTAATTTTTCTATTTTCAATCTGATGTAATACATTTTATTTATTTTATTTTATTTTTTTATTATTAGTTGCAGGTGTGCAAAACAATGCAATGGTTACCCTTTTCACCCCTTACAAAGTGACAACCCCCCTCTTCCCATCCACTGCCCCACCATCCCCAATATTATACATATCTATTATAATTCCATTGACTCCATTCCCACACTATACTCCACATCCCATGACTATATATGTGTTAAATTATAGTTGTCATATAATATTATTCAGCAGCAGCTTCAGATGTACAGTGCAGTGGTCAGGCTTCTACACCATCCATGAAGTGGTCTCCCTAACAACACATGATTCCAGCTGGTCCCCTAAAAATTATTTACAACATTATTGATTATATTCTCCCAACTGCCTTTTCTATCCCTGTGGGAATATTGTAGTTACCAATTTTTGTTGTTTTGTCCCTTCCCCTCTCCCTCATGCCCATCCCTGACCCATCTAGCCCTCATCAGTTTTTCTTTTGTGTCTCTAAGACTATTTCTGTTTACAGTGCTTCTTTATTCAGTTCTTTAGATTCCACATATAAGTGAGATTATATGGTATTTGTCTTTCTCCGACAGACTTATTTCACTTAGCATAATGTTCTCTAGGTCCATCCATATCATTGCAGATGGTACGATTTCTTTCTTATTTATAGCTGCATAATACTCCATTGTGTAAATGTACCACAGTTTCTTAATCCAGTCGGTCTACTGATGGGCATTTCGATTGTTTCCAAATCTTGGTTATTGTAAATAGCGCTGCAGTGAACATAGGGGTGAATATATTTTTTTGAATTAGTTTCTTGGGTTTTTCAGGATAAATACCTAGGAGTGGAATTGCTGGGTCATAAGGTAGTTCCATTTCCAGCTTTTTGAGATACCTCCATACTGATTTCCATAGTGGCTGCACCAATTTGCAATCCCACCAACAGTGTGCCAGTGTTCTCTTTTCCCCACAGCCCCGCCAGCACTTGTTATTTGTGATTTATTGATGATAGCCATTCTGACCAGAGTGAGGTCATATCTCATTGTGGTTTTTATTTGCATTTCCCTAATGATCAGTGAGGGTGAACATTTTTTCATATGCCTGTTGGCCATCTGTATGTCCTCTTTAGAGAAATGCCTCTACATATCCTCTGCCCATTTTTTAATTGGGTTGTTTGTTTTTATGGTGATGAATTGAATGAGTGTTGTATAAATTTTGGATATTAACCCCTTATCAGGTATATCATTGGCAAATATCTTCTCCCGGTCAGTAAGCTTCCTTTTGTTTTATTGATGGTTTCCTTTGTTGTGAAAAAACTTAAGTTTGATGTAATCCCACATGTTCATTTTTTCTTTTACTTCCCTTGCCTGCGGGGATGTATCAGTAAAAATATTGCTCAGGGTAATGTCTGCACATTGACTCCTTACGTTTTTTTCTAAGAGTTTTATGGTTTCAGGTCTTATACTACATTTAATTTTCTAACTTGGACTTTTCTTGAGTAAGAAATACACCCTTCATATTTTAAGCACTTAGATTTTGGGGTTTGTCTGTTATCACAGTATAGCTTGCCTGCCTGTCCTGAATAACATATGCATCTATTGAAATGATCTTACATTATTTTCTTTCCTACTGTGTTTACTGGTATGTTACATTAAAAGATTTTCTGATGTTGAGATAGATAACCCTTAGATTATAATGTAGCATATAGACATGATGTATTTGATATATACTATATTCAATAAACTATTTTTTTAAATTTATTTCTTGACTCTAGGATCACAAGTGAGATTGATTTGTCATGTACTTTCCTTGTCCTGTTTTGACATTAGATTACTGTTGGGTTGTCAGAAAAGTCATGATGCATTTTTGCAACAAAAAACAGAAAAAAGACGTCATGACTTTTCTGACAACCCAATAAATTTATACGTTGGCTGACTTTCCTTCTTTTTCTATTCCCTGAAGCAGCTTGTTTAAGAGAGATGATCACCCCTTGAGTTTTGAGCAAAGGTGACTATACTATAAGATGAACTTGGAGAGATGATAAGGGACCAGATGATTTAAGGTCTTATAAACCATACAGTAAGAAGTGGATTTTATTCTAAGGGCATTAGGAAGCTATTGAAGGATTAAGGGATTGAACATCACCACCATCTGTTACATATTTGACCACTCTGGCTATTATCTGGAGAATACATTAAGGTGGTTAAGAATGGAAGAAGAAAGACTAGTCAGGAGGCTAGTTAAGTAGTTTAGGTATGTGATGATGATATGGTGCCTTAGACTAGGAGGTAGCAGAAGAGGTGAGAGAATTGAATTATCTTAATATGATATTTATTTTGAGATATATTTATAGGACTTGTTAACAGATTAGATAAAAAAAAGTTAGGAAAAGGGAGGAATTACAGCTTACTCAAATGAATCTTAGAATTTTGCTTGTGTAATGGGAAAAAGAATGTCCTACTTACTTAAATGGGGAATTCTGGGAAAGGAATAATTTGGGATGTAGGCTCGAAACGAGGAGTTCTGTTTTGGACCTATTTAAATAGAACTGTATTTTAAGTGCCCCAGTGAAGATGTAAAATAAATAGTTAAAAATGTGAGTTTGGAGCTCTGGGGAATAAATTAGGACTGGTAATATAAATTGCAGTATCATCAGCATGTTGATGGCATTTAAAGCCATTGAACTGGATGAAGTCACCAGAGGACAGAGAAGTATCTGGGGCAGGCAAAGAAGGTGAGCCAGGAAGAAACTTTCTCCAGGGCTCTTTGGTGTTCCTATTTTGGGTCTTGATGAGTCTCCATGTTCTTGGGCTATGACATTCACTCAGAAACTTGTCAGGCACAGTGTAGATGCTTAATGAATAGAGGATTGATAACTTAGATAAAACACTGTTATTCCTGGTATAAATGCTTGGGAATCAGCAGGAGTTCTTGCAGGTTCTTCCCAGGCCTCCTTCCTCCTGCAGTGTCTCAGTGGGGGAATTTCTGGTCCTCTTCAAGGACCTCCTAGCATATAAATGCCCTGCTTTTGCTCAGGGTAGAACGATGTCAGCTGTGTTTGTGGGTCCATGTATTTGTGTGTTTGTGCTTCTTTGGAATAGGGAATTGGGTATTTAGATGGTCAAATAGAATCCAGTACATACGTGTATGAGTCCCAGGAGGGTGGGAGAATCTTAGGATGAGTCTGAAGGCCTGGAATGTTACATCCTCACCCAGGGCATAGTGTTCTTTCTGCTGATTCCTCAAGTGTTGTCAACTTTTCTCAACACACAGAACAAAAACAAAAACTTTTTTTTTACTAATTAAGGAACGGACAGAGACTGGGTTTAAGAGCTATGGTGTTTGGGAAGCTCAGTGACAAATATTTAGAGCCCAAAAAGACCAGAAAAATGGCTTGAGGGCCTTGGCCTATTGCTCTGGGAGGGGTTGGCTCCTGAGTAGCCATAGGCTGTACTGAGAAACTTGGAAAAACCTTGTTTTCTAAATAGCTAGTTAATGGGCTCTACTAATCAAAGGTAAATAACATTGATTTTCATACCTTGAAAACTTATCCCTGGAAGAACCCATGATGAGAAGGAAAACTAACCTTTCTAAGAGCCTAATATTTAAGGAAAATTGGAAATACCCTGTGCCAAGTAGATTAAAAGCTGCAGAGGAGGTAAAGTACCATAAGAGGGAAACTTACAGAGCACAGAGGGAAAGTTAATTCAGGTTGCTAAGCTCTTTACTGCATTGCTATACAGCCTTTCACTTATAGCATCATTCTTTTAATCAACGTTGATGGACATAACTATTGTAGGGTCAAGTTTCTCAAATTTTTATTTTTTTATAAATTACAGAAGTGTATTAAGTAATTTAAGTCAACCTTTCAATTTCTTCATCTTTTGTTTCCATTTTGCCATTTCTTTTAAAAAAATAAGTTAGGTTGGTAGAAATTCAGTAGTGCTAGTGCTTGTAAAAGCTAGGAAATATTTATAAGTAGAGATGATAGAGAATCAGAGAAAACGAGGATAAGAAAATTACACAGTAAGTTCTGGACCTGAGGTGAACAGGTGCCGTCTTACATGATAAAATTAGCATCTTCCAAGGGCCTACGAGCTGCTGACTGGCAGATGCATTTAAAACAACTGTGTGGTGAAGTCCAACCTCATAACAATAGATAGGAAATGTTTCTGGGTACTCAGCTTTTCTTATAGTCACATTTCAGCAACAACCACTCTACCCAATGTTCAAAGCTAAGTAAATTCTCTCTCTTGCATGAAGTCTTTCCTGGTACCACTGAAGACCAAAATGAACTCAACAAAAGAACTTATCTATGCTCTATCATTTTGATTATTTCACGTGAATCTTGTCTCAATGTAGATTTAAATCATTTTAAATCCTCTATGTCATCTAATTTTGTAGTCAAACAATATGGATGGGAAGTGATTTGTGGTCACCTAGACCAGCATCCTCAATATAACAAAATCTCTTTAACAACCTTGGAGACAGCGGTCATTAAGCACGGCTTTAGTTTTGGGGGCATGTAACTCACCCCTCCATATGGCTGTTCTGAGCATCCCTAATTGTTAGAAAGTACTTCCTTGTATTGAACTGAAATCTATCTGCCTGAAACTTCTACTTATCAAATTTAAATTTGTCTGGGGCTTGAAAGATTGTTTGATTCTTTTTCCACAGAACAGTCCTTCAACATTTTAAGATAATTATCACAAATCACTCAAGCCCTTTCCTTTATGGACAAAACACCAATTTCTTCCCATCATCAGAGTGGCTTTCGGCACCTGCCCCATCCTTCCTGCTTTCCTCCAGGTTCATTTAATCACTCCTTCAGTGAGTACCTATTGTGCTCCTGCTGTGTGCCTGGGACTATCCTAAGCTCTGGGTGTACAACACAATGCAGTAAGTAGTGAAAACGGGACAAAATCTCTGTGCTCATGGACCTTAAGTAGCAGAGGTGATGGCAAGAGAGTAAAGGAAGGGTTGATTCTGGAGGTCTGTGTCCTCGGTTAAGTGGCATCCAAAACATTCTAGCTGTGTCTGCACAGAACAGTGCTGTGACAGCACCAGTTTCTAATCCTTCCATTTATTTGGGCTATACATCACCACTATATTTCTAACAATGCAGTTCGAGATTACATTATCTTTTTTTTGACAGGCGTGTGCTTTTTTGAGTAATACTGAGTTTGCTTTCAACTGCAAACAAAGCAATCAAATCCAAGTGTCTCTTTTATTTGAACTGATATGCAGTCATACCTTATTTCCTCCTGTATTTAGTGCTAATCCAACACTCTCATCTAGAGATAGATTTCTTACTCAATTTCATTGCATTTAGTTCAGTCCATCTCTGCAGCCTGCCTACATTTCCTTGGGTCCCATTGCCATTATTTAGTGCTTTAGCTATTCTCCATAGCTTTGTGCCATTTATACATTTGGTGAGAGTGCTATGTGTGCCTTTACTTGAGTCACTGTACATAAGCTCAGTTAGAACATGGAAATTCTGTGGTCAGAACTCTGAATATTCCCTATGGGGTCCTCCTTTCTGGTGTGTCCTGGTTAACTAATCAGTGTTCCTTTTGCTGATCTTATTCAGTCTATTATGCATCCAGTTCGAGCCCCCATCTTACCATCATGTTTACAAAGCTATCACAAAAGAAACTGTTAAATGCCTTGCTGTATAATATATATTGCTTTCCTATAGCCTCCATTTGGCAGTCTAGCGACCATCCTCACAGGCTAGACTGCATGATAGGTGATCGGCTTTTTGTGATGACCACTTTTCTCTTTAAGTTTTCAAAACTCACACACTTTCTGATTGCTTAAAGGCCAAACTTCCCCACCTGGACAGCAGGTTCTTCACAGTCTGGCCCTAGTTTATACACCAGCTTCCTTTCCACCAACGTCACTCCCTCTCTTTGAAACCAGCTGTACCAAACACTGATCTATATTCATGTTTCTGAAATTCAGCACCACCCCCCTCCTGAAATGCTGCTTTGCTGTTATTCTTCTATGTCCCTTTGGAAGATTCTTACCACTTTTAAAGATCCTGATAAAATGTCCTTGACTGTCATCTCTGTGCTTTCCTAACACGTCATATGTACATGCACTGAACACATCTCATCATAGTGAGTTACCTGTCTCTCGTATCTTCTACCAGATTCTGCCTTGGGAAAGGTCTCTTCATCAGCTGAGACTAGCATGATGCCTGGTGTGTTGTATAAACTGAATGAACATTTGTTGAATCCTATTATAGAATTTCACTAAGGACAGGCTCTGGGTACCAATTCATTTTGTGCATTCATCTTCTCTCCCTTATTTCCACTAATTGGGTCTAGTTTGCTATCATCTTTTCTCTACCATGTTTTATTTTAGCTGAGCCATCCTGTCACCTGTTGGCAGCTTAGTGGCAGCTCAGCTCAGGCTGGGCATTGAACTGCTGTTGCTCAGAGCTCAGCTTGCACTCTTTTTTCTTTTTTTTTTTTTTTTTTAGGGCAGTGTCACTGGCCCTCATCAGATGTGGGACCCGAACCCGGGGCTGCTGGCTTCCTAAGCCAGAGCTCAACCATTGCGCCACTTGGCTGGCCCTCAGCTTGCACTCTTGAGTGAGCTCTTAACCAACTGAGCCACTCGGCCTGCCCTTCTACCATGCTTTAAAAGTTCCTGAGAATTTTGTTTCCAAATTCACTCAGTGCCAGTGACTGTAACAGCCTGGGCCCTGGAGACAGACTCTTTAAAACAATCGAGTGTCCTTTTACTATTTATTCCTTATCCCGAGTCCCGGTTGCCTCTGAAGATTAACATCATATAGTGTGAAGCATGATATTTAGAATCTAAAGACTGGAATGTAAGTCCTGGCTTTAACTCTGTTGAGCTGTGTGACCTTGAGAAAATAAGTTCATTTCATTGAAGCTCAGTTTCTTCATTTGTTATTGGAGAGTTATCCCTTCCATTTTTATCATTTTATTGCTCTAATCATGTCTTTGGTCATTTCCAGTTGAAAGACTGTTAAAGGCTAAGAATTTGGAAACCAAATAGCAAATGAGTTGCTCTATGTTTTCCCACCTTCTGGGGTCACGACTGAATTGACCTCCATTCAGCTGTTGGAGCTCTGCTCCCATAGGTTTGGACATCAGCCCTGCCACCTGCTGAAAGGTCCAGATACACCTGCTCTTGCCATGCGTAGGCCTCCTGCAGGGGCGCTTCCTTTTATCTGTCGTTATGCCATTCTGATTCTGTCACCTGGTTTTCACTACATTCTAGAAACCATACACTGCCTGCTCCATGGGCTGTTTTCAATTACTATAGCTACAGCTGCCCCTGGCGTCTGACTAGCGGAAATACTTCATCTCCTGATATGTGCAATATGATTGCTACAGGACTGTTTTTCCAAAGGCTTCATTTGCCTTGGAATAAAAAGATTTGCACAATAGAGCAAGACAAAGCAGCTAATATGAGTTGTGTTTGATATTTCAGGAAACTGAGTCTTAGAATGGCCAAGTCACCTGCCCATTGTGAGCTAGATATTAAGTAGTGGAGTCAGAGGTAAAATTCAGATGCTCTGTTTCTTTCTCCTATCCTGTTCCACCATGCCCAAAGGGCAGGAATAAAATCTAAATAATTTCTGTATTCCTTCCCAACATTATACTCATAATATGTGCTCAACTAATTTTCCAATTAATTGAAAAGTGTATAACATTTAAAAATTGTATCATTTTGGAAATAATCTAAATCAGAATTTAAGGTTTTTAACAGGAAGGAGAGAGGAATAAACTCCTGATGAGGAGAAATTTTAGTTTTTGTTTTTCTTCTTTGCCAGCCCTCTGACATTGATACAGGAATTCTAATTACCAGAAAAGTGGTCATAAAACGGACAAAAGTATGGTAAAAGTGAAAGTTAATTCATTAATGAAGGTATTGTGCTATAAACAATTGAGAGTTGATACCAAAGTGGAAGGTATTTTTAGAAACCTGTCATTTGGGATAAGATTTCTCAAAACTTTGCTTTTTTTCACCCTGCTTATATCAATCTCAAATCAATTAACCCATAAATGGCCAATGTAGTATTGTAAAAGGTCTAATTCCTTTAATATTGTTCTCCTCTTTGTACTTTCCCCTGTGTGGCTTACAATTCTTTCAAACAACAAAAGCCTCAAGTTAATAAAATGCTGTCTCTTCAAAATTCATAATGCTTTCTCCATGTTATCATTTAATTAATTCTCAAAGCATTCCTCTGTAAAGTGGGCGTGTGGTGGGAAAAGAAATTATTCTTCCCTTTTGTGACACATAGGAAACAGATTTGAAGAGCAGATCATTTCCGTGATGCTAATTCAGTTTTGTTCAAAGTTGTAGACTGGGTTATTCTAGTCCACCCAGTTATCACATTGAATCATGGTCATGGATAGTCACTCAGCAAATCAGCATATAATTATTGGGTGCCCCCCATGTCAGATCCTGTTCTAGACCCTGGGAATATAGCAGTGAACAAGAGAGGAGATGCCCCAGAGCTCACAGAATGTAATTTCTTCAGGGGGAGACAGACAACAAACATAGTCTAGATGTAAGTTGCGCAGTATGTTAGAAGATGATAAATGCTCTGAAAAGCAAATAAATCAGTGTAGGAGGAAGGGGAGTGCAGTGAGTACATAATTTTAAAGAAGGTATATAGAGAAGGCTGCAGCGAGAGGGTGCCATTTGAGTAAAGAATTGAAGGAAGAAAGGGAGTGAAATCTGAGGGAAGAGCATTCAAGGCAGGGGGAGCAGCCAGGATAGATATTTTGTGGTGGCTGCATCCTGGGGATGTTTGAAGAATCAAGGAGGGCAGCATGGCTGGAACAGAGAGAGTGAGCAGGAGAGTAGCACGCACTGAGGTCAGCAGTGGTAACCTGATGTCAGAGGATGAGGGCCTCATAGGCCTTTTGAAGATGTTTTTCACTTTGACTGACATGGGTGTCTTTGGAGGATTTTAAGAGAAGTGACATGACTTACATTTAAAGTGACCACTGGCCTTTGTGTAGATGGGAATGGATAGAAGCAGAGAAATCAATTGCAACGCCATTGCCTCTATTCAGGAGAGATTAATTGTGACTCAAATCAGAATGGAAGCAGAGAAGATGGTGCAAAATGACGATTCTGGATGTATTTTGCAGGTAGAGCCAATAGGATTTGCTGATTGGATTGGACGTGAGTTATGAGAAAAATGGAGGAATTTTATCTTGTGAACTAGACTGGAAACTCCGTGAGGACAAAAGTCACCTATTATATTTCTTTATGTTCTTTATAGAAATAGGAGAATGTTTCATGCACAATCAATCAATCAATATCATTTAATGAGAGGAGGGAAAAGCAAATCTACCTCAATAGTTCACAATTTGGGGTTCCTGAACCCTTAATGATTTGTAAAAATAAACACTATTGCTATGGTTAAAATCATGTTCCCCCTGCTCCTCTTCCTTGCCCCCTCCAAAAAAAGATTACATTGGAGTCCTAACTCATACCGTATTTGGAGATAGGTCTTTACAGAGGTAACTGAGTTAAAATGAGGTCATAAAGAGTGAGCCCAGATCCAGTATGACTGGTATCTTGAACCAAGGGGAAATCTGGACACAGAGACAAACATGGGAGATGCTATCTTTGAAGAAACACTAGGACAGGTGGCCGTCTACAAACCAAGGAAAGCGGCCTGGAACACTTCCTTCACTAGAGCCCTCAGAGGGAAACTGTCCTGCCCACATCTTTTTGGACTTGCAGCCATCAGAACAGGGAGACAGTAAATTTCTGTTGTTTAAGCCACTCAGTTTGTAATCCTTTGTTATAGCATTCCTAGCAAACTAACACAACTATTTAAAAAATATAAATAAAATTCTAAGTTTTCTAAGATAAGACTGCAGAAACTAACAACAATAATAACAAACCTTAAATGTCATTGTTTGGGTGGAATTATATTTATTTGTGGAATAACAGGGTTTTTACCTGCTACTTAGTTCTGTCTAGCATGGAAAATGAATGCATTATTGCATTTCCGATTTAATTTATTTGACAAAAGTATAAAACATAGGGCCCACAAGGAAAATGATTAAAAACTGATTTTGAATGATGACAGCTGAGAATCACATATTTACATATTTGGGAAAAGAAAGAAACAGAAAAAAAATCCCACAATATCCATGATGTTTTTGCTGTTTACAATACAAAGTCCCCATTACATAGGAGGAAATACAAAAGAAAACAGATCCAAATCTTATATCCTAAGATCCAGATGGGTTTTGAGAGATGATCTTTAATCTAATTTCCTCAGTTTATATATGAAAAATATGAGTCCCAGAAATGTTAAGGTGATAGGCATGATTTTGTTTCCAATACACAGTAACACAAATTCTGAGCTGTCTAATGAGGTTTAACAATAACATTAGAAGAAATGGTGAAATGTGCTATTCCTTGAATCTTTCTCCTTGTATTTGCCCAGTGATACTAAGTAGACATAAATAATCTTGAGTCCGAACTGCCCAGAGAGAAAGGTATAGAGTTAGATATGTGGAGGGATGAATGGTGGGGAGAGAGATAAGACAGAATAGAATGAGACACATCTTGGTGGGAGACCCCTGGATTTTGTTGGACTCATACTGTTGCTAGGAGTCATTTTTTGCATAATTTTTTCATAAGGCTCTGGAGTCACACAGAAGTATGTTTGAATCCAGGCTGTGATATTTAAAAGGCATGAGACCACGGTCAAGTTTCATTCCCTAGAACACTGGTTTCTTTACATACCTTGTATAGTAAATTTGTCAGACATGATGAAAATATTTTTGAATGTGTTTAGTGATAGTAGAAATCCAATAAACAGTGGTCTTATTCCTAGTAATTTTCCTAATAGAGTTCTGAATTTTTTGCTAATGTGTCTTACCAGAAACCCTTTCCCTCATCATCTCAGCATGTAGATATCTTATTGGTCCTTGAAACGCCCAATTTGAATGTTAACCCCTTTCCTTCAATCAGCTCACATACTTTCTATCATCCAGTTTTGTATGTTCATGTAGTTAATGGTTTCAGGGTTTTATCTCCCTAACTTGCATTTCTTGTGGAATAGTGGAAAGCACAACGAGGACTGAGAGTTGAACTCTACCAGCCACTCAGTCAGGGAGGTGGAACCACCATGAGTATAATGGTGTAAGGGTGTATTACGGGAACAATAGCTTCCACAATTGTGTGGGAAGTTATTTGCCAGAAGGAGGAATGGAATTATCTGAGAAATTCACTACCAGATCCCAGGAGGCCTTTGTGTGGATGGGCAAGCTAAAGCTTACAGGGGAGTCTGGTAAGCTAAGCACAGGTGGTCCTGAAGGGGACCAAAGACAGAAAGCTGGTAGAGAAATCACTGGAAGCTGTGGTCTTTGCATGGCGCTGCCTTTTAGGTCCACATTCAAGTTTTTGTGATGAGCGTGGGGCTATTGTTGCTCAGCAGGGCTGGGGATTTGGAAGAAGACCTAGATGTGGAGTGGGGAAGAGTGAGAACGTGCTAGAACTTTCCAAGATGGTGTGTCACACCACAACAAACTACAAAGGCCTTCAGAGAAGAATAAGTGCTAGCTCACCCTGATTTCCCAATGTTGCACAAATTCCTCCTTTGGCCAACGCTGCTCACTGGCAAACAGGAAAATGTAGTTCCAGCTAATCAAGTTGACACAGTACAAACCACCACAGCCACTGTTGGTTACGTGGGTTGTACTTAAGCTTTTTGCTCCCCTCCTTCCCTATTGGTGTATCGACATAAAAGATGTAACAATTATAACTACCTCTGCAGAGTTTTAGTAAGGATTGAATGAGATAATAAGGTAAACATGGTATTACAAAAAGTAAAAATTACTTATCACATTGCTGTTACTACACACACTATCATTTATTTAACTTGCATCTACTGTGGGCCCTAAACTGTCCTATGCCTGATAAACAATATCTCTGTTATTATGAAACTGAATCAGACACCAATCAGATATTCAAATAGAGATGTGAAGTAGGCAATTGACGGACTGGATTTCAGGGGATGAGTCTAGGTTAAAGGCATACATTTGAGAGTTACTAGTATTTAAGTATCTTTTAAATGGTATGAGTCTGAATTAACTCACCTAGAGAGTGCACATAAATTGTGAAGAGTAAAAGAGGCCCAAAAGTTGAGATCAGAGGCACTCCCAAAATTTAGGGATGAAAAAGATAAAGAGGAGGAAGCAATGAGGCTGAGAAAAAACAGCCAGTAATGTAGAAGAGAAATAATAAAGACTGGTATCCTGGTAGCCAAATGTAGAAGGTTTTCCAGAAGGTGAGAGGGATCAACTTTAATTTCTGCTGAAAAGTCAATTCATATGATAATTGAGAATGGACCATTGGTTACCAAAATGGAAGAGGTTCAAGTCAGAATGAGAGGAGAAGTAGTTTCTGGTATAAAAGAAAATTTTTAGTTGTAAAACAGGGCAGCAATAAATAGAAAGTGTATCAAGGGAAATTTTCTACACACATATATGTATATGTATATATAGATATAACATATCTATGTGATGAATGGATGGATCCCTGTACAGCAGGGCATTTTTTTTATACACCATGCATAAAATATATAAAGTTGGTTCTATTATGTTAGTTTGTTGATTGATGGGAACAATCCTTAGATGTGGAACTGGGGTAGCATCCCCTAAGGCATAGAGCCTCTACCTAGAGATGCAAAGAAGACAACCTGCTTCCTTCAAGCAGTTCCTCCTTAAGAGGGAATGGTCAAACTGAGTGAGCACACCCAGTTATTATTTCCAAATTTACCAATCCAGTTCACATCAACTTCCCAGGAGTGGACTGTGCAAAGGGGGAGAGAAAGGCTGCAGGGGAGGAGGTTAGTTTTGGGCTAGAGTTAGAATGTTAAAGAAATAATTCTGAGAAGTTAAAAAAATGGCAATTTTGCTGAAAAACATCATAAATTCCAGAGCACATAATGGAAATATTTTAGGAATTGGGGAAGAGTGGGAGATAGGTCAGACGAGGGCGTGTGTAAAGTAATTTGGGATAGTAATCCTTTCCCTATAGTATTTAGAATAGAGGATAGGTGTTTTTGAGTGAAACCTGACAGGGCCTTGGCAGGGTGGGGGAAATGCATTAGTGCAGGGTTCCTGTGTTTGGTTGGAATAACTGTCCTGTCCAGGGGCCAGCTCTCTTCTGTTTAGACCTGGGGCTTAAGAGGGGACTTATCTTCTGTCTCTCTTTTCCCCACGACTGGCCCAGTTGAGGAACTGAGAACTTCAGATATTTATAGCTTCCCAACCCTGGCCTGGAAAGCCAGACATAAGCTCCTTTACTGTCACAGGAACAAAACTGATTATTCTCCCTATATCATTGTAATCCTTACAGAAGAATGAATGACAGCCACCTGGGGGGGGGTAATTCTGGGGGACCCTCTCTGAAAATTGCTAGAGGATGAGAGTAGTGGGTGAGAGGCAAGTTCCTCTGCGCACCTTCTGTCCAAGGGGGAAACTGGGCATTGGGGATGGCCCTTTCAATTCACAGGTGGCAAGCTTTTTCACCGCAAGTTGGCAGCCTCCGAATCATTTCCCGTGTCTCCAACTTGGGAGGAAGCTGAATGACTCATTTGGTCCTGGCCATTTCTTTCACTCCTAGGATGTCTCAATCTCTCTCCGCTCTCGTTATTTTAGTATAACGGTAATCAGTCAACTGCTTCTCTCGTGCTGCCAGCGCAGTCATCAGGCACGTGATGAAACCTGCTGGCTGCACTGGGCTCCCTCCACCCACCCACCCACCCACCCACCCATCGGCCCGTCCTCCCTTCCGGCTGGCACTCTGCGGGAAGCTCGGAGCTCCAGGCCTGCAGCAGCGCCTGTACCCGGGCGGGCGGGCCAGCCTCCGCAGGAGTCAGAGGGTGGGGAGGCCCGGAGGCCCCGGCAGGGTGGCTGCCGAGCCCAGCTCCGCGGAGCCCGCACCTTTGGACGCCCCAGCCCCACGTGACTGCCCCCTCCTCCCCGCTCCCCCCTTCCAATCGCGCGCTCGGGCCGGGCTTCTCGGCTCTGGCGCGCACTCGGCGGGTCCCAGTGCCCAGAAGGAGAAGCGGAGGAGGGAGCCAGGCAGCCAGGCGACCGGGGGGAGCGGGCGCGAGCGGCAGGCTGCCGGAGCCGCCTGTGCACGGCGGCGGCGAGGGTGGCGGTCGCCTGAGCGGCAGGAGCGGGAGCGGCGTGGGTTCCGCATCCGCCAAGTGTGATGAAGCTGCCCTGCTCCGTTGCTTCGCGTGCCGCCAGCTGACACCGCCTGCACTCCAGCCTGCCCGGGCAGGGAGCCGCCTGGGGGCCGTGACCTTGGCCAAGGAGGTAAATAGGGGAGGTGGGAGGGGTGGAGGCAGCGCCACCCAGCCCTCCAGGCCCCCGCCCCGCCCCCACCCTTCTCGCCGAGCTGCGCGGCCACCCCCGGGAGCCCGGCGCCCCAGCGGGGCTGTGGGCGCAGCGCGCACGCCGCGGTCCACGGTGCTGAAACTGCTGCCCGGTTCTGGCGGCGGCTGCGGTGCGGGGCACGGGCTCGCCTGCCATTTGCTGCTGCCCGGAGAGCCGAACCAGGGAGCTGGGGCTTGCTTGTTTTCTTCTGTTTGGCTGAGGTCGCTCTGAGGGTTCTCAGTTAGGTTTGCTAGCCCTGGTGACGGAGGCAATTGCCTGAAGGGTTGAACTCCCACCAGCTCTTGTGCCGGGATGTATGCTGGTGCCTTCTTGCAAAGATTGGGCAGGATTGCGTCCTGACTTCCGAAGCAAAAGTGGGGAGAGTGGAGAGGAGCCCGGCTGGCAGCGCGGGCAGGTGAAAGTAGGAGAAGCTCCCCGGGCTCTGTGTGGGATTCCCAGGGGAATAAAGAAACAAGTGCTGGAGAACTGCGCGGGGAAGGGGCATCGCTGATGCGACTGCATGTGGGGAAACTAGACAGACACCTGGGGGAAAGTGTGCTGCACAGGGGGTTGCCTTTTGGGGAAAACAGCAAGTGGACATGCAGACATAGGGAGGCAAGAGAACTCTCTGGAGTAGGAAAATTGTAACCGTGGGCTTTTTTTTTCGGGTGAGCACTAAACACTTTTTAACATGAGCATTCAGGAAATCAATTCAATTTAAAACCATAAACCAAATGACTATTTTAACTAAAAGGTGGTCATTTCTCACAGTTCCCTAGGAGTACTATAGGTCTAAATTCAGTTAAAAATAAATCTATTCCTGTGCCACTTCCTCCAGCCAGTCCCAGCCTGTAAGCACGCTCCACGTGAGGCGGGTGTTGTGGATGATGAAGGCGAATCAATGGAGAGTGAGCCCCTTTCCCCACTACCATTCGGACCTCACTGAAGTCCCTCTCACCCTTTGCAGCACAGACTGTAATTCCTGTACCCCGGAGCGAAACAAGTGTGGGCAACATGGCCCAAGGGAATAATTACGGGCAGACCAGCAACGGGGTGGCTGATGAATCCCCCAACATGCTGGTGTACAGAAAGGTAAGACTTTTTTCATTTTCTTGGAAAAAGGGGAAACTTCTGGCTTCCTTGATTCCCCCCCCCCAATCAAAGTATATGTCAACTTTCTGGCCTCGTGGATACCCCAAATCACCGAGGACTGCACACTGCACTTGAAGATGGTCTGATGTTCCCAAGTAGAAAGACAGTGCAGAAATGAGGCCAGTCGGCTCTGCACTCACACTTCGCCCCGCCGATTTGACAGTTTAATCTGTGGTCAGCAACAGCAGCAAGTGGGAGCATCCCACATATTTTGTTTGTTATGCAGGTGATTTTGAAACACCCTCAATAATTTTTAAAAGCTTTTTCTTGTACTATCCCTAAGCATTAGGTTGTAATAATAATGTAGATGTATAACATTAGAAATGAAAATACACCACTTTGCAGTTTTGTGACAAGAGTGAATGTGTCTGTGAATGTCTGGGTGATTTAATGATTTTGCTCCTAATGAAACCCAGTTATTTGTTTTTAAATCTTAGCCTAAATTATTTTTTTTACTTTATGTTATTAATATAACTGTTTATGGGTATTTATGTTCTAGTGCCATATGCCCATTCAATACATCTTTATATTCCAGAGGTTTTTTTTTTTTTTTTTTGCACAAACTGGTCTGGCAGCTTTATGCATTTTGTAACAAGACTATCAGCAACAAACTTCTAGATAGTGTGCCATTATAATAAAGATACATTTGAATATTGTGCATGCTTCACAGTGGTTGCTTAGGTAACTTCATCCTGGTTATAATCAACAATGTTACTAAAATTAAGGGAACAGTATTCTTTATTTAACTTTTGTACCAGTCATTTCTATTGCATTTATACTGGGATTACTTTTTCTTTAGCATGTTATCTGTGGTGCTTATTGGGCAAGATTTCTTTTGTTACTGTTAGCAATGGTGAAAAGGAAATTGTACTTTGAAACCAAGAAAAATTTTAAAGATTTCGATGAGCATGAGCCCATGGAATAGTAAAGATGAGTTTATATTTGTTCTTGCAGCTAAAGGATCAGGACTGGTTATGAACAAAGATGAAAAGCAATGTGCCACCTTGACTTGTAATTAATCAAAACTTTCCTTATATGTGGCCCAGGATCTTTAAAAGGTGGTGCTGTATATGTGTGTGAGGGAATGTTATTGCTTTAATGTGAAGACGCATGGGCTTCTTGACCCAATGTTAGCTGTTTATTTCTCTAGCCTTATGACAGTGCTATATCATGTACCTGTGAACGCAGTTTGATGTGTGTCTGGAACAACACAGTATGCTAGGGCAAAAAAAAGAAGATTAGTTGCCTGGTTTAGTCTTAAAGCATCCCAACTAGATAAAGCAAGAAAATAACCCTTTTGGGCCTAAATTATTACTATTGTATTTTTACATTGATTGAAATAACTGGATATTTGCACATTTTATATAGAGATGGTTCTGAGAAGAACTATTTGGGGGCAGTTGTGTGTTTTAAAATCATTTATGATTTTTAAAAATTGTTTGGTATGACTGAATTTTGTAATAGACAAAATGTGAGAATTATAAATTCTATCTTATAGATGTGTGCAATGTAGAGAGTTGGACTTTGGTATGTAAAATTGCAGCAGTCAACTACTTTTGTTAGGTTAAACACCACATTCTCTCTCTGTTTCCTCATAAAAGATTGGGCTTGAATTGATCAGACAACTAATTTATCTTGATTAGAAATAAACTTAACATGACATCAATTTATGTGTCTTATTTAGTTTATCATTAGAATAAATGAAAAACAAGGTTAGGAGTTTAGAAATAGTTATTGGATTATTTAGCATCTGAGCTTCATTTTGATAATTTCCAATTTATTGGTATAAAATGTATAGCAGTGAATTGCTATTAATACTGCTTGTAAATTAATAGATATGATGACTTTAGGGAGAGTAATGCCTCATTTTTTTCTTTATTTTTTTAAAAATCTTGTTTAGTTCCTAGTCTCCATCTCTGGTGAGGTATACGCATTACTGCATGCCTTCAATTAATCCAAAAACCCACCACTTTTCTGCCACCCTTCATTGTCTTTACAGTATTCTTGCCATCTTCTGAACTATTTTTTTTTTCTTTTGAGGGCAGTGTCACTGGCCCTCATATATGGGACCTGAACTGGGGCCGCTGACTTCCCAAGCCAGTGCTTAACCACAGCGCCACTCGGCTGGCCCATGCCTCATTCTTTTAAGTGTTACTATTTTGTTGGTTAAGCTTAGAACTGCTTGTACTACTTATTTTGACCTCCTTTCATTAGGTCTTTATTTAGGGTTAATGACACATATAATTTATTTATAGAAAAGATTTCCTTGATAAATCATTATTGGAAAAAATAACAGTTCAGCAAATTTTTCTCATAATACTTAACTATGAATTGCCTGTTTATTCTGTTACTCTCTCAGCATATACTGTTTGTTTTGTTTGTGATATAAATAATAATATATAAATAAGTAACATAATTTATATAAACAAACAGTGTCCTTGGTTATCATTTGCTAGTTACCAAGTCAAATGGTCCATGTCTGTGTGCACATACAATATGACAACATGGATTTCATGTGAGCATTTTGCCTCTGTGTTTTCTATCTCATCTGGGCTTTACACCCAGTGTCTTCTTAGTAAAGGCCAAATTTTAATGTGAAGAACAGCAAAGTAGCTGGTGAGGGGTATAAGTTGAATAGATGTATTAGGATAGTTCAACTGCTCCACCTGCATAAAAAAATTAAGCACTATGTTACAGATGCCAGTTAATCATGAAGGCAATTGAAGATTTAGGAGAGAACATCAGTCCTGTACTACATTATTCAATTACAGTGGAGAGAATGAATAGAGAAATTGCTGTTTTTACTGATTCATGACAATTTTTCACTTCTACTTTACTGTTGAAACAGTTCTTGCAAGTGGGTTCTGAATCAAACCATTTCTCCTCCCTGCTGCAAGCCACCTCTACTTCTAGGATTCTCATGATTTACACACATTAAAGCTATGTGTATGCTGTTTCCATTTCTTCTTGCTAGGCTATGAGTGGCACTTAGAACATTCCTAAGAGGGATAGGAAACGGTGAATGATTACCAAAGTGGAATGCCTGAAGAGAGCTGGGATGTGTGAATTCCTTCTGTTCATTTTGATTATAATCATATGGATTGTATTTCCTCCAAAAATGGGAAAATTCCGGGGAATTTTTTTTCATAAAGAATTCCATTGTGACATTACGAAAAAAAAAAAAAAAGGACAATGGGTAGAGCTATATGACCCTCTAGGCAGAGTGAGTGCCATTGTGGTGAAGGGTACTGGTAATAATAACACTGCCTCACAATTGGAATTGGCACCTGCGAGTCAGTCTCAGATGTTTGCTGCTAGCTTTTTTATTTAATATGAAGAATCTCCATAGGCTTCTTTAGATGTCAGAGGTGTATTTAAAAAATCCATATGGACAAAATTTGCCTTACCAATTTTCTGATTTGCAATGCTACTTTTCTTTCCTTTTTTTAAAGCAAGTGATTAAGTTAGAGCAATTATGCCATTTGTGGACTTGAGAACACCTTATTTAAAAACTCATAAAATATGAGGCTTGACCACTATTATTCCTGGGCATCCGAGAATCCCTTTAGACAGGCCTTAATGAGAATGAAATTCGAAGTAATTAATTTCCTTCAGATTAGACCCACCTAGCTCCAACACACCGTGGATTCAGACTAACTTCCCAAAGCATTTGTAGAAATGACAATTCAGAATTCAGTTTTGCTTTGGGTTGTGGGCTCAACCATTACTCTTGTACTTAGTCTGCTTTGGGCAGAACCCTCATTCCTGGGAGTGGCACAGCCTGTAAAGGACAACTGAGCTATAACCCAGGGAACAGGGAGGCACATTTTAAATTTGCTGTCTGGCCAACATACTGCCCACTAGACAGTCTACATCACTTTTTGTTTAGAGGCTGACATTCCTGCATTTGAGAAAACAAAATATCTAGGGCACCTTGGGGCCAGTATTTAAAATTGGCTGGCATGCTGGCTTCTTACGAGCAAGAATGCTCAAAATGACCAGTAACTTCTGATATTATTGCAGCAACGATTTATGCTCCAGCTGTCATAAAAGAAAATGGAAATGTTTTCCTCATTCGCTCTCTTAGTGGAATGAACATGTTTTTGGGGATAACAAACCTGTGAGTTCACTATGCCTCTCCCCTCACCTCATCTTTCCCCTCATCCATTCAGTCTCTTCTCCTCCCTCTTCATCTTCCATTTAGTCATTCTTTCCATTTGTTTCATTTTATTATTTTCTTCTCAAAACAGACCTAAGAGTGGAGATATAATTTTTCCCTAAGATGCTACTCACTTTAATTGTAGAAGAGAAAACTGTCTTTTGGAGAAGAGAGCGATATTGCCTTGTTTGAGAAACTATTATCCTCAGCCACTCAGATCAGTGCTTTTCAAATTGGCATCATGTGTGCCATGGAGTCCAATATGTTGTCATATATGAAGTAGTGGCAACAGGTTAGTCTTTAAGGGTTAAGACTGCACTGTTTTTTTTTTTTTTTGAGGGCAGTGTCATTGGCCCTCATATGTAGGACCCGAACCGGGGCCACTGGCTTCCCAAGGAAGCGCTTAACCACCGCACCACTATGCCAGCCCGAGACTGCACTGCTCTTAAAGAGCCAGATGGAACCAGTGGCCTTTCTTACATGGAAGCCCAATGGGAGCTGTCACTCCAGTAAGAAGATTGCATTGCTGATGGGCTTGACCTAGACATCCTTTGAAATCTATTTCTGAGGTCAGTCTGTTCTGTGAAAATAGACACCGCTACAAGAAAGGGGAGTGAACTGTTTTCTCTTTGGAAGAGATTGAGCTGTCGACATTACTATTCTGCTAGTAGTGCATTAGATAATGTTTTCCACATGAACTCAGTGCATTTGTTTCTTCAAGATTGTCCAATCTGCTCAATCAAGAGGCTGTCAATATCTCCCCATCAAACACCATTATAAGAAATAACCTTTGATATTTTGATCTGCCTGCGTTTAGGGTGTTAATAGAGTGAGGAATATTTATAGATGATAACAAGAGAAAATCCCATTAGAAAAAGAAGGAATGGATTTTGCAATGTTACATGAAAAGCATTGTCAAATAAGAAGTAATGCTAAACCTTCTTTAGGTTGTAGTTGTATGAGGATATATTATTAATATAAGTGTGCCGGAAATTGTATAAAACTCCTAAAAATCTGATACGTAATCATAACAGTCATAATTCCAGTTATCTTAAAATGTTGTGTGTCACAGAAATAAGCAAATTTTCTTGTCAATTGCATGATAGTAAACTCTCATGAGATCTTTAAAAAAAAAAAAAAAGGAAGGAATATTTGCAAAGAGTCTCAAAAAGGCCTGAGCCTTTAGCCTTCAGATTCCTTTTTTGTTTAATTTTTCAGTTACAGTTGACATTCAGCACTTGTTATTTGTTAATTTGTTGATGATAGACATTCTGACAGGTGTGAGGTGATGTCTCATTGTGGTTTTAATTTGCACTTCTGAGATGATTAGTGACGGTAATCATCCTTTCATATGTCTATTGGCCATGTGTCTGTCCTCTTTGGAGAAATGTCTGTTCAGGCCTTCAGGCCATTCTTTAATTGGACTGTTTATTTTTTTAGTGTTGACTTGTATGAGTTTTTTTTTTAAAGAAATTTTAGATATTAACCTCTTATCAGATGTGTCAGTGGCGAATATCTCCTCTTATAAGTTTTCTTTTTGTTTTGTTGTTTTGTTGATGAAAACCTTTTTAGTTTGATATAGTCCCATTTATTTGTTTTTTCTTTTGTTTCCCTTGCTGAGGTGACATAGCAGAAAAAAAATATTACTCAGAGCAATATGAGAGAGTTTACTGCCTATGTTTCTTTCTAGAGTTTTTTTTTTAATTCTTTTATTGTGAAATAAACATTTTTAAAAAAAATTAGTTTCAGGTGTAAAACAGTGCAATAGTTATACTTTTTACCCCTCAAAGTGACAATCCCCCTGCCCCAATTCGCCACCCCACTCCCCCACCATATCATACATATCTATTACAATTCCTTTGACTCCCTTCCACAGTATACTCCACATCCCATGACTATCTATATATTCAATTACAGTTGGCATACAATGTTACGCAACATCAGTTTCAGGTGTACAGTGCAGTGATCCAGCCTCTACTCCATCCATGAAGTGGTCTCCCTAACAAGACATGTGACCATCTGACACCCCACAAAATATTGACAACATTATTATATTCCCTGAACGGTCTTTCATATCCCTAAGGCAATATTGTAGTTACCTATTTATGCTGTCTAATCCCTTCCCCTTCTGACTCATTCTCACCCCCCTCCCAGCTAGCAACCATCAGTTTTTCCTCTATATCTATGAGACTGTTTCTGTTTACTTTACTTGTTCATTCAGTTTTTCAAATTCCACATATAAGTGAGATCATATGGTATTTGTCTTTCTCTGACTCACTTATTTCACTTAACATAATAGTCTCTAGGTCCATCCATATCGTTGCAAATGGTACAATTTTATTCTTCTTTATAGTGTGGTAATACTCCACTGTATAAATGTACCACAGTTCCTTAATCCAGTTATCTACCAATGGGAATTTGGGTTGTTTCCAAGTCTTGGCTATTGTAAATAGCACTGCAATAAACTTAGGGGAGCATATATTTTTTCAAATTAGTGTCTTGGATTCTTCTGGGTAGATACCCAAGAGTGGAATTGCTGGGTCAAAAGGTAGTTCCATTTTCGGTGTTTTGAGATACCTCCATACTGATTTCCATAATGGCTGCACCAATCTGCAGTCCCACCAACAGCGCACCAGAGTTTCCTTTTCTCCACAACCTTGCCAGCACTTGTTGTTTGTTGATTTATTGATGATAGCCATTCTGACTGGAGTGAGGTGGTATCTCATTGTGGTTTTTATTTGCATTTCTCTGATGATTAGTGAGGTTGAACATTTTTTCATATGCCTGTTGGCCATCTGTTTGTCTTCTTTATAGAAATGCATCTTCATATCCTCTGCCCATTTTTTAATTGGGTTGTTTATTTTTTTGGTGTTGAGTTTCATGAGTGTTTTATAAATTTTGGATATTAACCCCTTATCAGATATATTGTTGACAAATATCTTCTCCCATTCAGTAGGCTGCCTTTTTGTTTTATTGATGGTTTCCTTTGTTGTGGAAAAACTTTTAAGTTTGATGTAATCCCATATGTTAATTTTTTCTTTTATTTCCCTAGCCCGAGGGGATATATCAGTAAAAATATTACTCAGGGTAAAGCCTGCAAACTTACTCCCTATGTTTTTTTCTAGGAGTTTCTGGTTTCAGGTCTTACATTTAAGTCTTTAATCCATTTTGAGTTTGTTCTCGTATATGGTATAAGTAGGTGGTCCATTTTCATTTTTTTACACATGTCAGCCCAATTTTCCCAGCACCATTTATTAAATAGACTATCTTTACTCCAGTGTAAATTCTTGCTTCCATTGTCATACATTAAATGACTATATATGGATGGGTTTATTCCTGAGTTCTCTATTCTGTTCCATTGGTCTATGTGTCTGTTTTTATGCCAGTACCATACTGTTTTGATTACTGTAGCCTTGCAGTATGTTTTGATGTCAGGTAGCATGATGCCTCCCACTTTGTTCTTATTTCTCAAGATTGCTGTGGCTATTCGGGGTCTGTTGTGGTTCCATATAAATTTTAGGATTCTGTGTTCTATTTCTGAGAAAAATGTCCTTGGTAGTTTGTTTGGAATTGCATTGAATCTATATATTGCCTTAGGTAGTATTGACATTTTAACTATATTAATTCTTCCTATCCATGAACATGGTGTGTATTTCCATTTATTTGTATCTTCTTTGATTTCTCTCTTCAGTGTCTCATAATTTTCTGAGTACAGGTCTTTTACTTCTTTAGTTAAATTGATTCCTAGATATTTTATTGTTTTTGAAGCAATTGTAAAAGGGATTGATTTCCTGATTTCTTCTTCTGATAGTTTATTATTGGTGTATACAAATGCAACTGATTTCTGAATATTAATTTTGTATCCTGCTACCTTACCAAATTCATTTATCAGTTCTAGCAGTTTTTTGGTGGAGTCTTTGGGATTCTGTCTATATAGTATCATGTCATTTGCATATGACAATTTTACTTCCTCTTTTCCAATATGGATGCCTTTTATTTCATTTTCTTGTCTGACTGCTGTGGCTAGAACTTCCAGAACTATGTTAAATAGAAGTGGTGAAAGTGGGCAGCCTTGTCTTGTTCCTGATCTTAAGGGGAAAGCTTTTAGCCTTTCCCCATTGAGTACGATGTTTGCTGTGGGCTTATCATATATAGCCTTTATTATATTGAGATATGATTTCACCATTCCCACTTTGCTAAGAGTTTTTATCATAAATGGCTGCTGGATTTTGTCAAATGTTTTTTCTGCATCTATTGATATGATCATATGATTTTTATTTTTCATTTTGTTAACGTGATGTATTACGTTAATTGATTTGCCGATATTGAACCAACCTTGCATACCAGGAAAGAATCCCACTTGATCGTGGTGTATGATCTTTTAAATGTGATGCTGAATTCAGTTTGCTAATATTTTGTTGAGAATTTTTGCATCTATATTCATTAGGGATATTGGCCTGTAGTTTTCCTTTTTTGTAATATCTTTGACTTTGGAATCAGGGTGATAGTGACTTCACAGAAAGAGTTTCGGAGCCTTACCTCCTTCTGTATTTTTTGGAATAGTTTGAGGAGAATAGGTATTCTTTTTTGAATGTTTTGTAAAATTCACCTGTGAAGCCATCTGGTCCAGGGCTTTTGTTTGTTGGAAGATTGTTGATTACTGAATCAATTTCTTTGGCAGTAATCAGTCTGTTCAGAGTTTCTGTTTGGTTTTGGTTCAGACTTGGTAGATTGTATGCTTCTAGAAATTTATCCATTTCTTCCAGATTGTTGAATTTGTTAGCATATAGTTGCTTGTAGTATTTTCCTAAAATGTTCTGTATTTCTGTGGTATCTGTTGTCACTTCTCCTCTTTCATTTCTGACTTTATTGATTTGGGTCCTTTCTCTCTTTTCCTTGGTTAGTCTGGCTAAGTGTTTGTCAATTTTGTTTATCATTTCAAAAAACTGACTCTTGGTTTTATTGATCTTTTGCATTTTTTTTAAATTCTCTATTTAATTTATTTCTGCTCTGGTCTTCATTATTTCCTCCCTTATACTCCCTTTAGGCTTGTAGTGCTGTTCTTTTTCAAGTTCCCTTAGGTGTAAAGAGAGTCTGTTGATTTGAGATGTTTCTTTCTTCTTTAGGTAGGCCTGCACTGCTATGAACTTCCCTCTTAGGACTGCTTTCCCTGCATCCCAGAAATTTTGGGTTGTGGTATTTTCATTTTCATTTGTCTCGAGGTATCTTTTGATTTCCTTCTTGATCTCATTTTTGACCCATTCACTATTTAGTAGCATGTTATTTAGCCTCCATGTATTTGTAAGCTTTCCAGATTTCTTCTTATAATTGATTTCTAGTTTCATAGCATTGTGGTCAGAAAAGACACTTGATATGATTTCAATCTTCTTAAATTTGTTGAGACTTGTTTTGTGGCCTAACATGTGGTCTATCTTGGAGAATGTTCCATGTGCACTTGAGAAGAATGTATATTCCGTAGCTTTGGGGTAAAATGCTTTAAAAATATCAATTAAATCCAGCTGGTCTAAAGTGTCATTTAAGGCCAGTATGTCTGTGTTGATTTTCTGTCTGGAGGATCTGTCCATTGGTGACAACGGGGTGTTGAAGTCCCCTACTATGATAGTGTTACTGTTGATCTCTGTCTTTATGTCTGTCAAAATCTGTTTTATATATTTAGGAGCTCCTATGTTGGGTGCATAGATGTTTACTAGGGTTATATCCTCTTGTTGAATCAATCCCTTTATTATTATGTAGTGCCCTTCTTTGTCTTTTATTGTAGTCTTCATTTTAAAGTCTATTTTGTCCGAAATAAATATTGCTACTCCAGCTTTTTTCTCATTTCCATTTGCATGAAATATCTTATTCCATCCCTTTACTTTCAGTCTCTGTGTGTCTTTTGATCTGAGATGAGTCTCTTGTAGATAGCATATGCATGGGTCCTGTTTTCTTATCCACTCAGCCACTCTGTGTCTTTTGATTGGAGTATTTAGCCCATTCACATTAAAAGTGATTACTGATAGGTGCATATTTATTACCATTTTGTTATTTGTATTTCTTGTTTTCCTGGGTTAGCTTGTTTTCCCCTTTCTTCTGTTTAAAAAAGCTCTTTTAACATTTCCTGCAATGCTGGCTTGGTGGTAATGAACTCCTTAAGCTTATTCTTTTCTGAGAAGCTCTTTATCTCTCCTTCAATTTTAAGTGATAGCCTTGCTGGGTAGAGCAATCTTGGTTGTAGATCTTTATTTTGTGTCACTTTGAATATCTCCTGCTACTCCCTTCTGACCTGCAGAGTTTCTGTAGAAAAGTCAACTGTTAGTCTTACAGGAGTTCCTTTGTATGTAACCTGCTGTCTTTCTCTTGCTGCTTTTAGGATTCTGTCTTTGTCTTTAAGGTTTGCCATTTTAACTATGATGTGTCTTGGTGTGGGATTGTTTGGACTCAGCCTGTTTGGAACCCTCTGCACTTCCTGGGCATGTATGTTGATTTCCTTCACCAGAATAGGGAAGTTTTCAGTCATTATTTCTTTAAATACATTCTCAATCCCTTGCTTCTTCTCTTCTCCTTCTGGTATTCCTATGATTGAAAAGTTGTTGGATTTTATATTGTCCCAGAGGTCTCTTAAACTATTTTCATTCTTCTTTATTCTTTTTTCTTTTTGTTATTCCAACTGGGTGATTTCTGCTGTTTTGTCTTCTAATTCGCTGATCTGCTCCTCTGCTTCATCTAATCTACTGGTGATTCCTTCGAGTATGTTCTTCATTTCAGTTATTGTATTTTTTAGTTCTAACTGGTTGTGTTTTAAAGTTTCCCTATCCTTCTTTATGTCCTTGCTAAGTTCCTTAAATGTCCTTATCATCAGTGTTCTAAACTGTCTCTGAAAGTTTGGATACCTCTGTTTCATTTAGTTCCATTTCTAGAGTTTTTTTCTGATCTTTTACTTGGGACATGTTTCTGTTTCTTCATTCTGGCTGTCGTTCTGTGAATGCTTCCATGTATTAGATATATCACCTCTGATCTCAGGGCCACGCCCCGCTGCTGTTGAATCCTGCGTCCTGTCTGGGTCCAGTGCAGCCTCCTACAAGAGCCCTAGAAGTTTTATGGTTTGGGTTTTGCATTTATAATAAGCCTTTAATCCATTTTGTGTTTATTCTTGTATATGGTGTAAGAAGGTGGCCTAATTTCATTTTTTTGCATGTGTCTGCCCAGTTTTTCCAACACCATTTATTGAATAGGCTGTCTTTATGCCATTGGATAGTTTTCCTCTTTTTTCATAGATTAAATGACCATATAGGCATGGGTTTATTTCTGGGCTCTCTGTTCTGTTCCATTGATCTATGTGTCTGTTTTTAAACCAGTACCATGCTGTTTTGATTACCACAGACTTGTATTATAGTTTGATATCAGGTATTGTGATATACTCAACTTTGTTCCTCTTTCTCAAAATTGCTGGGTCTATTCTGGTTCTTTTGTGGTTCCACATAAATTTTAGCATTATTTGTTCTAGGTCTGTGAAAAATGCCATTGGTATTCTGATAGGGATTGCATAGAATGTATAAATTGCTTTGGGTAGTATGGACATTTTAATGATGTTAATTCTTCTTATCCAGGAGCATGGCATATGCTTCCAATTATTTGTATCTTCTTCAAATTCTTTCTTCAATGTCTTATAATTTTCCAAGTATGGGACTTTTACTTCTTTAGTAAAATTTATTCATAAGTAATCTTTCTGATACAATTGTAAATGGGATTGTTTTCTTGATTTCTCTTTCTGATAGTTTGTTATTGGTATGTAAAAATGCAACTTATTTCTTTCTTTTCCTTTTTCTTTTTTTTTTTTTTTGAGGGCAGTATCACTGGCCCTCATATGTGGGACCCGAACTGGGGCCGCTGGCTTCCCAAGCCAGCGCTTAACCACTGCGTCACTCGGCTGGCCCCAATTTCTTAATATTAATTTTGTGTCCAGCTACTTTGCTCAATTCATTTATCAGTTCCAGCAATTTTTTTGGTGGAATATTTAGGGTTCTTTATATATAGTATCATGTAATCAGCAAATAATGATGATTTTCCTTTCCAATTTGGATGCCTTTTATTTCTTTTTCCTGTTTGATTGTTGTGACTAAGATTTCCTATAGTCTGTAGACTAAAAGTGGTAAAAGGACATCCTTGTCTTGTTCCTGATCTTAAGGAAAATGCTTTTAGCTTTTTTCTGTTGAGTATAATGTTAGCTGTGGGTTTGTCATATATGGCCTTTTTTTATGTTGAGTTATGTTCCCTCTTTCCCACTTTGCTGAGAGATTTTACCATAGATGGATGCTCAATTTTGTCAAATGCTTTTTCTGCATCTATTGATATGATCATATGACTTTTATCCTGCATTTATTTGTGTGGTATATTACATTAATTTATTTGTGGATATTGAACCAACCTTGCATCCCAGGAAGAAATCCCATTTGATTATGGTATATGATAATTTTAATGTAGTGCTGAATTTGTGTTGCTAGTATTTTGTTGGAGAGTTTTGTATCCATGTTCATCAGGGTTTTTGGTCTACAATTTTTTTGTGAGTATGTAGTGTGTCTTTGTGTGGATTTGGAATCAGGCTAATAGTGGCCTGTGCTTGGGAGCCTTCCCTCCTCTTGAATTTTCTGGAATATTTTGAGAAGGATAGGTGTTAATTCCTCTTTGAATGTTTGGTAAAATACACCTGTGGAGCCATCTTGTCCAGAACTTTTGTTTTTTGATTACTGATTCAATTTTGTTAGTAGTAATCAGTGTGTTCAGATTTTCTGTATCTTCTTGATTCAGTCTTGGAAGACTGTATGTTTCTAGAAATTTATCTATTTTTTCCAGAATGTCCAATTTGTTGGCATATAGTTGTTCATAGTATTTTCTTAAATATTTTGTATTTCTGTAGTGTCAGTTACTGCTTCTTATTTTTCATTTCTGATTTTATTGATTTGGGTCCTCTCTCTTTTTTTCTTGATGAGTCTGGTTAAAGGTTTGTCAATTTTGTTCATCTTTTCAAAGAACCTGCCCTTGTTTTCATCGATCTTTTGTATTATTTATTTAGATACTATTTCACTTATTTCCACTGTGATCCTTATTATTTCTTTCCTTTCACTAACTTTGGGTTTTGTTTGCTGTTCTTTTTCTAATTTCTTTCAGTGTAAGTGTAAATTATTATATGAGATTTTTCTTGTTTCTTGAAGTAGGCCTTGTATTTTTATGAAATTCTCTCTTGGGACTGCTTTGTATGTGTCCCATAGATTTGGGGTCATTATGTTTTCATTTTAATTTGTCTCGAGGTATCTGTTGATTTCTCCCGTGATCTCATTGTTGACCTAGTCATTGTTTGGTAGCACGTTTTTCAGTCTCCATATGTTTGTGTTTTGCAGTTTTCTTCTTGTAATTGATTTCTAGTTTCATACCATTGTGGTCAGAGAAGATGTTTGCTATGAATTCAGCCTTCTTAAATTTATCGAGACTTGTATTGTGGTCTAACATGTGGTCTCTCCTCAAAAACATTCCATGCGCATTTGAAAAAAAATGTGTGATTTTGCCCCTTCAGGGTGAAATGCTCTAAACATATCAATTAAGTTTATGTGGTCTAATATGTCATTTAAAGCTGCTGTTTTCTTGTTGAGTTTTTGTCTGGATGATCCATCCATTGATGTCAATGGTGTATTAAAGTCCCCTACTATAATTGTATTCCTGTCTATCTCTCCCTTTATGTCAGTCAATATTTGCTGTATGTATTTAGTGCTCCTATGTTTCATGCATGTTTACAAGGACTGTGTTCATTTGTTGCATCGATCCCTTTATCATTATGTAATGTTCTTCTCTGTCTCTTATTATAGCCTTTGTTTCAAAGTCTATTTTGTCTGAATGAGTATTGCCACCCCAGCTTTTTTGTTTGTTTGTTTCCATTTGCATGAAATATCTTTTCCCAGATATTGTGGGGGCTCCTTTTCCTGGCACTGGTGTTCCAGGCTGGGGAGCCTGCTGTTGGGGATGGGACCCCCCACTCCTCAAGGGTGACCTCTGCATCTGAAATATCCCTTCTGAATCTCAGCTGCCACACACAGGTATGGGGCTATCCAGTTTTGCATCTATGTCCCTCCTACTAGTCTCCATGTAGTTTCTTTATATCCTTAGTTATAGGACTCCTGTTAAGCTAGTCTTCATATGGTACTCCAGGTTGATTGTTCTATAATTTACTTGTAATTTTGATGTGGTCATGGGAGGAGGAGAGCACAGGGTTTACCTATTCAACCTTTTTGTCTGACACTTTCTCAGAAATCTAAATGAGGGTCTTGGATGGGATGTGAGCATTGGAGAAGGAGACATGTCTTATGATTTCTGAAAAATTCCTAGTGAAGTGTCTATTGTAAATTATTATTTAAAAGCACCTTTCTGGACAAGGGATGTTATCCACTATAAATATGAATTTAATCTGTCTGAATCAAATGTAGACTTTTTTTTCCCCTTAGTGGCACAAATAGTGATGTGTTTTGAGATGGAATAGGACCATCATCTGATATATTTTCACTGAAAAGTATACAGAGACATTTTATGAGTAATAATTTAATGATTAATTTGGAGTAATAATTAACTTGAGTTCAGAGCAGAAAAGCCTTCCATGGTTGAGTTTTTCCTCACCAGTTGTGCTTGTAATTGCTTTTCGTGGGAAAGATAAGGATTTTTGGCTTGAATTTTATTTCCTCCATTTTTCATCTCTAACCAACCCAAATCTAATTGATCAAAGGAAAATGCAGATGTACAGCAAAGAAGTTATCTCGGGATTTTATTGGCTGCTAATAGCCTTTGTGGTTCTACCAAATGATGGCAATCAGGGTATTTTTAGCGAGTGTGGGTGATGGAATGTGATCATTGCAGAGAAAATGGAAATATTTTGGATTTGGACAGTTTGTAGGACTCAATAAATGTTGTCCTCTTGAAAACAAGATTGTGAAAAATCAGTGACACAAATAATTGGCCCTTGCTCCTGCTTTTAAAGCAGTGAAAAGGATGCATTTAAATGTCAGGGTTATAGAGACTTCTATCTTACCAAGTATCAATCTAATTATGAAATCATTGTAAATGATAAAGTGGGTACCCAGTTCCTTAAGGGGGAAAAAAAACCCATCTTGCTTCTCTCTGCCATTGGCCAAGGCAATATAAAAATTTAACTTCTCTTTTTTTAAAAAAATTTCCTTTGTCTTGTGTCTTATTTAAGTAACAAAGTTCTCAGGACTCTGGAACTTTAAAAGGCAATCATGAATTTCATTCCAGCTGCATTAAAACTGCCACATGGTCTGGCTGGCCAATTGTTTTGGTGGAGGGGCCCATCTCTAGACATAAATTGTTATTTTGTCTTCTGCAAAAATATATAGGAAAATGACAGCTTTGTGATATTAGCTTGGTTCTTAAGAATAAGTCTAAGAGCCTTCTTATTTTAGGTCTTTTCTGGTGATTAGCAAGTAGAAATTCCCTTAAGGAGTCAGTGTGCTGAAGTGGAGAAGCATGTGCACCTGCAGCTGGGCAGTTTTGGTTTTAATTCTTGGCTCTGCCACTGTTTAGCTGTGTGGTTGTGAGTTAGCCACCTAACTTCTTTCACCTGAGACTCCTTACCTACAAAATAATGGGCAAAGTGTTTCCTTTATGGAGCTCTTAGATGATAAAATGAGATAGCCTAGGCAAAGTGTCTTGTATGTAATCTAACACATACCAGATACTCAATAAGTGCTCCAATAATAATAATAATAATTATTGTTAATATTAATAAATGCCCTAATTATTATTTTCCTGTTATTATTTAATAAAATTATTAAACACCTTGTTTGTGCCCTTGGGTCCAATATATTGTTGTATTTTTTGATAAAGAGAAAAAGGTAAACATCTTCACAACCTTCAATCATGTCTTCCTGGTAATTGAGGACGAAGATTCTGTAGGAAGCTTTGGTAATACCATTTTATGATACAATGTCCTGTCTTGTATTATATGGTCCTATATAGCGAGCTTCTTTTTAATAAGCTCTTTGAAGCATTCTATATCTTTGAAGTCTGCACAGTTCCTGGATATTATGTAAACTAAATAAAGCCTTTGAGTCCAGGAATTTCAGAGGTAAAAAAGGAACTCAGAATTTATCTACTTACTCATTTTGCACTATGAAACTTAGAATCAGAGAAGCAACATGATTTGCCTAAGGACACACAGCTTGAATTCAGTTCTCTATGTTTTGATGATGTCTCTCTCTCTTTCTCTCTCTCTCTCTCTCTCTCTCTCTCAAAACAAATGCAATAAGTCTTGGTGTTTGTAGTTCTGTATCAGTAAGTAGTCAGCATCCTGGTTTCTTTATGGCATCTATGGATTATCCCAAAATGCCTGATCACCCACTATAAATAGATTATTAGATTATTTTTCTTCAACTATAGTTTAGCTTTTAGATTCCCAGAAATGATAAGATTGGGAATTTCGTATGACCTACTCTGGTAGTAGTTCTAGTCTTGCTTTTATCCTGACTGGAAGTTACAGGCTTATAAAAAAAATCCCCAGAATTTGATGCTTTGTGGCAATACTGTCCAATAGAACTTTCTATCATGATGGAAATGTTCTATACATGTACTGTCCGGTATGGTAGCCACTAATCACGTGGGACAATGCCTACTTAGAATGTGGCTAGTGTTACTGTGGATCTCAATCTTGAATTATATTTAATCTTAATTTAAATTTAAGTTTAAATAGTCTCATGTGGCTAGTGACTAATGTATTTGTCACTAGCACCAAATCCAAGAGAAGTGATAAAAGCATATGCTGTACTTAGCTTGACACTTGGCACACAGTGGTTGCAACAAAGGAGGCTCAACACATGGTTTTTTAAAAGAATAAAATGGAAGTATGGTTTCAAAAGAAGACCGTGGCCTGATAAGGTGGATAGTATCATAAATGACATCAACTGCCTACTCAGTTTATTTTTTCATCCTGAGGAAAATATCAGTGGTCTGAAGAGGGTGGCCTTTCTAAGGTCAGAAGAGAGGAGCTGTCTTTCAGTCAGACAGAGGCTACATATACCACGAATATTCCAGAAAGAGCATTCACAGGGTCTCAGATAATTTGCTGGTAGTATTTCCTCTAATTTCTACCTTGTGGCATCTCAGAGTTGTATCTTAACCATTCCAATTCCTAATAAAACTGCAGGAAAACCAGCAGCTTCTGGGTAAAAGTGATTTAAAGTGTTTGGAATCTTGGTTGAGAATTTAAACTTGGTGTATAAGGAATCCATTTTTTTTTATAGCTCATTTCTCTTTCTTTGTCTCAAAGTGTCTAAAGGAAGACAGATAGCACACAGGGAAGTAGTAGTGATGGAGGGAAAGGGTCTTCGAGTGAGAAGGGCTGCCTGTGGATTCCGACTCCACCCTGACCAGCTGTGTGAGTGTGGGCAGCGTTCTGAACTTCTCTTAGAAACTGCTTTAAAGAATCTTGGAGGGCCGGCCAAGTGGCACAGTGGTTAAGCGCTAGCTTAGGAAGCCAGCGGCCCTGGTTCAGGTCCCACATATGAGGGCCAGTGACACTGCCCTAAAAAAAAAACCAAAAAAACCCAAACAAACAAAAAGAATCGTGGAGATGGTGACATGAAAATGCCTGATTGAGAGTGGTTGACAATACTTATGCACTCTTTTTGGGAATTGTGAAAATTACCAAGACTCCTTGCAAGAATAAACTTTGTGAAAGTCTTCTTGACAGGTCTGCTTGCTGAGTGTCCCCATCGATGTAGGTCATTCAGAAGTTCAACTGACATGATTTCCCCTGTTTGGTCATTGCTGGAAGATGCAAAGAGCATATATGACGTTTTTTTGAACACACAAAGCTTTTGAATGTTAGACAAACTGGTTTATTAGAATGTTTTTCTCTAGTACCGAAAGCTAAGGCAGTTTTTCACCTGTAATATTTAAGATGATGCATACCAAAGCATTTTGAAGAAAATTAAGTACCACATAGAGAAAACACATTCTTACTAATATTTTCTCTTGCTGAACTTTTCTAGAGGCATTTCCTTTGGAAATTAATGCCTTCTGTCACTTGCTCTCACTTTTACACTTAGTATTTTGTGTTTTGAGTTTTGCTTTATTGTTAATTAGAATAGTTGCCATTTATTGTTGTACTTATCCTGCATCAGGATCTTTGTATATATTACCTGTTTTCCTCAAAATAATGTTGCATGTTGGTTACTAGTATCCTATTTTTCTAATAAGAAAGCTGAAACCTATGACTCATGCTGAATGACAGCCCAACATGGCACAGGGTTAGTTGCAGAGTTGGTGAACTCAGTGATGGTGGAGACATCTGCCTTTCACTGCTCTGTTCCCAGCACCTAGAAAAATGGCCATAGTAGATATCCCTAAACATTGATTGCATAAATGTACAAGTGGATGAATGAATGAATAAATGAAAGAAAGCTTGGTCCAAAGACCCTACTCTTGCCTCTTCACTGTGTTGCTTCCAGTTAAATTAGTGAATGGCTGGGACACTCAGAATTCAGCTCTGCTTGCTACATATATATTGAGTCTTGGCTACATAATTCAGCTCGGCTTGCTATATATACATGATTGAGCACTGTGGTAGGCTCTGGGGATAGATTGTAGACAAGGCCAACAGGGTCTAAGCCCTCATGGAGCTTATTTTACAGTGGCAAAGTCAGATATCAAACAATTTATCATCGGGGTGATTAATGCAGTGAAAAATGAAGAACTAGGTGATATAAACATTTATTTATTTTTGAGTCACCTGGTTTCTAAAATAAATATTATGTGATTTGTACCTTCTATTTGCAGTTCTGAGCGCCTAGCACAGTGCCCAAGGTCTTACAGCCTCTCACACTTAATAAATGCTCAATAAATGAACTAAATTGAGATAAGCTAATGTTGAAAATCCTCAGGGCTTTACTGAGACAGATGAGGCAAAGGTGTTGATCTTATCCCTTAAAAAAACAAATGTCCCCTTCCACAGGCTCTTAATCAGACACCCCCAGTTCTGGCAACCCAGGATTGAAGAGGCCGTCCTTAGCTAGCAAGAAAGGGGAAAGAAATACTCTTGTAATTAGAGAAACAGTTTGTTAAACCTATGGCTTTGCACTCAGACTCCTGGGCTAAAATTGACTTAATACCTGTCAATTTGAATCCAATTACTTTGCCTCTTTGAGACTTGGTTTCCTCATCTGTAAAATGGGGATAAGAATAATAATGGGTTATTATGAGGATTATATAAGTAGGAAACTTATGTAAAAACTGGATAAGTAGGAAACATTCAGTATACTGGGGGTGCCAAAAAAAAGGTATTCATCTTTTGCTATTGATATATATATATATATATATATATATATATATATATATATATATATATATATAATGAGTATTACAATTTTAATGCAGTTTTTTTCCTTTCTTAAAATGTGTATATGTTTTTTTGGCATACTCTGCATGTTAACTATTACTTCTAAGAGCCCAGAAAAAAGGAACTGAATTTCTCTATAAAGTGTTGCTATCTAAGGAGCATTTCCCTTTACAATTTTTCTTTCTTACATGTATTTTAGAATTTGCTGCTCTTCATTGGCACTTGTTTAAAACTGTTTCATATTGTAAAGATACCAGAACTGGTATTTAGAAGTGTTTAATAATGGCACAATTCAAACAAATACAAGAGTAAAGAAAATAATATAAAGGACCTTCATGTGCCCATCACATAGTGTCAACAATTATTAACTGTGGGCAAATATTGTTTCATTTATTGTTCCCCACTTCTGCCTTCCCAGTTGATTATTTTGAAGTAAATCTCAGAAAATATATCATTTAAGATATAATTTCTTTAGTATGCACATAGGGTTCTTTTGAAGAATATAAAGGTAAATGAAATGATAATTACTCTATTACTTGTCGTGGATCCTCAAAATAATGGTGCCTTATACTCCATGAGCTTTAAATTTTTTTCATAATTGCTCAAACGGATACATAATTCTTCCTATTTCTTTTTGTTGTTGTGGTTAAACACGTGGAACATTTTTTTATTTATTTAAGATTTTATTGGGGAATTGGGGGAGGGGAACAGACAAATTGCTGTCCTTTTGTTCTTCAGTCTAGTTGTGGAGGACGTTGCTTCACTGGCCCATGTTGGTATCATCATTGTATTCTTCCCGGGTGAGGCAGATCGGTCGCCAGCCTCTGGATGGTCGCTCACAGCGGCTATTGGCAGCTCACGCTGGCTGCTGGCCACTCACTGTAGCCCACTGCAGCAGGGGCTGCAGCCTACACCGTCTCCAGGACTCGTGCAACCCAGCTCCAGGTGGAGCTGTTGTTAGCTGTAGAGGGCAGTGTCACTGGCCCTCATATGTGGGATCCGAACCAGGGCTGCTGACATCCCAAGCCAGCTCTTAACCAATGTGCCACTCGGCTGGCCCACATGTAACATATTTTTAAGTATGCAGTTCAGTGGCATATGGTGCATTCATATTATTGTGCAACTATCACCAGCATCCATTTCCAGAACTTTTTTATCTTCCCAAACTGAAACTCTGTATCCGTTTAACAATTTTCCATTTTTTTATCCTCTGCCCTTGGCAACCACCATTCCACTTTCTCCCTCTATGAATTTCAGTACTCTGGTTAACTCATATAAGTCGAATCATACAGCATTTGTCTTTTTGTGATTGGCTTATTTCACTTAGGATAATGTCTGCAAGGATAATCCATGCTATTGCACATATTTGAATTTCCTTTCATTTTAAGGTTGAATAATATATATATCACATTTTGTTTATTCATTCATCCATTAATGGACATTTGGGTTACTCACACCTTTGGCCATTGTGAATAATGCTGCTAGGAACACGGCTATTCAAATATCTGTTACCTTCCTACTTTCAATTTCCAGAATTGGAATTCCCAAATCATATTGTAACTGATTTGCAGAACCTCCATACTTTTTTTCATAGTTGCTACACCATTTTACATTCCGGGGCCGCTGGCGTCCCAAGCCAGCTCTTAACCACCGTGCCACTAGGCCAGCCCAACAGTTGTTATTTTTGATAATAGTACTGTCTCATTGTGGTTTTGATTTTCATTTCCCTAATGATTGAGAATCTTTTCATGTACTTATTTGTGTATCTTCTTTGGAGAATCCATGAGCTTTTAAAGACAGATTAAACTTTGCTCAGGAATGGTTTTGACGTGAGGATTATAACTATATGGCCACTTACATTTCTGTCTAACCAAAATTTTATTTTTGTTTTGACTTCTGAGCTAGGTTTATAATAATGGAAGATCTTTAAAGTCCTTCCTATCCTTAGCATCCAGGTTTTTAATTGGAATGAAATCTCAATGCTTTAAAAAATATCCCATGTTCTCAAAATTAGAACATTCATTGTCTCTCTTTCTTTGACTTTTATTTAGTCTCCCTACCCATTTATTCCCAATGCATTCAAATTTGGACAATAATAGTGAATACTGAGTGTTCATTCTATTCTGAACATAATAAGAGATATTTATTTGATTATAGCCACAAAAGTTATTATTCTTTTAAATTAGTGGAGAAAGATAATTTTAAATGAATCTCTCCTTTTCTCTTAAATCTAGGTTTTATGCAATTGTTTATTTTTTTTCATAACATTTCCTTTGATTTGAAGCTGCCTTAGTAGTAAGAGTAAGTGCAAGTCATTTGGGGTGGGAGTTTTAATGGCTTCAATCAGAAGAAGTTTATCTGTTGGAAGTGGACCCCAGCTTTCCCCATTAACTACCATTGTTCTATAGCCTTAAAACTTTTGTGCTATTCTTACTCTGAAAGTTTATTAGAAACGAATTAATTGACTTGTGCCATATTAATTTGGTTCAAAGCTCATTGTCACTTTATAAAACTGTGGTATGCTTCTCTGTCCTTGATATTTCTTTTCCTTTTTTGCTGTAGTAATAGCACTCTGCATTTTCATCTAGGCTCATGGCCCCTAGAATAAAGATTGCATTTCCCAGGCTCCCAAGCAGCTAGGCATTACCATGTGATATATTCTGGCCAAAGTGATATAAACAGAAGAGGTACGTATAGTATCTTGGAAGTGCCCTTAAAAAAGGGGGATATAGGGCCGGCCATGTGGCGCGGTGGTTGAGCGCTGGCTTGGGATGCCAGTGGCCCCAGTTCAGATCCCACATATGAGGGCCAGTGACACTGCCCTCTAAAAAAATTTTTTTTAAAAAGGGGGATATATACTTTTCTCTCTTTTTTTTTCTCATTTTTGCTGGCTGGAATGTAGTCATCTTGGCCCAGATGTGGAAGCTGAGAGTTGTGGATGGCAGAACAACAAAAGGGAATGAACCTGGGTTCCTGATGATGATAGAGTCAGCATACCGACCTGACCATGCTACATAAACTTTTATATTTGAGAAAAATTAGCTTATTTCTTCTTTTTTTTAAAAAAAGGTGATTTTATTTTAGAGCAGTTTTAGGTTTACAACAAAATTGAGAGGAAGGTACCGAGATTTCCCTTATACCCCCCACTTCTACATGGCCTCCCCCATCATCAACATTCCTCACCAGAGAAGTGCACTTTTACCAAGGAGTAACCTCCACTGCCACATCCTAATCACCTCAAGTCCATGGTTTACTTTAGGGTTTACTCTTGGTGTTGTACGTTAGATGGGTTTGTACAAGTATTGAATGAGATATGTCCATCATTATAACATCATACTGAGTATTTTCACTGTCCTACTAATATACTTAAGATATTAGAATTTGGGTATTCTGTCACTTACAACCAAATCGAATTCTAACCTGATCAACAACTATATCCAGTGCCTTTTGTTTTTCATCTGTAAGATAGTAATAGGACTCAAGTTTTATTTAAAATATGTGTCTTGTTTTATTTTAAAAACAATTGATTTGCTCTCTAGAGTTAATTCTAGTTGTTGTTTTTTTATACAACTTAATTGAAAAATTATGAGTTTATGCCTGTGGTTCAATTTAATTTAACAAATGTTTATTGAACAATTCTTAGGTACAAGGTAATTTATTAGAAGTGTGAGGGAAAAAAGAATCAGGGATAACAATAATGAGTTCTTTATTAGATTTACAACTTTTTTTCAGTATATATGTTCCTTTTTGGAACCTAGCATTTAGCCAGAGTGAGCCAAGAGGAAGAATGGGCCTCATGGACAAGTTGCGTTCCTGCATGGCTTGCTGCACCTGCCCGTGTGTGTACTTTGTGTTCGGTTGTTGCATCATGGTTGCACAACATGTAATGTAGTAAGAAAACTTGTGCACAAACCATTGGGGCTTCCATGTTGCACTGGTATTATTCCCTAATTTACCAATTGTCTGTGCGCTAATTTTTGCTACATAATTAACTGTGTATCACAAACACACTGTACAGCAAATGACTGTTAAACTTCTCATTGATGAAGTGGGAGGCCTGCCCGCTCAGGGGGTGAAACACAATTAGTGTTTGAAACAAAGGTGTTATAGGAAAAAGGCAGAGGAAATGAAGAAGGGAGTAGAGAAAGTCTAAAAGGGGAGGTGAGTGCTTTGAGAACCCACTTTGTGCCAAGTTAGATTTTCATAACAGTCCCATGAGGTGGGTACTGTTCTGCCGATCTCAAGTGAGTCCCAGTGAGGAACAGGATTTTGCCTAAGAGCACAGAGATGGAAAACAGTGGTGTCAGGATTCGACATCAAGTCCATTTAACTCCAAACCTGTGTTTCCCAAACTATACCAGGCAACTCCCCTACTGGGTTGGTATATGGAATCTGGCTTTCCTCTGTGGTTTTGTGAACTTGAAGGGATCTTTAAGCAACCTGACCCTGTTTTTCCTCACATATAGAGGTGCTAGGAACAGCTACTTCAGAGGATTATTGTGACAATTATATATGATAACACATGTGAAGTGCTTTGCAAATGTTAAAACATTTTGCAAGCCAGAAGGCATTTTATTTTCCCACCATAAAACTTCCAGCTCTTTACATCAAAAATGATTATGAATGGGGCTGGCCAAGTGGCTCAGTTGGTGAAGAGCTCGCTCAAGACTGTGAGCTGAGCTCTGAGCAACAGCAGTTCGATGCCCAGCCCAAGCTGAGCTGCCGCTGAGCTGCCACCAGGTGGCAGGATGGCTCAGCTAAAAAAAATGATTATGAATATCAGTGTTGCTTAAGATTACAGGCTTAATAGTTTATATAGTCGCTAGTTAAAAAAAGAGAAATGGCAGGACGATCTGGGATGAGGCAAAGCTGTTTGGTTCTAAAGCAAAATGCATCTGTATCTTTAGAAAGCTGAAGGAGGAACCATTGATTCCAGCTGCATTCACTGTTGAAAATTAACTGCAAAATCAAACAGTTGACATCTCATTGAATCCCATCTAGAGTGGGTTGGCAGAAGCAATACCATTCTTGCCTGGATTCTTGTAGAAAGAGACCATCTTTCTTTTTGCTCCCATTTTCTCATGTTCTTCCACATACAGACATTGTGTGACTAAATATTTAATGTGATGGAGCATGTGGAATGGGAGTATACTCTGTAAATATATTTTATAGTATATATATCTATATATCTATCTATATATATACAGATATATATATATACTATATACTATATAGTATAGTATATAGAGAGTCATATAATATAGTATATAGTATATAGTATATAGTATATAGTATATAGTATATAGAGAGTCATATAATATATAGTATAGTATATAGAAAGTCATATAGTTATAAAAATGGGGCTCAAAAAAGCATAGTGCTAAAGTTAGTCTTACGATGCCTCTGAGACGTTAGGCATTCTGTATAGCATTTCATTTCTTAGTTCTAGCAGGACAAGTGGCTTTAAAGCAAATCTGATGTGCCTTCAAAATGTTTCAGTCTCTCTACTCCTCAGACAATGCTGGTAATATAAGGAGTACCTAGAAAAACTAGTCTGGGATAAGGATCTTGCTACTTGTACTAGTATTTTTTTCTTTATAGAAACTAGTATTTTTCTTTTTAAAAAAAGGTTGGATACTTAAAAAAACAGTCTAAGGGGCCTGCGGAGTGGCACATTGGTTAAGCGCTGGTTTTGGGATGCCAGCGGCCCCGGTTCGGATCCCACATGAGGGCCAGTGACACTGTCCTCCACAGCTAACAACAGCTCCACCTGGAGCTGGGCTGTGCGAGCCCCGGTGATGGTGTAGGCTGCAGTCCCTGCTGCAGTGGGCTGCCATAGGCTACAGTGAGTGGCCCGCAGCCAGCGTGAGCGGCTGGCAGCCAAGCGTGAGCTGCCAATAGCGGCGGTGAGCGACATCCAGAGGCCAGGGACCAATCTGCCTCATCCGGGAAGAGCGCAATGACGATACCAACAGTGAAGCAACATTCTCCGCAACTAAACTGAAGAACAAAAAGATAGCAACTTGTCTGTTCCCCTTCCCCGATTCCCCAACGCTGTTCCCCTCCACCAATTCCCCAATAAAATCTTTAAAAAATAAAACAAAACAAAAAAAAACAGTCTAAGGGAGAACAAAAATCAACCATAGTTCCACTGCTCTAAGATAACAACTATAAAATATTTGGTTAGTTTTTTGATATACGTGTGTGTATAAATATAAGTAAATATATAAATATAAGCCAGCTTAGACAGGCTTGCACATGTCTCCCCAACTCCAGATTCAGTGACAACATGTTAGCAGATTGAAATGAGCCATGGGAGGAGTATTTACACCAGGGGAACTGGCGGGTGCTGTAAATTAGAGCTCCTCCATCTTCTTCCCCTCAGAAAACTGATTGTTAAGCATTTACTAGAATAATGCCCCGCCCCATGATGCATTAATTAATTAATTAAAAACTTTTGAGCACTTTATAAACAGGACCTAGGTCTCAACTCCCTTTGTGTCCTTATAAAATCTAGCAAATTGCCTGGTAGGTTTAGTGGATATGTAACACATGCCTGACAGATTAAGGGCTATATGAGGGAAGAAAGGGTTAGAATTTTGGTTAAAATTTTTCCAACAGATTTAACACGTTCATTGACTAATGTATAATTAATAAGTACTTCTGCAAACCAAGACCAAAATGGCAATTTTGCAGTTTTCTGTGTAACTTGTTGAATTAAGAGCAATCCTATTTGCTCCAATACCAGGAGTGTTGAACAGCAATTTAAGACCCCAGAGAGTAGAGAGTACACTGAACTCATCTGAAGTCTCTGGTCCCGACTTTGCTCGTCAATACTGGCTGTTTGGTTTGGATGATCTGTCTGGGTCTTAATTCCTCAGTGTGAAACAAGCATGTGTTTATGCATGTAGGGGCAGGTATGGTTGATGTAAAGATGATTTCCAAGCAGAGCTAAGTTTTCAAGATATGATTTGGGTGCTGGAATAATTTCCACTGTCCCCCAGGAACCTAAGAGATGTTATTCATCCCTCAGTGTTACAGACCCTCCCCGGTAAGTGGGCTGTCCTTAGTTTTTTGCTGTGCTGTTTATTTTTTGGGGGTTAACCCTACTTGTTAGAGTGGAGCTTGGAATAATCAATGTGCAGGAAGTTAATTGCCCCATGGATATTATTTTTGATTGTTTTGAACATCAGATTGACAGAACCGAGCACCCTGCCTGCTGACTGTTAATGGCTCCTAATATGTCATAATTTAATAATGCTTGTGGAAATAAATGTTTGCTTTTTTTATATTTGCATATATTAAAGAGTCTTCACATAACTCAACTGATGATTCTTGAAAAGATTTTATAACTAGAACTACTGGTAGTAGGTAATCCTCACAGATATTCTGTGAGAGGGATTATCCTTATTGTGTGTGGCCGATGAGAAACCTCAGTCAGTCTGACTCAGCCAAGATTATGGATGGGGGCACATGACACCAGGTTTTCTAACTCACACAGACATTCTCATTCTCCAAGCCCACATCTCTTTGTATATCCCAGACACCTAGATGTCATTTTGAGCACCTCTGTTACAGTGGACTCAAAGTGAAGACCAGGATGGTCCAGATGGGACACCCAGTTATCACTAGATGAGCCATGGCAAATGTTCACATGTGAAGAAGCGAACTTTGAGAAGCTACTCTCACCTCAGTAACCTCATCTCACCAACTCAGTGTTTTTCTATGGAAATCAGTAGTCTAGCAGGCCTTGAGAGGCAAGTGCTGGAAAAATCTGAGAGAGGCAGATGACAATATTGTAGGAGTTGTAGTAGTTGATGCCTGTAGGGAGCATCTGGTTCTGCCTCTCTGTTGATCTGCTCTGGAGAGCCTTTCTTAACTTGAACTACTGAATTTCCTCTCGGAGAAACAAAAAAAAAAACCTCATCCCGACTCCACACTCCCCCCCGTCCCCCTGCCCCAATGTAGGAAATGAATTGAGACAAGCTGGAAGGCACAGCTTATGAGTAAGACATCACTGTTCCCCATTTGGGCATAAAACTCTCCGTATCTTGAGGAAGCAGTGAAAACAAAGGCTCATGGGGGAAACACAGCTGTCTATTGCATCCCTCTAATGTCAGAGACCCTACCCTATGGTTCAGAAGTTGAAATATTGAAGTACTATATTTTTTTACTCCATTTCAATTTGTGGGGAGGATTCAGAGGCTTTATTTTGTTGTCATTTAAACTAAACTCTCCAAGGAAAGCCAAGCCACCAATGAGTTCCTGCTGCTCCTTTGCTTACAGATATGAAAATAAGAGATGTACATCACAATTAAGTTTTCAAAACAGTTTGCACAATTCATTAGGTTTTCTCCAAAAGGGGAATGTTTCATTGTTTTAGATATTTTGTAGGCAGAGTGTGAGGGGTTGTGAAAATTGTGTAGTTCACTTCTCCCTCCCCAGCTAGTGCCAGACTTTTCTCTCCTGTGTCACCTCTCTTAGTTGAAATAAGTCCACATCCTCAGGAGGAAGTCATGGTCAGATATCCCAAAGCACTATCAATGAGTTCCTTACCTTAATAGAAAATCTATTTTTCTGGCACCCTTACCCATGGTTCTACATATTATGTAGAATATATCTCAACCCCCTTTCACACAGGAACACTTCAGCTATGCAAAGACATGAATCATGGCTTCCCCAAGCCTTCTCTTTTCCAGAATTAATGTTTCTATTTCATTTAGCTATGTCTTACGTGATGTGGTTTGCAGATCCATTTCCCTAGCTTGTTGGCTTTTTCTGGACAAACTCTAGCAGGCTGATGATGCCTCATTGAACTCCAGTCCCATGCTTGCAGTTTCCGTTACTGTGCCTCATATGGTTACTTCTTAAAACTGCATGGTACTCTGATAAGTGTGTAAAAGTCAATCCTGTAAAAATGGAAGGACTGGAGTGGAAACTGAGGGTGCAGGGGGTGGAAGGGAGGTTCGGTGTGAAAGTAACCCAAGAATAATCGCAGAAACCAGATTCTACTCTCAGTCCATTACAATTTTCACCTTCCTGGGCCAACAAAATCCCTCCTCCATCTGCTCTGCTCCCCCAGCATATTATTAATGTTTCTGGATTGACACTGATCATTTTTCCTCTGCACATTACCATAAATCTTTGTGCTGTGTGTGAATGAATGAATAACAGCTTTCGGACTCCCTAACTTTGGATATCTCAATATACACTGTATGGCTCATTTTGTTTATAAAATATGGCTGGTCAAACTTCTAGCTGACTGATAAAATTGCCCTGAGCTCTATACATGAATAGTTGTTTATTTATACCTGTCCTGTTAGAAAGACTATGGATTAAGTGAAACTAGTAAGTACATAGTACATGCAGAAATAAATAGCAAAAATGATTGCTAGATCCCAGGCCTAATACTCAGTCTTATACTATGTGAAAGTGAATAAGTAATAGTAATAATAGCAGTGGTAAGAATATGAATAACAACGACGATATAGTGAACATGTGTTCTTTCTTTACCATATGTGAAGCTTTGTGCCCCTTTGCACATATTATATATTATATTTTAATGTTTAAACTAGTGAGAGATTTGAAGAATGTAAGGAACATGCCAGGGCCTAGCTGCATATGGCAGAGCCAGAATCCAAACCCAGATTTTTCTTTTTAAACCTTGTTGCCTCAACCAATTCAATAGATTCTCAATAAAGTTTCATTAGCATTCTTTCACCCTCAAATGAAGCTAAGAGGTCTTGCAATCTTTGTGATGACTTTCAGTTCAATAAAATTCATGATGGGTGAGTAACTGACCCAGGATGTTACTCTCTTTCTTAAATTAGACTTTCTCTCATTTTTGATAGAGAGGATCTGAAGTTGGCAAGAAAATAGTGTATATATTTAAATGCCTCTTTAGTTGGTTTGTAACATTTGCTGGAGAAAACATTAAAAAAAAGCAGGGAAAAGTCTACTAAAGAATACATTTAATATAGGAATCATGAAAAAAACCAATCTAAACAGTCAGAGATGAAATGATGAACCAATGAAAAACGATTTTTGCCTGCAAATAGAAACAGGGCATTATTTTGCTTTGTAGTGTGGAAGAATGTGCCTTTAAATTTTAGAGTGAAATAGAGTTTCCATCAGAAAGTTCAACCACAGGGGTGGTAGACTAGTGGAGAGGAGGACATTGGAACTTATGCCACCTGTTTTCTGGACATTCTAATTCTGCTTTCACCTGTGTATTTTCAACTGCTCTTTGATTTACCAAACCCCTTATACTTGAGAACATATTTAGCTTTCACACAAAGGCAGACTCAAAGCATTTTTCAGAAAATCTACTGTATAGATTGACCCTTTTCAAATCTACTTTGGTGATTGATTATTTAAACCCAAACACTGGCTTTGTGTTTAAATCTGTTAAATACATTTTATGAAATTCAATCATAATGGCTTTTTTTTTTTTAGCTGAGCCATCCTGCCATCTGTTGGTAGCTCAGCTCGGGCTGGGCATTGAACTGCTGTTGCTCAGAGCTCAGCTCGCACTCTTGAGCAAGCTCTTAACCAATTGAGCCACTCAGCCAGCCCCATATTGGCTTTTTAAAAATTTAACAGATTATATGGTATATTCCCTTTCACTCTCAGTTGTGTGACATGTGCACCTTAAAGCTGATCACACCAGAGGACAGAGCCAGGAGGCCTCACTTTGGTTAGAAACTTGTCATCTAAGTTTTCATTGACTAATGAACCAGCATTTTCTGGTGTACAGCTGTAAAATCTTAATTTTAAAGCATCATGTGTCTTTTGTATCTACATCTCATCCATCAGGAGCACACAGAATTCTTCGTCAAATGTCTTCCAAGATTTCACTTCAGTTCCTAGAGCTAAAGAATATCTTCCTTTTATCTAGCACCAAGGGCAGCATCACATTGTCCAGAGATGAAGGAGCCCTGGGAAGCTGTTCTTTTAGTGGTTACTGATGATTTTTAGCTCCTTTATGCTCATATGGAACAACTTTAAAGGGAATATATAGTATGCTGACATGATTAAGCCCTGTGTGGAAGGTTAGCTCTTCATTGCATTATCACAACCATGAAGTCTCCTGTGTACTATTTTGTGGAGGATGATGCTGGAAGGAGACAGGTTTTTCACCATTAATGTTGGGCTTCCCATCCTTGAAGACCTCCAAGCAGCTGTAAATGGGTTCTCAGGCCTTTGGACATTTAAACCTCGTTATGCAACCAAGTGCACTTTGCACAGCTTCTCATCTTCACTGACAGAATGTTTTCCTTCCTTCTCAAGTATGCTTTTCTCTCTTGTCTAAGGATATTATCTTTGTATTCTGTCAAGGTAAATTTGGAAATGATTCTGTAATTCCCTTGATACCTGTTGATTACATTGTAACTCACTAGTGGACCTTGGGTATCGAAGGTTTTGATGTGTATCCAGGTTTCATTCAACCCCCTGAGAACATTAGAGGATAAATAACAGCCCCAAAGTTGGCCAATGGGGAAGGACAGACTGGTTGCTACTGACATTTTATAGATAGGTTTTGTATTGAGTGTAAACATAACAAAATTATTTTTTTATCCCTTTATGTTGTTCGTAAAGGAAATGGGAGATATTACTGTTTATGAAGATAAATGGTGATGACTTCTACTTCACATTTATCCTTAATTTTTAAACGTGGGTTGAGGCATAGGAGTTCTGGATGAAGAAAAAGACATTATTTCTCTGGTAGAGCAGTTGCCTAAACATCAACTTTGTTTTCAGGGTGTTTCCACAAAAGAAATCACCCCATTGTAGATTTATTTTGTAATAGCTAACAAAAGATAAGATAGCTGTTTCTGAAATGTTCATATAGACACCCCAGATTTAATAAAGTGGGTGTTAACAAAAAGACAGCCTAAGGTATTGAAGCAAGCATCCCAGACATTAGTCAAGCCTGGGAGATGAGCAAGCATGCTGGAGTGCTTAGCTGTCCAAGTTCAGCACACACAGCCATGATCCAAGTGGGTTATGGAACATACAAAAATTAGATGTGAGAGCAGGCAAAGGTTTGAAATTCAGATTAAATCAATATGTCAAAAATTAAATTAAGTTAAGCTGCTAGCCATCAGTGCATGGTTATATGAACTCACACTGGCATAAGAACTTGTTTTAAAACCTGCTGGGATCGATATTAATACCAGGTTAGATGTGGACCTGGGCCTGTAGTTTCTCATAGTTAAGCAGCTGTATCCTGGCTTGGAGTTTGTGAGTAGTGGTCTTTTCAGAAACCTAAAGGGTCACAAAATATTGGGGATACAATGGGCCACATAGTCCAACAGTTTTATTGTATATACAAGGAGACAAAACTGTCTAGAAACTAAGTGATTTGTCCAAGGTGGCTAGCTAGTTGCAAAACCAAGGTTATGAACGCAGTCACTCACCACATATGAAATGATGTTGACATGAATAGATTGCTGTGAAAAACTAGGGTGGGCTCATTTATTTATTTTTAACAGCCTGTTAGTGAATCCTTTAGCCAATCATAGATTTTAGATTTTTCTGTGGCAGTACAGACTTTATAAAAATTTTCAAAGGAGCCATTACATGCAACATCAAATTTAATTTAATGCATATACAAATTGCAATCTTTTATATAAATAAATCTCCAAATTCAAATATAATTTTTCAAACCATGTGTTCTTATTTCTGCTTTGAAAAATATGGTCACTTTAGCTTTACGGTCTGTGCAATAATGTGATAAATTATGCCCTAAGAAACCCTTTTCTATCAAAAAGCCAAGTTATAAAAATAATTATCTCATTGGGAAAATGATATAAAAGAGTTTCAGATTCCTAATACAGAGTTATTTTCCCCATCAGTAAGTTCAATAATAAGAGGTATCAAAATGCTTGTAAACATGTAGCCATAAAACCTAAGCACATCTAAGCTAATTTATTCTTGGTTACTTCCAACTTTTGCTCAAGAGTAATGTCCTTTTCATTCTTTCCACCATTAGCACTATCATCAGCATAGCATTCTTTCACATTATTGTCATTTACCACTGATTGGCAGCCTCTCAGAACAAATGTATTGTGGGAATCTAGTTCCTGGTGCTCTGTAGAAGAATTTTTAATTGGGAATGACTATGATTTAAGAGACTCTTCTGAAGCAATCAAAGGGTGCACATGTGAGAAGGCAGGAGGTTTAATAATGTGGCCCTTATAAAATCCCAAAGAGGGTAATGAGTGCATGAGTTATAATACCTGCAGAGAAAATGGAAAAAGGGGTATGGATTATATACGACATCTAGAATCAATGGGTGGTGTTCAAAAGGCAAGGAGAATGTATGTTATAAGGAAAAAAAGTGTTCCAGGTTTGTGCTTCCAAATCTCTTCTCTTTTATCCCAAATTTTCTCCCAAACCTGCCTTCTATATTTGAAATATTAACAATAATAGTCTACCTATTTTAGGTGAATGAGCTGGTGATGAGTAGCTAGAGAGTTAAATTGAAAACTCATTTATTCCTCTATTGAGCCATTATGCCAGCGTGGGAAAGAAAATCACCATCATCATCATCATCATCACCACCACCATCATCATTATCATCACCATCATCATCATCACTGTCATCATCACCATCATCATCACCATCATCATCATCACCGTCATCATCACCGTCATCACCATCATCACCATCATCACCATCATCATTATCATCATCGTGTTCATCATCTAGCATTATTGAATGCTATCTATGTTAACACTATGCATTTATCATCTCACCTATTGCTCATAATAACCCTTTGAGGCACTCCTTTATACATGAAATGTATGAGGCTTAGAGATGTTAAATCACTTGCCTAAGGCCACATAGGTAGCAAATGGGAGAGCTGGGCTCTGGGCTCAGGCAGCCTGAGCTTTTAGATATTATACAGTTTCCCTGTGTGTCTTTGCTGCAGGGGTATCAAGAATATTGTTGCAATTGTGTCCTTATGAACTTCTGGAATCTGCCCAAATTATTTGGGCATATCATGACTTGGCGGTTTTGGAATTTGGGTTACATTTCAGGATAATTGTAATCCAGCTGGTTGACTGGAAGCAGAATCTCAAAGCATCAGGACCTTGGATAGCTCTCAGGCCGGTTCTCTATTGGTAACTGCTTCCCTTTGGAATCTTCATTCGCTTTTTTTTTCTACTGATGGGTCCTCTCTGTACCTCACCTTTTGTACTCATTTATAATACTGACTCACTCTCCTGATTTTCTAATTCTAAGTTTTTGAGATTGGACTCTGATGGCCTAGTTTATCTTTTAATACTTGGGCATAGGTTTGTCACTACCTAGTCTGCCTTGGCTGTCCTTGAGTGAAGTCCCAGTTTTCATTCCTATAACAGGAGCTAGCCAGGAGAAGACTGTGGCATTAAACCTATCTCCCTAGGCTTGCACCTTCAGCAGGGAAAGGGAGGGGAGTGGAGGGAAGGGGAGGGGAGGGAAAGGCAGGGTCTGACAGATACCTCTTTGGTTTAGAGAATGTAGATGGTGTGTCTTGCAAATGCATGGCTACTTAACTGAAATAAGTTATCACTGTGTATTAGCCAAAACTTGGTGTATTCATTTGACACTTAATATAGCCACAGAAATGTGTTATCAAGATATTTTATATTACTACAGAATCAGATGCTTCACTTTTTATCTCTCTTTTGATTTCCAAATGAAATATGTGAGTAGTTTGAGGAGTTTGTAGTGTATGAGAATAAATATGATGTTTACATGATTAAATTAAATAATCAAATTCTCTGTGTTTTTGTTTGCTACTTTGATAAGATTTACTTATCTTTTTCTTGCTGTCAGGGGAATTTAGAAATTATTTTATTTCCCAATTCTTCCAAATTGATTTCTCTCCTTCAGTATTCTAAGATGGCAGCATAAAAATTTAAGGTCTGACCAATATTTATGATTGTATTTTTATTTGTTCCTATTGTGGAATCCATGAACTGTTATACCTTTATGTTATACTTTATAGAATATTTCACTAGAAAAAGGCACAACTATTGACAATATGACCACATAGATCTGATACTTAACTTTATCATGTAATAGCCTAGCATCTTCAATAATAGTTATATTGGTATTTACCATTTGATGCCACAAGGGCCTTAAAGTTTTCTGTGGCTGGAATTTAAAGAATGTATGAGGGGTTGCTTAGCATCAGGGCAATGCATGCAGCTAATCATTAAATTCAGGTTGGTGGAGAAAAGTAAAATGTTTAACTTGCATTTATATAAGTAGGATATTTATACATCAGGATTTTTTCAGTATCTTTTTTCATATGAAACATAAACAAGTAACAGAAAAGCTGCTATCTGTATTCACTAAAACAACTGATATCAGTTATAGGTTGAATATAGAGTCAACCAATATCTTACAACATCTGAACTATCAAAATGATGTTAGTGGATATATGTGATTATTTGAAGCAATAAAATAATCCTGGAATGTCTTCTGAATAATTATTTTAAAAGATCCTTGGTCCGGCCTACTGGCTCAGTGTTGAAGAACTGGCTTGGAATGCCAGTGGCCCTGGTTCGGATCCCACATATGAGGGCCAGTGACACTGCCCTCAAAATAAATAAATAAATAAAATAAAAGATCCAGTCACTCATTTATAGTTCTGTAATTGTGCACCTACTATTGTGCTAACTGCTGTTGGAAGTTAGAAAAATCAGTAAAATATGGTCCGGCTGAGTGGCGTGGTGGTTAAGAGCTGGCTTGGGACACCAGCGGCCCTGGTTCAGGTCCCACATGTGAGGGCCAGAGACACTGCCCTCAAAAAAAAAAGAATAAAAAAAACTTCTGTAAAATATGATAGAGGTGGCAAGAGAGATATAAATCCAAAGAGTGAGAATGGAGAGGGCAGAGACATCACCCTCACATGACAGAATCTGGGAAGGTTCCATCGACGAAGGTTTTGTATGAGTTAGGTTTGAATAAATGAACTAGAAGGAAGGTTAGTCCAGTTGGAAAAACAGTGAGAGAACAGACATGGAAGTGGGAGAGTTCTCTGAATGCTCAGAGAACACCATATGGGCTTTTGATGATTGAGTATCGCGTTTGCAAGGGACATACCATTAGTAAAGGTGGTAGATTGGAGCCAGTTTGCAGAGGCTTGACTTTCTTCCACAAATTATCTGCAAAAGTTGTATACTTCCAACCAGGAATACATTTTTGAGCTGTGTTTTAATAAGTTTGGCTACTGTGTGTGGAATATACTAGAGAAGGCCACTTAGGATTTTGGTTATTAGTTCTAGGTATACTTTATTCTTTAAGATTGGTTCATAAATATATGAGCTGTGTGTAATTCTCAGAATTGAAGCAACCACAACCTCCTATCTTCATGTTGCTATGTACAAATGACAATATTCTATAGTTTGAAGTAATTATTTTAAGAAGAAATGTTTGAAAGAGTCTGAAGTTGAAGTAATTAAAAATCTCACTTGTGATTCTGAATTAGAATGAAGTTTTTCAATATGCCTTTGGAGAGTGAATCTGAGGTGTTCATTTAACTTTATGTTTGTGGAAACTCATGGAGGCAGAGTAGTTGGCTTTGGTGAAAGGGAGATTGAGTTCAAATTCAACTGGGGACTGAATTGCTTAGAAGCAGAAAGCTATAGAGACAAAAAGGCTACTCATGCTTACTAGGTTTTTAATATACTTGTAGAGATAAATGTAGAGATTATTTCTTTGGGAGATAGGAAGGGCAATTATTTCAAAGTTGAGATGGCAAAAAGTGCTTCTATTATTTTGCAACAATTTGATCTAAAAGAATGTCTCCATGTGGAGGTGCAATTTTAGGATACATTTATTATCTCCCTCCTGTCAATTTTGAACCCCGGATTGGATTTGGGAAATAATAAATGGACACCAGGTTTAAATCTTAATAAAATGTGCATAAAATTCCCTTCTCCAGATCTAGACTTCCTGTGGTAAGTGACATCACATGCTGCCAATCCTCTACTGTGAGCCAGTGCTAGTAACAGTGGGTTTCGTTGTTTCCTCTCCCTGTTCAAGTTATAGAACATTGTGTGTTTATATTGATTATATCACTCAGGTAATTGTCCAGTCCAATCCCTATTTTGCTTCGTGTTGTAGATACAGCTGCTGCATTTTAATTTCATACAGTCATGGAAAAAAGAAGGCTTGTCCCCGCATGCACACCACCCCTTCTTGGTACTGCCTCGTAAAGTGCATACATCAAATCAATACAGGGCTCATCACCCTCTACTGTGATTATAGATTCACCTCTGTCTCCATTAATCCCTAAGTTTGTTGAGAGAAGTGCAGTGTCTCTCCTGTCTATATTCCAGTGCCTAACACAGAGCCTGTAACTTACTGTGCCATCAACACATATTTATTGCATAAATACTATTAATTAAATTAATGGATTGAGCTTACATAAGTAACTGTAAGTCTTTTTCATAATTATTTTTCAATTAGAGTTGACATACAATGTTATATTAATTTCAGCTGTACAACGTACTGATTAGACGTTTATATCACTTATGAAGTGATTACCCTGATAAATCTAGTACCCATCTGAGGCCACACATAATTATTACAATATGATTGACTGTATTTCCTGTGGTATACTTTGCATCCCCATGACTTTTATAACTACTAATTTTATTTCTTAATTCCTTCCCCATTTTTACTCACCTCCCTCACCCCTTTCCACCTAGCAACCATCAAAGTATTCTCTGTATCTGTGAGTTTGTTTCTGTTTTGTTTGTTCATTTATTTTTTCTAGATTCTGCATGTAAGTGAAATCATATGGTATTTGTCTTTCTCTGTCTGACTTATTTCACTTGGCACAAAACCCTCTAGGTTCATCCATGTTGTTGCAAATGGCAAGATTTTATTCTTTTTTATGCTGAGTAATATTTTATTGTATATGTGTACCACTTCTTTATTCACCTATTGATGGGCATTTAGGTTCTTCCATATGTGGTCTACTGTAAATAATGCTGCAATGAACATATGGATTATATGCCTTTTTGAATTAGTGTTTTGGGTTTCTTTAGATAAATACCCAGAGTCCTTCTTTGTCTCTTATAGCCTTTGTTTTAGAGTCTATTTTGTCTGGTATAAGTAATTTTTTTCCCCATTTCTATTTTCATGAAATATCTTTTTTTATCCCTTTATGTTCTATCTCTGTGTGTCTTTCAATCTGAAGTGAGTCTGTTGTAGGAAGCATATGCAAGGGTCTTGTTTTCTTATCCATTCAACCACTCTATGTCTTTTGATAGGTGCATTCAATCCATTTACATTTAAAATAATTGTTGATAGCTATATAGTTATTGCTATTTTATTATTCATATTTTGATATCTCTTCTTCTTCCTCCTCCTCCTCCCTTCTCCCCCCTCCCCTTCCTCCACCTCCTCCTCTTCTTCTTCTTCAAGTAGTCTCTTTAATATTTCTTGAAATACTGGTTTGGTGGTGTTGAACTCCTTTAGATTTTTCTTGTCCTTGAAGCTCTTTATCTGTCCTTGGATTCAAAGTGATAGCTTTGTGAGGTAGAATAATATTCATTGTAAGTCCTTGCTTTTCATCGCTTTGAATATTTCTTGCCAATCCCTTCTGGCCTGCAAAGTTTCTGTTGAGAAGTCAACTGACAGCCTTATGGGAGCTCTGTGTCTTGTAGATAACTAACTGCTTTTTTCTTGCTGCTTTAGGATTTTCTCTTTGTCTTTAACCTTTGGCGTTTTAATTCTGAGGTGTCTTCCTGTGGGCCTGTTAGGGTTCATCTTGTTTGGGGCTGTGTGCTGGCTGGGCTTGTGTGTCTATTTCCTTCCCCAGCTTAGGGAAGTTTTCTGTCATTATGTCTTCAAATACATTTTCAAATCCTTGTTCTTTCTCTTCTCCTTCTGGTACCCTGATGATGTGACTCTTGGCACACTCGATGTTCCAGAGGTTCCTTAAAACTATCTTCCTTTTTTGGGATATTTTTTCTTTTTGCTGTTATGATTGGGTGTTTTCTGCTACTTTATCTTATAAAGCACTGATCTGATTCTCTGCTTCATCTAATCTGTTAATTCCCTCTAATGAACTCTTCATTTCTGTTGTATTTTATTTCTGAGTGCTTGTTTTTTATGTTTTCTATCTCCATTTTTATGTTTCCTCTCTCTTTGTGAGTTCTTACTGACATTATTTAGCATCCCTATAACCAGTGTTTTGATCTCTGCATCTGGTAGATTGTTGATAGATTTTGTTTAGTTCTTTTTCTGGAGCTTTGTTTTGATCTTTTATTTGGGACATTTCTTTGTCTCCTCATTTTGGCTGTCTTTCTGTGTTTGTTTCTACAATATGTATTAGGTAGAGCTGCTGTCATCTGGTCTTGGTGGAGTGGCCTTATGTAGTAGGTGTCCTGTGGGGCCCAATGGCACAGTTTCTCTGGCCTCCTGAGCTGGTGCTCTGGGTATGTCCCTTGTGTGGGTTGTGTGTGCCCTCCTGTTGTAGTTGAGCCTCAATTGCTATTTGCACATCAATGGAAGGAATTGAGCCTCAGGCTGACTGGTTGTGAGGACTGACTGTGACTACAGTGGAGGAACTTTGTGCAGCAGTTGACTCCACAGAGCAGAATTAACTTTAGTGGGGTTCTGATGCCTGCTGAGTCTGTTTTTTGAGTATGTCATTTGGAGAGGTGATTGGGTGGTGTTTTGATGTTGTCTGAAGCTGGTCACCAGGTGTGTTGGTTCTCAGGCCTCTTGGGAGGGGCTCTGGTGCAGGCCAAAGTCAGCTACTACCTGTGCCCTTCCCAGGGCCACTTGGTATGAGCTAAAAAGTGATCTACAGATGGTTGCCACTTGTGCAGGGATTGGAGGTAACTGGGAGAGCCTAAACTGTGAACTGAGGCTGGCTGCTTAGCAAGGGATATGGGGCATGTTGAGGCCAGATGCTGATAGTTTGGGGTTTGTGAACCTAAGAGTGATTTTAGGAAAGTCTGTAGCATATGCCAAGACAGATCATTTGTATGAGAAATCCACTGGAAGTGGCAATGGTGGGCCAGCAAGTTGGGTAAAGTGGTGTCTCAGGGAACCACCAGGGCAGGGCAAATGGTGCAAGCTAGGTTGATAGAGACTCAGATATGGTGCCTGACTGCACATGCAGGCTGAGGGGAGGAGAGGCTCAACACTTCTGTCTGGGAGAAACTTGCTCCTCCAGGCTTCACACTGAAGCTAGACACTTCAGTTCCTCCCCATATGTCTCTGGCACCTTTTGAACTGTTGCCCCAGCACTGGAGCTCAGAGCAAGAGAGTCCATCAGCAAATAAGTCCATGCACAGGCCTTTTATGAAGAGCACCTGGGACTCCAGCAACCATCAGTTTCATTCAGCCACAATCTCTGCTGTTTGCACAGCCAGAAGTTATGAGGAATTCTATTCCCAGCACTGGAATCCTAGGCTGGGGATCTTGGTGTGTGGCTGGGACCCCTTGATCCTTAGGGAGGACCACAGCCAGATATTGTTCCCAATTTTTAACTGCCACATGTGGGCATGGGACCAGTCCATTCCATGTCTATGCCCCTCCTACCAGTCTTGATGTGGCTTTTTCTGTATGTCCTTAGATATAAGACTTCTGTTCAGCTAGACTTCAGGTGATTCTCATTGATGGTTGTTCTGTAATTTATTTATAATTTTGATGTGATAGTGGGAGGAGGTGAGCACAGTGTTTTCGTACTCTGCCATCGTGACCAGAAACTTAAATGTAACTCTTTTTAAAATGTCAAAATACCTCCTTGGTTTAACAACTCTTGTCAAAGAGTGAAACACTTATGTGAAAGAAAGAACAAAGATCAACCATTTGTTTAAATTATGAACATGTCAAAGATTCTTGTCTATTCATTTGTCTCTTTATTCAGTAGGAGCTATGCTAAGTCATTTGGGAATAACACACTTTCTTCATTTATTACAGTGTGATAAGTGCTTACTGTTGATGAATGCATACAGGACTTTGTCCAAAGGATGAACATTTATGTTGCACTGTGGAGTCCAAAGAGGTTTCCAGAGAAGGTGATGCTGAGTTTTGAAGGAAAACTGGGAGTTAATTAGTTAAAGAACATAGTGAAGAATACTTAAGATATCAGGATCAACCAATGGCACAGAGTTGGAGTCAGCGTGATGCTCCAGGAAACTACAAGTAGTTCAGCATATCTGGGAAAAAAGGATAGGAAAGGAGTTGGCTCCTTTTGGGCATTTAGAAATGTAAAAAAATTTTTTTTAAATTAAATTTATTGGGGTGACATTGATTAGTGAAATTATATAGGTTTCAAGTGCACAGTTCTAGACTATATCATCTATATATTGTATTATGTGTTCACCACCCAGAGTTTTAAAAAAATTAAATTATAAAATATTTTCTTAAAAATATTTAGTAAGAGAAATGAGATAGGATTATGTCCTGTCACTTTCTTTTCATTTATCCTTATTAAAAATAGAACTTTATTACCCCAGTCCCATAGTAATTCATGATCATTATGGAAACTTGCACAATGTAGAAAAAATACCACCTATAGTCTCAGAGACACTACTGCCATTAATATTTTGGTGTATTTTTATATATATGTATGTATTTATATATACTCATATATATGTATGTATGTATATATACTCATATATACATACATACATATACATACATATATATTTTAAATATCAACATTTAACAGATACCATTAACAATAATATTTTTATGTGTCCTTGTATTTTTTTTATCTTAGTATTTCATATCTACATTTCATGGATCAAAAACATGAAAAAATCAAAATCAAGTAATAAATTACCATTAAATGGCTTTCATTTTAGAAAGGGAGAAGAAAGTTCACATTCATTGAAAACTTACTAGGTTTTTCATATTAAATATTATCAATCAACCAAGTTAAAGGTGCCAGAGGGATCTAGAGTACAATCTCTAGAAGATAAGAAGTGCCTATGGTGTGCTATCATGTACATGAATTTCCTGATGCATCTTTGGTTGTTCACTTAACCATTTTAACAATCTGATGAATCATTTGAAAAATCACAGATGAATCAAATGTCTTACTTGAGGAGTAATTTATAGATCAGTGCTGTTCATTTGATCATCTGTTTCTACTTCTATGTTTAAAATTCAAATGCCACTCATTTTAAAGGGTTAAGCCTAGGCAGCCTTTTATAAATGAAGCAGATAATTGAATAACCAAATTCTTATTGCTTTATAATGATTACAAATAATACATATGTTGATTATTTCTGCTTTTCAAACAATGCTCCCATATTGAAAGTCTGCATGATAGAACAACTTAAATGCTGACAAGTGCATGCATGCATCTAAGAATACTTTAAAATGCTATCAAATATAAAGCTGACATTTTAAATGGAGAGCTGTTTGAGGCTGTCCACTTGGTACCTTCCAAACAAGTCTTATTTTATACTTAATGTATAATTTATTGTTAATTTATTATTAAAATGTAGATACTTCCATTTGTGTTTGATGATTGGATTCCAGTAGGGACTTAATAATTGGAAGTTATTGTCCATATATATATGTCTTTATTTGCCCTTTTCTATTAGAATTATTACTTTGGTTGTAAACCCTTGATGGCAGGGGTTATATCTATAATACATGGATAAATGTAGTATACAAGAAATAAATACTATGTGCAAACTCTCCACTGAGAAGGCAAAGTGGGTTAGGAGCATCGAGATGGTCAGAGATAATTTTTATGTGGAATACACATGCAGGGATTTTGTCTATGTAGGAAAGCCAAGGCCTTAAAAGGAAATCTCAGAAGATCTGGAATGGTATATGAATCAGTATTTATTGCCAAATGTTTTCTTCTGCTGTGGCAAAGATATGATGATATTGTTGTCCTTGTAAGTTATTTCAGAACCTAAAATATATATCCAACAGCTGCAACTGATAAGTGTCCAAGAAACAAAAGCCTGATACCTTGATAACCCAAGAAAGTATATATCTATAATGTCAACAACTGAGACGTTTATTCCATGATATTTCGTAAAGAGTGTGTATGGATAGCCACTGATGGCGCCCACTTTCCAAACCCTCATAAGAATCCTGAGGGGCTGGGCATGTGGTCCTTAGGGTGGCGGGTTCTTGGGTGACATATAAAGAAGCCTGGCTCAGGGTTCAAGGTTTGATTCAGATGAAGGGTTAATAGCAGCTTCCCTCAGACACACTGAGACATATAAACAAAAACAAATGCAGGAAGTAGGAGGCAGGCCTTTTCCCCACGTTTGGTTCTGGGTTTTCCTAAGAAGTTGCTCACTGGAGACCGAGCTGCAGTGGTGTTCTGGTTCTGACTTGTGACATTTCATACTAGCCAATAGTTAAATTCTCAGGCAGTTTCTGTGGGTTGTTAAATACAGCCATTATTAAGTATATACACTTACAGTTCAATAAATTATCTTAAAAGGAGGCAATCAATACTCAACTCTCATTGCTTTCTTATTATTTTCCTACATTTTATTATTATCTGTTATCTTAAGGTTATCCACGTTGTGTAACTAAACTCATCTCTTCTCAATTCTGGGTTCTGTATAATGTATTGGAAGCTTGAAATCAGTCACGTTGGAGCATTTATGCCACGGAAATCAGCAAACAGTACAAATCAGTGCTTGCTTGATTGTTGTATTGACTGTCTAGACTTTGGAAAGTGATGGAGAAACATTAACAATGCAGATATAAACTTAAAAATACATCGTATCTGTAGCTGTTATATTGTGAACAGCAACCACACACACACAAATAGGGAGAAAGTTTTCTCCTGATATTTGAAAACTCTTACCTGCATCAACACAAGAAAGTTGCTCACCTCATTGACAAAAACGTAAAATTTTGACATTCATCTTTATTGTTTTACTTGTCTTACTTGTAAACATAAACAAAAATATCAAGCAGCATTCATGCCACATATAAAATTATAACAATATGTTTATTAGGAAAGGGATATGGGTTGGGATACAATGCCATTTGTCAATCATGGTTAAATTTCACCTACAGTTGGCCATGATACAGGAATTGGGCAGAAACCAGTAAAAGCATCCTGTGAGAATCAATTGGCTGTAAGAAATATTGTATATTTTACTTTTGGTAAATGGTGTGGTACACATTCTTAGTATCAGTATAATTTATAATAAACTTATGTTTATTGAAAATACATTTTAATATCTATGGACACATAGATTTTTTTGAGGGCTAGTTGTTAATGTTTATAGCACATCACTGCTAAAGTTGAAACCAACAGCAACACTTAACCTGAAAAGGTTAACCTACCCCTTTGTTGGTTAACCTACCCCTTAACCTGAAAAGTTTGGGGCTGTTTTCTGACATTGTAATTATGAGGCTGTGGAAAAGCCCCTTTTCCTCCTTCCTCTTGATGATTAGAAACGTATCTCTTGGAATCAAGGCTTCCTGTCTGTCTAAAATGTTAACATTCCTGAGAGACATAATGCATTTTTCCTTATTAGTCATTTACATCATAGTGTGCTTGAATTTGTTATATTGCTTCATTGAGTAGACAGCTAGGGATATTGTTGAGAGTAAAAAAAGCTCACAATGGGAAGTCAGAGGTCAAAGATGAATTTTATCCACTTCATTATTTTGTCCAAGGCCAGCAAGGAATTTAGAATTAGAATTGTTTATGAATACTGGTCACAGGAGAGTTTCATGTCTCTTTTGGGATAGTGGTCGGCTTGTTTTATCAGGGTCTTTTCTGGTCAGCTAGTTCTTTGTGACATTTCACAGCTCAGAATCAGGAAAGTTTATAAGGTGGATATTGTTGCAATGTATTTTAGCTGAAATTATCAAAAGGACTCTGTTTGATAATACATTCAAATCTTTGTTACCATGAGAAAATGACTCATTATTGGTTATTGATGTATGTTTTTAATTAATCCTTAAGTTTTTGAAGTGTGTGTTTTTTTTTGTTGTTTTTTTTTTGAGGGCAGTGTCACTGGCCCTCATATGTGGGACCTGAACCAGGGCTGCTGGCTTCCCAAACAAGCGCTTAACCACTGTGCCACTCGGCCGGCCCGAAATGTGTTTTCTTTTAGTCTGAAATTTCAAGGCAATAAGGTATAACTATTTTCAGACAGAAGATAGTTAACGAGAGAACTCTGCCAAAGGAAATGCAGAACTCAAGAGAACCACTTTAAGTTAATTATTGTTTGAAAATAGTATGTAAAGTCAAAACATTAAAGTCCCCCTGGTAAAGGAAATAAAGTATTTGATTGTGAGATCAACCACTATTCAATTTAACATAATTCAATGTGAGACTTCTCTTTTTATTTTTAGGTTGAGCCTTAGCTACTACTAAGCAGGTCTTGATTGCTAGCATCCCTCCACTTCCCAGCCCCAAACCTGTTGCTGCCATCACTTGTATCTAAAACTATGGTACTACCATTGACTTCATTGTTTAAATTAAAAATCTGGAAGCTATTCTTGATTCCATCCTTTTTCTTACCCTATATTCAATCCGTCATGCTCCCCTGGCTGTACCTTTAAAATATATGATGACTTCATTTACACAAAGCCATTCCCACACCTGCCACTATCATCTCTTGCGCAGACTGTTGCTACCTATTGTCTTTTTATTCTCTGTACTGCAGCCAAATGATCCATCAAATATTTCAATTAGCTTATGGCACATAGTCCTCAAAACCCTCCTTGCTGGCCTCCTATTCTCTGTGAGGCCTGGGCCTGGCCATTGCTCTGACCACTTCTCTTACGAAATTTTCTACAAGGCCTCTCTCTGACCCTTGGGTGTAACTGCACTGGTCTCTGCACGGGTTTAGAAGGTGTCAAACTCATCCTACCCCAGGCACTGCTCTTCTTCCATCTGAAACTCTCTTTCCCCAGATATCTATGTGACTTGTGACTCTTCTCAGCTTAAATAGCAACTTTCCTGAACCCTCTATTTAAGCTCCCCCATTCCCTGCGTCTATTTTTTGTTTTGTTTTTTTTGTTTGTTTGTTTGCTTTTTTGTTTTGTTTTTACCCTGCCTTACACTTCTTAGCATTTATTAGTCATTACCTGGTATTATATTACATATGATTTTTAGTATTTATTGTCTTTGTTTATTTTTATTATTTTTAATATTTATTTTCAGTGAGAACTTCCCTGATTACCCAATTTAATAATGACCCACCTATCCCTTTCCCTGATATTTATAATTCCTATTATACTCTAATCTTATTCATAGCATGTATAACCTTCGAACATTATATGTGACTTATGTTTTATGCTGTTGTACACTAGAGTGTAAGTTCCATGAGTGCAGGTACCTTTGTGTTTTATTCATGGGTGTATCCCCAGTGCCTGTCACATAGTAGGTGCTCAATACATAGTTTCTGAATGAATACAGGAGTGAAAATTTGTTGAGTGATTGGAGAATGAAAGGAAAACCTATCTATGGTTAGTAATCTAGGGATGTTAATTTCCTAATTAAACGTCCTTTGTGGGTCTCAGAATTAATAATATGTTAGAGAAGTCCTGGTTGTGGTGAAGTTCATTATTGAAATCTTTAATTGTTTTTAAATTAAAGTTTATTGGGGTGACAATGGTTAGTAAAGTTACATAGGTTTCAGGTGTACAGTTCTATAATATATCATCTATATATCACATTGTGTGTTCACCACCCAGAGTCAGTTCTCTTTCCATCATCATATACTTGAACTTTAGTTTTCAAGTATCCAGTGTTCATCTGTTTGCCAGAGACAACCGAGGCTGCTGTATTTGTGCTCCTCTACAGACAGCATCAAGGCCAAGAGAAGCGGCTGATTTTCCGTTGGTTATTTTGGGGTTTTACTTTCCATTTGGGGGACACATTCCAGGATACACTCAGTTCTGCTCTAACATTCATTTGAAACTGTTGGGTTGTCGGAAAAGTCGTGACGCATTTTGCAACGAAAAACAGGAAAAATACGTCATGACTTTCCGACAACCTAATACAGATTGGTTTCCACACAGTTGATGTATTAGGGAGCAGTTTGTATAGAATGCACATTTCACACTTATGATGATTTCATCTGTGAATGAATGAAGATCATGGCACCTGGCTGAAGTGAGCCATTCAGAAATATATAACGTGCTCACCTCTCAAACCCTGACCGTCTCCCTCACAGTTCAGAGCTGTGTTATGAGCCACCTATCACAGTCCTGTGTTAGGACTTTCTGGTTTCAGAGAACCCTCTTTCTACCACTTCACAATAACTTGCAAGTTGTAGCACGCGCCATGCCGCCTTCTATTAGCCAATATTGGATCTTTCTCAAGATGGAAATTATGTATTTCTTAACAAATTGACATGTGAAAAACTGCTATTATTTTTACTCAGTTTGTATCTTTGTGTTTCATGTGTCACAAATGATATTCTTGAGTGTTGTGCCCCTAACTATGTCTTTTCCCCCTAAACGCTATGATTTTTATTGCACAGTTTTACATAAATTGTTGGGAATACCTAAGTTGTATTATATAGCAGAACCAGCTATGTCTAATAATAATACCTTATAATTGTGTTATACTTTGCAATCTGTAGTTTCCACTTTTATCTCATTTTTAAAATTTTCATAACTATTCTTCAAGGAAGATATTTTCTAAGTAAAGGATCAAAACATGAAAGAAGGTGAGAACCTTGATGAGGTCAAAAATTAATCAATGTGAGACCTGTGGTCAAAGCCAGGCCTCTGTCTTCCAGTGTAGTTTTGACCCATGGACTTGAAGGACTGAGATGAAAGGATGCCACTCATTTCTTTATTCCCCAATCACTGCCTTGCAAATATGCATTCCATATTTCTCTGTGGAGAAAGTATTTTTTTTTTTTGAGGGCAGTGTCACTGGCCCTCATATGTGGGACCCGAACCAGGGCCACTGGCTTCCCAAGCCAGAGCTTAATCACCACGCCACTCGGCCGGCCCGGGGAAAGTATTTTTGATAGCCAAATGAACACCTTGATTGGGCAGTGAAATTAAAGAAGTCATGCAAGCTTCTTAGATTAAGGATTTTTAAATTGTGGGTAACAACAGATTGAATAGGAAAGAGGACAATCTGGTTTAGGCCAGGGAAGCATTCAACAGCTAAGGGAGGATGATTCACTCATCAGTCACTCCTAGAAGCTCCATTTCATGGACAGTCATTGCCCCCCTGGGAAGTTGATAATGCCATGATTTTGTCCTGAATTTTGGTCACCTTCTTGTCTATTGTGGGTGGTATATTGTTAAAAAAGATGTTTTCTTGGTTTCCTGTGTCATATGCCCCTTCTCTCTCTGTCTCTCTCTCTGTCTCTCTCTCTGTCTCTCTCTCTGTCTCTCTCTGTCTCTCTCTCTCTCTCTGTCTCTCTCTGTCTCTCTCTCTCTCTCTCTCTCTCTCTCTCACACACACACACACACACACACACACACACACACACACACACACTGCTTCTCCATCCAGGTCTTAATTTATATTATTTCCTAAGATAAATATACTTAATGGCAAATAGTTGACTTGACGAAATTAAAAGATAGGTTTGCTACCAGGAGTCAATTTCTCAAATTGTTGACTTTTTTCATAAAGGGAAGAATGACCTCACACATTGGTCTCTTGTTCTTATTAAAATGCAAGTTAGTCCTTTGAAAAATATCTATCTTTTAGACACCAGGAGCATATTGTCTGGCTTGGAAATATGCTTTACAATAACTTAAGGGAATTATTCACAGGACAGCATTAATGGCATTTTTGGGCTGACACATCTCTTATCTCACTCTGGAATGCGAACATATTTTTGTGAGTAGCATTGAGCATGGTGTTACAACCCCACTCACTGATGTTCTTAAGGATACTTATGCCACTATGACAAATGGATTCTTTTAAATTAAGTTAATAAGAATCTGAACATTGTGTAGTGAGCTGTTAAACGGAGGCAGCCATGGTGATTCGTGAGTCTGCTATTTCAATTCCCACGTTAAGTGCAATGCTGTAATATGAGATTAATTCGAACATTTGCATTTTGTTTTGCCTCCTATGCCAGAGAATCAAACGTCACAATATGTATCCTTTTCCTAAATTTTCAGTAAACCAGTGCTCCTTTATAGGAAAAGACACTGTAAAGCATAATATTAACACAGTGATCTTTAGTATTATACCCACATTACCACATAAAACATTCTAGTAATGCTTTGAAGGATGAGTTTATTGTCTAAATCTTTCATATCTAGTGGCAAATATCATCTGCATACAATTTTAATGCCAGATTCCATGGCACTTAAATAATGCCTTTTGATATTGAAATTTCTTTAGAGTGGCAGGCCAAAGTGATTGAATGATTTTTGTTCCATACAGAACATTGGGTTGTTTGTTCTTGTCATTTTCTATTGAGTGTTTGCATACCTTGACTATTACAGGAGAAGTTGTTGAAAGATAAGCAAACGGAGTAAAATGAGTAGTTTTTGAGCCCCTTGTTTGTCTATGTACTCACTCATTAATGACACTCTGACATTGGTGATGACTGTCCTTTTTAGAGAGGCTGATGGAGAGTGAAAGGATGAAAGAAACCTGATGCTATAAGAACCAGTCAATGAAACTGAAATAATTCCAAACATTTTTAGTTTAAAAATTGGCATTATTTACCTTTCTCTTAGGCTGTCATCTCACAGGGCAGATCTATAAAGTGCGATGCTTCATCCAGGTGCTTAATACACATTAGTGTAAAAACACAGCATTGCTTTGTTTTTGCCCCTATTTTTCCTACCAATTGACAAGTTACACAAAGCTGAAATATTAGAATATAGCTGAGTTTTAAGCTGATATTTCGGTGGTTCTCTATTAAATAACAAAATGGGATCCCAGTTCTTTTTATCTTCAAGGGATTGTAGAGTTTTGATTGGGAATCCAGGCTGGCCTTATTTCTCTATTCTGGTCACTCTGCCCTGGCTACAGGCTAAAGAAAGCACTCAATGCCTTCTTGCCCATTCTCCTCCTCTCCCTAGCAACTGCAATGGCGCTGTTTCTAAGTGGCATCATTGTCTGAAACTGCCCTTGAAAAAGAAGAAAGATCACTGTGTTCAAAGTTATTCTTAATTCCCCTTAGGTAAGGCTGTGTGCATCCATATACACATTTTAAGCATAAAATCCTAAGAGTGAAATCGATTGCTGGAAGGAGACGAAAACCTGAGTATACACATGTCTCTGAAATACCCATTGAACACAGTTCTTTATTGGCTCCTATATCACTCTGTACCCGAGACCAAAGGAAGGTTTGACTTTTGCCAAGGATACCCAGTGCATACTGTGGAGCTTTAGATCAGCCACTCCTCTGGGAAGACATCCCATCCTTCATTCAAGAATATCGACTGTACATCCATGTGTGTCAGACACCACAGCTGCTGGGAGACTTAGCAGAGACACGAAACAAACAAGGATCCTGCTCTTATGGAATTTTTATTCCAGAGTAGAGACATTCATGTCTTCATATAACTCATGAATAGGGCTTAGAAAAAGGCCTGCCATATAATGGCTGATCAATGACCAGCACCCTCTTCTTATCTTTTCCTCACCTAGATTTTAATTTGTTAAAGGAAGCATATGTCTTTGAGTTGGATTCAGTGAATAACTAAAGTTCTTCTAGCAATTTGTTGAGATCTATTGGTGAGTTAATAGAGATATATTGTATTTGAAAGGCCTTTTCTCCGCCTTTGCTCAATAGGAAGTACCAAGAGAATTGATGCACTCAAAACAGTCTCATGTTTATTTTTATACAATATGCATTTGTTATTTATCTCCTTTGGCAGTTGGTTACACTGAATTTCCATTAGAATCTCCTTCAGTGTGGCATTATTAATAGGTCAATGAATTTAATGAGTTTTTCTTTAACCACTTTTAAATTCATTAGGATGGAGTAGAGAGAGTGCACTTTTAGGGCCCACTCATAGTATTTTGGGTGTTCTTAAGACCCTCTCTAAATGACTCATTCATTAAATTGCAAATAGAGATTGGACCAGAACAAGAACGTTTTCTATGGTCACATTTATAACGTAGCTGAAAAATAATATCTAAACCATGAGAAATACAATAGAATCTTTCAATAAAAATCTATTCAAGCAAAATGCACTCAACAGGTGAACAAATACTGATTTGCCTGCCAAGGGCTTTGATTTCATTTTTATAACCTTTCTCCCTTGCAAACCATCTCATTATCTTCTTGTTAGTGTTTTATGAAAGGACACACTGGGACAACCAGTCATAGAACATCTCTTTGCTAGTTAACCTCTTCTGTTCCAAACTAGGAGTCTGTGTGTGTGTGTGTGTGTGTGTGTGTGTGTGTGTGTGAGAGAGAGAGAGAGAGAGAGAGAGAGACAGAGAGAGAGAGAGAGAGAGAGAGAGCGAGAGAGAGAGAGAGAGAGAGAGAAAGAGAGAATACGATGTTTTCTTGGAAAATATATTAATCTACCTTCTCTTTTTTTCTGATCTGAATTCCGTGCTTCAAGACTTGTAAACCATTTTCAACCTCATTTATATTTGCTAGTTATAATGACCTTAGAGAAAGTCACTTCAGATTTCTATATCTTTTTCCATATGGTTTGTGAGCATAATTTTTTCTGGAAACAAACTACTTATATTGCAAGACATCCCTCGTTCACCACGTTAGAATGTATTAGAAATGTTTGCTCATCTTACAGAACACTCACAAACCACGTTACTTGCAACCCAAGGTTTTATTGTTTGTGTGTGTGTATCTATCTATCTATCTATCTATCTATCTATCTATCTATCTATCTATCTATCATCTATCTATCTATCTATCTATCTATCTATCTATCTATCTATCTGAGAAAAGTTTTTCAGAAGATCTTTGAAGCCCTTCCATTTATAAGGTTATATCAGTTTTATATTAATAGCTTTCTTCAGTTACACGGTCCTTTTTGTTTTTTAATAAGTTACAGAAAACTAGTCAGCGGGGTTAGAAATGCTGGAAAAATATATATCGTTATAAATTATTTTATTAAATTTTGGAAAATGAAATTTGCCAGTCAAAACAGTTTAAAAACTCATCTGCCAGAGAAAACATAAACTACCTTCAGAGAAATTAGGCAATTGTACCACTCATAAACAGAAGGTCTGAAAATTGTAAAGCCTTAAACTAATATACCAGATGCAGTTTACTGTAAAATTTGGTTGTTAGATAATGAAACAACTTTTTTTAACAGATCAAGAGCATTACAACAGACTATAAACACTATAATTAGTCATCGTGTTTTAATTCATGACATACCTAGATATAGGTAGTAATAAACTGTGCAGTTAAATAAATCTTTGACAGTACATTCCCAAGACTTCCTCAAACTTCACATATTTGCAAATACATGGTTTTCTTAGACTTCACTTTTATTTTTAAGCTGGCATCATAACTATCTTTAATGTTCACAGCCATCTTTCAAAAAATAACTGCATATTTAGCAATAAATACACAACCCAGAGCTTTTTAAGATAGGAAACCTGGATGTTTCCTATCTCTAAATACCTTATCTAAAGAACTATCTCTAAAGTTCTTCTCTCTAAATACCTTCTCCCAGCCCCATCTCACCCTCCTGCTGAGTGATTTGTCTTTTTTTTTTTTTAAAGATTTTATTGGGGAATTGGCAGAGGGAACAGAATTGGGGAATTGGGGAAGGGGAACAGACAAGTTGCTGTCTGTTCTTCAGTCTAGTAGTGGAGGATGTCACTTCACTGGCCTATGTTATATTGTGATCATTGCGCTCCTCCCGGCTGAGGAGGTTGGTCGCTGCCCATTGGACGGCTGCTCACGGCATCTCATGGCAGCTCACTTCGGCTTCTGGCCACTCACGCTGGCTCCCAGCCACTCAGGGTACCTTATAGCAGCTTACTGCAGCTCCATTGCAGCCTACACCATCACCGGTGACTCACGGCAGCCCAGCTCCAGGTTGAGCTGTTGTTCACCGTCTTAGCTGTAGAGGGAAGTATCTCTGGCCCATGTGGGATCCGAACTAGTGGCCCTGCTGCTCAGAGCTGGTGCTCCCAAGCCAACTCTTAACCAGTGAGCCACTTGGCCAGCCCTGATTTGCTTTTATACCCATCTTGTAGTACCCAGAACTCAAACTCCTACCTCAGCCCACTTTACAAACTTTTAACCATCAGGCATCTCCTGGACCACTTACAAGTAGCTAAAACCACAACTCCAATCCATTGAGAACTTTTGTTGGCTGCACTTCCAGACAGAACTAGGATCTGATGCTTCACTTTCAGGGTTACACCCTGCTCTCAGCTGTGACTGTGGCTGTCTGGGATCCATGAAACACCGGACTTATCTTTCTGCTTCCACACTTGCATCTACAGGCTTTCCTCTACACAGCAGTGATCCTATTATAATGTAAATTCACTGAATGGTTGATGAATGGAAATTTCTCTTATAGATGTATTCCCAATAAATGAAGGCTAGATAAGTGGTAGGATGCAAATGTTATTATATTGAAATGATCATGAATAGTCTGTTACCATCACAAAATAAGACCAAGCCTACATGACTGTTTCTCCTGATGAAAGTCCTCCTTCTACACCTATGAAGTCGTTTGGTCCAGAAAATAGGTCCTGAATCTCAGCAAGCCACTTGATTTTACTGCCAGTTTATAGGAGACAGAGGAACATATTAGTGAAACCACAGTTGTGCAACCAGCAAAATCCAGACTGTAGAGAACTCTACAGGATGAACAACCCAGTTTCTTCAAAAACAAATGCAAGGGAAGAAAATAGATGTTGGAGACACTAGGGATTAAAAGAGACTTAAGAGGGCTGGCCGAGTGGCTCAGTTGGTTAAGAACTTGCTCAAGAGTGCAAGCTGACCTCTGAGCAACAGCAGTTCAATGCCCATCCCGAGCTGAGCTGCTGCTGAGCTGCCAACAGGTGGCAGGATGGCTCAACTAAAAATAAAAATAAAAAACTAAAATAGTGTCTAAAAGAGACTTAAGAGATGCAAGCAATCACAAAGTATAGATCTTATTTAGATCCCTATTCAAACATACAAACTAAAAATAATTATAAGTTTTCCAGGGAACTGTGACCACTGACCGGACAGCTGATGAGACTAATACAGCATTGTTCATTTTTCAAGCAAGAATGAGAGGTGTGTTGGGAAATAGTTAATAATTGAATCTCCAGGGATTAAAGCCCTGATTTTTGTGTTTGTCGATTTCCATGGTATTCCAGGTTCATTGCCCCCTCCCTGCCCATTTGAAGTTATATTGCAAAGATGTTAAAAAAAGTTGCTTATATTTTGGTGATCTCAACTAGAATGCTTATGGTTGAAATGGCTTGATGTCTGAGGTTTTCTTCAAAATGATCTGGGATAGGGTGAGGTAGGGAGTAAAATGAAACAGTATTTTAGACTGAGTCATAGATATGCTGGGGTTTCTTAGACATTTTCCTCTACTTCACATGTTTTAAATATTGTAAAATAGAAAAGATTTTAAAAAGTAATTAATGTCTTCTACTGAAAACCTTCCAGGGAACTCCTATCTGAGTAGAGCCAAAGTCCTCACTATGAGTGAAAAGACTTCTACCTGACTCTTCTCTTCACTCTGCTTCATTTGTCCCATCTTTCCATGTTCTAGGCCTGCTGCCTCCTTAGGGCTTGTGTGCTGGCTGCTGTCTCTGCCCAAAATACTTTCCCCTTGATGACCACAGAGGTCATTCCCCCACTTCCTTCAAGACTTGCTTTGATGTCATTTTCCTAATAAGGACCCCATTTTATGCTCCATTCTGCCCACAGACCCTGCCCAACACTCGTGATTCCTAGCATTTATCATCTTCTAACATATCATATTATTTACATATTTAAATCAATATGAACTTTACATACAGTGCCTGGAATGCAGTGGTTACTCAGAATGACTTTTTATGGAATGAGTGAATGGAGGATGGAGGTGACATCCACGAATATTACAGAATTTTTCTTTTCCTTTGCTTGACACTTCTGATATATTACCCACACTGACTACAATATTTAAAATGTATTTTTGAAAGATTGAGTTGCTGGAAACAGTTTTTAATGTTGATAAAAATAGTATAAATTCTGTTAGATCCTCTTTAAAACATCAATATAAGTTTGTTTGTATACCAGAAATGCAGTGATAGAAACCTTTTAAGAGAATACAATACATATGTTTAAAACAAAATCAATAAGCTTCAAGGGGAAAAAGAATGACCATTTGATTAGTTTATTTCCAAAATGTCTTGGCCATTATTTTAAGGAGTTTACAATGTTTAGATAGAATGTTGATTCTTTTCTAGCCTATTTTCTTAAATCAGAGTATCCCTCTTCCTCCATTTAGCCTACAGCATATGCTTAGATAACTTAATGTGCTTCTTTTTCTAAGTTCATCTGAGTGGGTTTACCTTTACACTCCCTAACCATCATCCCTAAATGTTCAGGGGAACACCTGTGAGAGCTTCAAGGAAGAACAAAAATTCTTACATTTTGGACTTTTAAGAAAACACTGATAATTCGTTTTTTTAAAAATTAAGTTTATTAGGTGACAATGGTTAGTAAAATTACATAGATTTCAAGTGTACAATTCTTTTTTTTTTTTTGAGGGCAGTGTCACTGGCCCTCACATGTGGGACCGAACCGGGGCCGCTGGCTTCCCAAGCCAGCGCTTAACCACCGCGCCACTCAGCCGGCCCTCAAGTGTACAATTCTGTAACACATCATCTATATATCATGTTGTGTGTTCACCACCTACCCAGAGTCAGTTCTCCTTCTATTACCATATATTTGAACCCCTTTATCCTCTTCTACCATTCCGCTTCTTCCCTTACCCTCTGGTAACCACTAAACTGTTGTCTGTGCCTATGAGTTTTTGTTTTTTTATTTGTCTTGCTTCTTTGTTGCTTTCAGTTTTATATCCCACACATCAGTGAAGTCATATGGTTCTCACTTTTTCTCTCTGACTTATTTTGCTTAGCATAATTTCAAGATCCATCAATGATGTTGGAAATTCTTAATGAACTTCTTCATGTCAGAACCTAAGCAGAAAGTTTGAGAACTTGTTTAACATTTTTTCCCCACATATGTAAGTAGGGTGCATGGGCCTAAATGCTGTATTACATTGCCTAGTTCATGCATTACTCTTCATTTACACACAGCTTTCTTTATTCCCCCAAACAAAATTAGTTATTTCAGTGACCCAGTAATAGGAGTGCTCCACTGTAGAATGTGAGAACCATCATTGGTTCTTTGCTTAAATTACAGCCATTGGATCACCAAAGGGTGTGTTTTCATTCTGTTGCACAGCATCCTTTGGGCTACTCAGCCTTGCAATATGAGATTACTGAAAAGAAAGGCTTAGAAAATAAGCATATAAAAAGATGCCCAACATCATATGTCATTAAGGAACTGCAACTTATAATAGCAATGAAATACCACTACCCGCCTATTAGAATGACCAAAATCCAAACCACTAATACTAAATGCTGGTGGGGATATAGAGCAAAAGAAACTCTTATTCATTGCTGGTGAGAATGCAAAATGGTACAGACATTTTGGAAGACAGTTTGGCAGTTTTTATAAAACTAAACATAGTCTTACCATACAATCCAGTAATCACTTTCCTTGTTATTTACCCAAATGAGTTGTAAACTTCTGTCTATACTAACACTTATGCACAGATATTCACAGCTGCTTTATTCATAATTGCCAGAAACTTGGAGGCAACCATGATGTCTTTTAGTAGATGAATAGATAAACAATCTATGGTAAATCCAGACAATGGAATATTATTTAGTGCTGAAAGGAAATGAGCTATCAAAAGACATGGAGGAACCTTAAATTCATACTACTAAGTGAAGGAAGTCAATCTTGAAAAGACTACATATTATATGATTACAATGATATGACATTCTGGGAAAGGCAAAATAATGGAGACAGTAAAAAGATCAACCGTTGCCAGGAGTTTGGGGGTAGGGAGTGATGAACAGACAGGGTACAGAGGATTCTTAGGCAGTGAATCTACTCTATATGATACTGTAATGGAATATACATGTCATTCATTATACAGTTGTCAGAATCCATAGACTGTACGCCAAGAGTTAACCCCTAATGTGAACTATGGACTTGAGTGATAATGATGTGTCAATGTAGGTTCTCTTTATAATTAATTTATTTTTTATTATTAGTTGTCAGGTGTAGCAAACAACATGATTAGACATTTACACACCTCACAAAGTGATAACCCCACCAAGTCTATACCCATCTGACACCATACAGAGCTATTACAATACCATTGACTATATTCCCTATGCTGTACATTACATCCTGTGACTATATATCTTTTTAATTATAGTTGATGTTCAATATTATTTTATATTAGTCTCAGGTGTACAGCATAGTGATTAGGCATTGATATAATTTATGAAGTGATCCCTGTGATGAGTCTAGTACTCATTTGACATTATATATAGCTTTTATGATAACTGTATTCCCCATACTGTACTTCCCATCCCAGTGACTATTTTGTAACTACCAATTTGTACTCCCTAATCCCTTTGCCTTTTTCACTCAGCTCCCCAAACCCCTCCCATCTAGCAGCCATCAGTTCGCTGTATTTTTGACTCTGTTTCTGTTTTGTTTGTTCATTTATGTTGTGCTTTAGATTTCACATATGAATGAGATCATATGGTATTTGTCTTTCTCAGTCTTATTTATTTCACTTAGCACAATATCTTCTAGGTCCATCCATGTTGTTTTAAATGGTAAGATTTCATTTTGTATTTTCTTTTTATGGTAGAGTAATACTCCATTGTATAATGTACCACATCTTTATCCAGTCGTCTATTGATGGGCATTTCAGTTGTTTTCCATATCTTGGCTATTGTGACTAACACTGCAGTAAACAGGGATGCATATATTTTTTCAAATTAGTGTTTTGGATTTCTTTGGATAAATACCCAGGAGTGTAATTGCTGGGTCATAATGTAGTACTGTTTTTAAGTTTTTGAGTAACCTCTACACTGTTTTTCCGTAGTGGCTGCACAAACTTACATTCCCAATGACAGTACACAAGGGTTCCCTCACCACAACCTCACCAATACTCATTGTTGATTTATTGATTATGGCCATTCTGATAGGTGAGAGCTGATATCTCGTTACGGTTTTTATTTTCATTTCTCTGATGATTATTGATGTTAAGCATCTTTTTATAAGTCTATTGGCCATCTGTATATCCTCTTCGGAGAAATCAGTATTGAGGTTCTCTGCCCCTTTTTTCATTTGATTGTATGATTTTTGGTGTTGAGTTGTACAAGTTTGTTTAATAAATTTTGGATATTAACCACTTATCAGATATATCATTGGCAAATATCTTCTCCCATTCAGTAGAATGTCTTTTGTTTTATTTATGGTTTTCTTTGCTGTGCAAAAACTTTTTAGTTTGATGTAGTCCCATTTGTTTCATTTTTCTTTTGCTTCCCTTGTACAAGGAGATATATCAATAAAAATATTATTAAGGGTAATGTCTGAGAGCTTACTTCTTATATTTTCTTCTAGGAGTTTTATGGTTTCAGGAGTTAAGCCTTTAATCCATTTTGAGTTTTTTCTTGTATATGGTGTGAAAAGGTGGTCCATCACTTTTTTTGCATGTAATCTGTCCAGTTTTCCCAGCACCATTTATTGAATAGATTGTCTTTACCCAGTGTATATGCTTGCTTCCATTGTCATAGATTAAATGACCATATAGGCCTGGATTTATTTCTGGGCTCTCTATTCCATTGATCTATGTGTCTGCTTTTATGCCAGTATCATGCTCTTTGATTACTATGACCTTATAATGTAGTTGGATATCAGGTAGCATGATACCTCCAGCTTTGTTCTTCTTTTTCAGGATTGCTGTTACTATTCAGGGTCTTGTATGGTTCCATATAAATTTTAAGATTCTTTGTTCTGGTGCTGTGAAAAATGCCATTGGTATTCTGATGGGGATTGCATTGAATCTATAGATTGCTTTGGGTAGTATGGACAATTTAACCATATTAATTCTTCCTATCCATGAGCATGGCATATGTTTCTATTTGTTTGTATCTGCTTTAATTTATCTCTTCAATGTCTGATAATTTTCTGAGTACAGGTCTTTTACTTCCTTGGTTAAATTTATTTGTAAGTATTTTATTTTATTTTGATGCAATTGTAAATGGGATTGTTTTCTCGATTTCTCTTTATCATAGTTTGTTATTAGTGTATAAAAATGCAGCAGATTTCTGAATATTAATTTTGTATTCTGCTGCTTTACTAAATTCATTTATCAGTTCTCATAGTTTTTTGGTGGAATTTTTGGATTTCTCTCTCTATATAGCATTAAGTCATCTGCAGATATTGACAATTGTACTTCTTCTTTTCCCATTTGGATGCCTTTGCTTTCTGGCATCTTTTTTATTTTGTCTTATTTTTGTGGATAGGACTTCCTGTACTATGTTGAATAAAAGTGTTGTCATTTAAGGCTGCTGTTTTTTTGTTGACTTTCTGTATGGAATATCTGTCCGTTGGTGTCAGTAAGGCGGTAAAGTCCCATACGATCATTGTGTTTCTGTTGCTCTCTGCCTTTATGTCAGTTAATATTTGTTTTATATATTGGGTTGTCAGAAAAGTAATGATGCATTTTTGCAACAAAAAAACATAGAAAAAATACATCATGACTTTTCTGACAACCCAATATTTAGGAGCTCCTATATTGGGTGCATAAATGTTTACTAGGGCTATGTCCTATTGTTGGAGCAATCACTTTATGTAGTGTCCTCCTATGTCTCTTACTATAGCCTTCATTTGAAAGTCTATTTTATCTGATATAAGTATTGCTACCCCAACTTTTTTCTCACTTCCATTTGCATGAAATATCTTTTTCCATCCCTCTACTTTCAGTCTCTGTGTGTCTTTCAATCTGAGGTGGGTCTCATGTACACACCAAATAGATATGAAAACAGACAAGAAATCAGCTACCCTGTATCTTTTGATTGGAACATTTAATCTGTTTACATTTTAAAGTGTTTATTAATAGGCACATAGTTATTGCCATTTTATTATTCATATTTTTTATTTTCTTTTGTTTTCCCTCTTTTCTTTTTTTTTAAAGCAAAGATTTAATTGGGGAGTTGGGGGAGGGAACAGCGTTGGGAAATCAAGGAAGGGAACACACACGTTGCTGTCCTTTGGTTCTTCAGTCTAGTTGTGGAGGACTTTGCTTCACTGGCCTATGTTGATATTATCATTGCGCTCCTCCCTGGTGAGGCAGATTGGTCACTGGCCATTGGACAGCCACTCATGGAGGCTCACGGCAGCTCTTGCTGGCTGCCGGCTGCCAACCACTCACAGTAGCTCATGGCTGCCTACTGTAGCCCCACTGCAGCCTACGCTGTCACCGGCCACTCATGGCACCCCAGCTCCAAGTCGAGCAGTTGTTCACCATCTTTAGCTGTAGAGGGTGCAGCGTCACTGGAGCATGTGGGATCCAAACCAGTGGTGCTCCCAAGCCAACTCTTAACCAACGAGCCACTTGGCCGGCCCTTTCCCTCTTCTTTATAAAGAAGTCCTTTTAACTTTTTTGTAATACTGGCTTGGTGGTAATAAAATCTTTTAGCTTTTTCTTATCTGGGAAGCTGTTTATCTCTCCTCCAATTTTTTTTTTTTTGAGGGCAGTGTCACTGGCCCACATCTGTGATCTGTGGGACCCGAACCAGGGCCACTGGCTTCCCAAGCCAGCGCTTAACCACCACGCCACTCGGCTGGCCCTCTCCTCCAATTTTAAATGATAGCCATGTTGCATGGATTAATCTTGGTTTTAAACCCTTGGTTTTTATCACTTTGAGTGTTTTCTGCCACCCCCTTATGGCCTGCAAACTTTCTACTGAGAGATGTGCTGATAGTCTTATGGGAGCTCCTTTCTAACTAGTTGTCTTTCTCTTGCTGCTGTTAGGATTCTCTCTTTGTCTTTAATATTTGTCATTTTAATTATGATGTGTTTTGGTGTGGGCCTGTTTGTGTTCATCTTGTTTGGGACTTTCTGCTTTTTGTGTGCTTATATGTCTTATTTCTTTCTCCAGGTTAGGAAAGCTTTAAGTTATTATTTCTTCAAATGGGTTCTTGATCCCTTGACCCTCTCTTCTTCTTCTGGTACTCCTATGATGCCATAAACTATCTTTATTTATTTATTTTTAAATTCTTTTTTCTTTTTGTTGTTCCTGTTGGGT